>OU015496.1:61204184-61371684 GCA_907164885.2 Dolomedes plantarius | reverse complement strand
TTTCATCCTTCTGATTACCCGTCACTTAAATGAATCGGTGAAACGACGTCTTCGAGACATCGGTAGACTCTCCTAGGAACAGTCAACGAAATAGCAACAAAAATTGAAAATAAACAATCATGCACAATACTGACACACGAAGTCAGGAAAGTATGATTTTCCCACATTTTCATTTGCACTTATATAAGTGACATTTCTTTAAAATGAAAGTGGGGACCAAGATTTTTTTTCATAAATTTTCTTAACGTTCGATACTATCATTCATATACACTATTAATTTTATTGATTCTAACTTTATTTTAATGACGACCTTCGAAAAAAATGTTGTACCTTAACTTTTGGAGGGCAGTGTAAAATGAATTATTTATAGTTTTGCGGTTAGCGCCTCGAGCTTCCAAGAAGTGGGATCACTTTCAAATCGAGGATAAGCATTCTTGTTCCATTGTAGTCCCCTCGTAAGGAGCTGATCTAGTGCACCTATATGCATATATGGTAATCCTATAATAAAGTAGTAAACACATGAGTATAATAACATGTCTCTTTAATAAAATATGACATAAATTTTCAAATTTCAATGGAAAAACAGAGTATCTCTTTTCAGAATGTTTAGACATAATTTCAAAAAATTAAAATTTAAAAATTTTATCAGTTACTAAAAATTTTTATCAGCACTTAGTTTTACAGATTATAAAATCCAATTTACTGTATGCATTTTGTACAAAACTGAGTAATAAGTGATGTACATTTTCCACAGATGTTCGCTTTACATTTTGAACAGATATCTAGAGTTTTATTTTCACATTTCAAAACGTGGCATCGGACTCGTTTACGCTTAATTTGTGGTTGTCCGTCGTTTTCATTGGTTGCTTCACATGTTCTTTTTGCCACCGTTTAATGTCGGAAGAGAACAAACTTTTCTCGCAATTCTTCAACCAAGTCTTGAATGAATTGCCGTCTATTAATAGATTTTACAGTTACAGCTTTATATAAAACCCAGGCATTGATTGCAGCAAGGTCCAAAATATTACAAAAAAAACTTGCACCGGCCACCTACGTGAAGCAGACTTGACTCTATATTTCCTTGCCCTTTGTTCAATCACGTCTACACCGTATTTAGTTGCATTGTAGAAAGCAATTGTATCAGGTAGGTTTTTTGGGTTATCTGCAAATTCTACGTTTGGATGGAGACTACTTAGGAACAAAACGTTTTTATCTTTTTTATCTTGATAAACAGTTAGACTCATGTCGTTATGTGTTAGTACCGCAGTCGAATACAATATGGATTTTAACATTTTTACAGAGACTAGTATTTTCTTCTTGAGCGTTTTACAGTTCTACAAGGCTGGTGTTTTTGGATTTCAATGCCTCTGCAAGCTTCAGTGTTGTGAAAATTTGTTCGTAGTGACATTTCTACATTTGTTCTCATATGGACTTATCAGTCGCAGCACTACATGTTCAGCAAGAGAAACGTTGGAGGGACTTTGGTTATCATTTCCAAGATACAGGAATCTATTTATCAGATATTTTGAGTCAACATCTGCCGCCAACCAGAACTTTATTCACACTTATCTGGTTTGTTTGGCATGTATTGGATAAACCTACACCTAGCTTTTGTAGGTAATAACTGTTCATCTGCAGTTATATTGGGACCTGGTGTAAAGTTAGTCTTGCAATTTTCCATGAAACGATTCCAGATATCCGAAATAAGGGCAAATTTGTCTGTCTCTAGATGTTTTGATCTTGTTGATTTTATGTCGAAGCGTAAAAATTCTATTTTTTCATGAAATTGGTCTCTTGACATTGTATTTTGGAAAAATGGTGGTCCTCAGTCCTTTGACCACAAGATATCCAGTTCAAGTCCTTTTGCACAATATATACCACGTGCATATAAAATTTATATAAAAGCATCTATTTCTTCTAATGTTATATTCCATTCTCTTTCATGAATCTGCCGATGAGCTTCACCTTCAGTACATTTCTTTATGTGTTTCAATATCCATTCATCTATAAAAAGTCTCCAAGCACTTGAAGGACTGTTGTCGATAAAATTGCGTTTAGAATGTGGTGTTGGACCCCCAACTTCTTTCAAAATATTACACTTTGATTTTCTTCCTCTATCGATTGTTCCTAATTGAACGACATTCCAAATTGTTCCATCTTTGCCATCTTCATTATTTCCAACTTTGAATGTTATTGTCGATTTCTTTTTCAAATTTCTTTGCGTGTGTGTATCTTTTCTTGGAATGTTTGATTTTTATTTTTTATCAGATAAATTATCATCAGTATTGCGATGAGAAGGACCAGCAATTGTTAGAGCATTGCCAGAGTTATCTTCACTTTCATTTTCTTCATCCGAAACGAAATTTTCTTCATTAGCAGGCAGGTATTCATCCTCACTACTCAAATTCAAATTTTGAGAAACCTTTTTTCGAACCTTCTAAATCCTTTTAAGATAATTGTTTTAAAAATTCTAAAGCTTCCTGAGCAGCAAGATTACGGCGTCGTGACATAGTTTTTATACATATACTAATTTCAGAATAAAAGCAACTTCCAAAAGTCTTCTAAATATTCGCAGTAACTTTTCACTGCATTCGAACGTAGTTCGTGCTCCAAACCTAATATAAAGACCTTGACTGAAAAACCTTCAATATTCCCCCTTCTGGTACAGTCCATTTAAGGAATTCTAGGGTGGGATAGAAGTATTTTACAGTTACAGTTCGAGAAAATGCATCTGTTTTTCGTTATGTGTGCATTAACATTTCTTACGGGTCAAATTGACCCGCTTCGCGGTTCTAGGTATAACTGTTAATAATCAGAAAATAATTTATGTTACGAATTTTTAAATTTTTTAAATTGTTCTTCACCTTAAAATATTAAAAGTCATAAAAGGATTTTTTTTTCAATCGATACTTTTCGCGTGGTGATAAATTAAACATCGTTTTGGGTCAAATTGACCCGCTCCGCGGTTCTAGTGTTAAAAGCAAAAATTTGGTTTGAGATAAGGAGTCTAACCAGTACACTGATATTATATTTAAGTATTTTTTAAAACGTATCGAGCAAGTACTTTGCACTTTAGAAAATATCAGTGCACATTTACACAAGCAGAATGTTTCAAAACTGCAATACATGGACATTGCTCGGAGAGGAAAGATGATCGAAGAATCAAAAAAATAAAAAAAAATAATGGAAACCTGAGATCTGATATTTAGCCTTATTCACAAACAGCAATCCACTACCCGACATTCATATTAACAACAGGACAGAATAACAGTACACGTTTATGCTTATAAGCAAACTTCCACAAGCTGGTGATGTGAGGTGATTACCAAATGGCTAGGGTGCTGGCTTTCGGTTCAGATCCTATGGGTTCGAGTCCCACTGTCGGCATGGATGTTTGAAGCCGTTCGGAATCGGCTTTAAACTGTAGGTCCCGGTCTGATTATCCCTCGTGTAGCAAAAAGTTAACCGCAGCGCTCCGAACCAAGCCAAATCCAAGAACTGATGAAAGACGTTTCTTTCTGTTCTATAATAATTCTTATTATAGATACCTACTTTCAGCTCTTTTTTTATAAGGAAATAATGCTAGTTGTTAAATTGCACATTAGATTTAGTTGATGGAAAGATTTGCTTTAGCATGTCACATGTTATACTCTCACATCGGTCTCGAACTGCATTTATTTCCGGACAAGAAATTTAATGTTCTCAAGCTGGAATAATAATTTATATCAGCAAAAGAAAGAAACAACAAAGAAGTAATATATACTTTTCATCAAATGCCCACAGAAAACAAAGAATGTACATCAAGTACAGATATGTGCTTTTGTAAACTTGTAATGAATTTTCTTATTTCTCGTTCATTTAAATCTAGTTTTTTTTTTTTGTTTTTTGTAAACCCATCGAATAATATAACCATAAATATCGAGCAGTCGACATTTGACATCACGTGATTACTTATCTCACTACTTTATCATGTTATAAGTAATAAATTAACTTGAATAAATGCAGTTCTTAAATATGTTACGACATAGATCGTTAATTTCCGAGAAAACTACTTAGTGAAATATTTAAATTATATCGAAATATCACTAGGGCTTGACATACAATTTTGGTCTTTATCGAATTCTTTGCATGTTATTCTCTACGAATCTATTTATCATAATGCATTACAGAAATGTCTGTCAAGTCCTTTTACTTGAATATTTCAAATATCTCTGGAAGATAATAGTCTTTATGTAAAATACAATGCTAAGATCTGTGTTAACACATGGCTCAAATCTGTCTGCAGGAAGATATTTCATAACGTAAACTGACAACTGTCACTTAAATGTATATCCATAATGTTGACAGTGCTTCTATGGGTTAGGTATAACTTACTGGGTTAGTCCTGTCATCACGTTATGAGTGTTTCTGGATGTCACTAGTATGAAATGAATGATATTGTTAGACTTCAGAATGTTTTATATATATATATATATATATATATATATATATATATATATATATATATATATATATATATATATATATATGTATGTATGTATCCTTTGGTGCTTTTAAATTACATACCCAACATTATACTTTTCTCCAGGAAAAATGTTTGAAATTTTTCAAAAGGTTATTTGATTTTACCCAATTCACTGTGATCTGTTTTGTCAAATACCTAGAACAGTTCAGTGGTTCTGCCCAATAAGTTACACAAATTATGCGTGACAACCCATTTTTCCCATCTGAAAAGCCTCGTCCAGTACAATTGTATTGTTATTTTCCCAAAATTTTCAATATTCATCTCATTTCTCTTACCTTAAATACCTATACCATAAATATCAGAATTCTCAATTTTACGATTTCCATTACAAGTATAAAAATTCTTATTATAGATATTTCATACTTGTAATAGTAATCCTATTACAAGTATAAAAATTGTTAAAAGCATAAAAATTTTACCATTACGCATATCAGAGTTTTCTTAAATTATTTTTTTTTGTATATTGTGATAACACTTAATATCAAAATTGTTATATTCATTAAATCTACTTCTGTCATCATCATTCAATTGTCAGAATCCTTATTTCCCGAATATATCTATTCCTGGAGTTCCACTTATTATCTGAGTATTGTTATTAATTGTTAGCATTTTCTACTGAACGAAATTCAGTTTCATTTATCAATATTAAAGCAAGCTCCATTTCTCTTGGTGTTCTTTTCAGATTTACCTTCTTGCCGTATCTAGTCCGGATATGGGCACGTTAAGTTCGTGGACCAGAAAGTGTCTTTATGAAGTCAAATAGGGTGGGGGAGGGTAAGATTCCCCTAAATGTTGCACCTGTGGTTGCTCGGCCAAAAATTAAGGTGGCACCAAGCTCAAACTTCGACCCTTGTGGTACTATTGTAAACTGGAGCCTCATCCCCCGAACACTATATAGAGTATTTATCTCACTTCTACCCAGACTTGGGTCTATATAATTTGAAGTGGCACTCTATTTGAATTTGAAACAAACACAGTTTATACATGAAACAATGTTTATTGAGTTCGTTGCACATATAGAATTTGCTTTTACAGCAATAAGCATACGTACTACTTGTACAGAATATATAAATACAGCTTTCAAGAACAATATATTTTCAATACTCACGTACAGTAAGTCAAACCAGCAATTCTGCCACGTAAACTTTGGGCCCCCTAAGCACTAGCTCAGGATAGTACTGGAGCTGCATACCTCGTAGCTCCCTATCGCTTATCTATCAATTTTACAAACCTTCTTCAACCCTAACCACCTTCTTTTTTAATTAATGACGCTGCATGGTATTTATACTAAGCGCGTATGCCGAAATTAGCATATTTCAAGCAGCTTCTTTAATTCATTCACTCAAAAGTTCGATTCTTGTGAATCGAATCTTGTGTATACCTTACAACTATATAGACCTGGTCTTGAACATTCCATACTGGAGACATCAGAAACAACAACAACAACAACAAGAAGGTGGAATGAATAGGTGTAAAATTAATGAGAGTTAAATTTTAAAAGATTGAATCGATAAATTTTGATTGAATATCAACTTTTTATTCAAAATGGAAGTATCATTTAATTTTAGCAATAAAATAGAAAATTCTGTATCAATAACATATATGATAACATTTCTAATATTTTTAACACAATTTACAAAGTACCTGAATCAACAATTAATGATTTATTTGCACAATTAAGGGGGGGCTATTTAACTTTAAAAAAGGGAATAAAGAGTTCTGAAACATGATAACTAGATCTCTAATGCAAGTTTACAAATGCATCACCTGTGAGAAAGTTTTCTTTAGAATAGCTCTATGGGATGAATTGTCCCACTTTAACCCATTTAAGACTGGCATTGCGAAAACGCAACATTAATTTCTCTATTTTTTAAAGGCATGTTCTAAGTTTTGTACGTATTAAGTAACATTTTTATTTTATTCTCTATACTTTAATTGTTCATAATAAGTTTTTTGTTTCCACATTTGCCCGCTTTTAGCAGTTGCAAAAATTTTTTTCTGGTGTTTTGAAAGGAAAAAATGACTAATTTTAAATATTTACTGTAGATAGAAGCGCATGTTAAATTTCTGATTTAATGCTTGTTCCGAGTTTACTAGAAACTTAAAAAGAAAATGGCTTCAATAGGTAAGGCATAATTTTTATGCTTCTCAATTCTTAGTTTTTTTAATGTTTCGAAAACGCAACATCAGTCCAATGTGCATTATTTAAGATTTTTATATCCTGCCTAGTTTTTTATGCAGTAAATTGGTATTGTTTTCATTTCAGATAAGTTTGTCTGTAGAAAAAATCGATTTTTGACATTGGAAGAGGCATTGGAGTATTTCCATGAGCTAGATGATAATGATATTTCAGAATCGTCCTCAACAGAAGATAATGATGAACCATAATTCGTCATTGGTCCTCCAGATCCGGATGATTTGACGGATGAAGAAGCTATTGATGATGATATTTTATATGAAAATGTCGAATCACCTAAAGACATTGCAGGTGAAATTGACATTTTTTCTAATAAATGTTAAAGTAAGCAATATAGTAAGAAAAAGGAGCATATTGTATGGGGAAAATGGAGACTTTACATGGATGTAATGAATTCTAAAATGCGTTTATTAGAGTTTCAGAGATCTAAATCTTTAAGAGAGTATCATATCTTTGATAAAAAGGCTTGCAGAAATTCAGATGGATTCTGTTTTACCTGAAACATCACATATTGCGAGACCATCTTCAATTCAAAATCTAATTCTCAACGAAACTCGGAAAGACCGTATGGGCCATATTATTACTAAAAATAGTGAAAATAAGCAAAAAATATATAAACACTGCAAAAGTCAAACAATTACTGTATATTATAAGTGTAACGTACCTCTTCATGCGAAATGTTTCTCAGACTTTAAAATTTGTTTTGAAAAGAATAATTATACCGTTTTGGACTGATGTTGCGAAATCGCAACATCTTGTAACTCTCGTAAAAATAAATTTAATTTTATGGAAACAACTTAGAAGTGTTAGAAAACTGCTTCGTTCATTCCCTATAAAGGAAACATGGAGCAGTCTTAAATGAGTCATGTAGAAGGTGTAACTGAATGTGGATATTCCTCACTATAAATCTAAACAGCAACATATTTTGTTAGAAGAAGTGATTACATAATGTGTTACCATGCATTTCTATAATCCTATGATTGGACTAGAGTAAGGGAACACACCCATGTAACACGAGACTGTTGTGAAATTGATGGGCAATCGTTTTTAGTAGATTTACAAACAGTTGAATTTGGCCATTCTTGTTATGTTGAACCAACGACTGACACTGCAGTTCACCTAACGGTTGGCTGTTAATTGGCCCAACCGTTGATAGTGCAGCTAACGTCATATTCGCAGTTGGGTCAACCCCATTTTAAAATAGTTGGATTAGCATAAACATTTTGCAGTTAGACCAAATCTGTTTCTGGAAGTTCTGCCAACTATAACCGTTTCCCCAATGAAGTAACGGAAATTTGCTTTGAGGCCAACAATGTGTCTACTTGGACAGTTACCGATAGCTATGATAATTTATACCCATCATAGTAGCAGGAAAGATTTTTAGAATACGATTGTGTTTTACTCTAGTGACCATCGTCAGCTTCATCATATAGATCACCATTAGATGTCTCATTTTCTTTAGCCACAGTAAAAAGTTATCGATGCACTATTTGCAGATCACTCACTTTCACTGTCAGTCCATCATGTACGTACATTTATTCCGAATAAACGAAATTTTAATTAGTATATATATATATATATATATATATATATATATATATATATATACAAGGTGTACATAATTAAAGTCCCACTTTCAAAAGGCTGCAAAAAAAGGACCACTGGTCAGAATGACTTCAAATTTGAACTGAATGTACTGGAAGAAGGGGGAAACGATTTGGCATAATAAAACAATTTCCAAAATGTATCAATAGATGGCGCTGTAAGCGTTTGAGACTTTTTTTTTATTTTGCCAAATCATTTACCCCTTCTTCCAGTATATTCAGTTCAAATTTGAAGTCATTCTGACCAGTGGTTCCTTTTTTGCAGCCTTTTGAAAGTGGGACTTTAATTATGGACACCCTGTATATATTTATATATATATATATATATATATATATATATATATATATATATATATATATTCATCATTTACTGCCTCATATCTACTTCATACTGCTTGCTTACTAAAAGATATGCATGTCTGCATAACATTGCACTTTTATTTTTTTAACATAGAGGCGCAACTGTCTGTTAATTAAAATGTATCATCCGTATAAAAATGGCGAAACTTATCTGTAAAGTCTGAAATTATTAAAATGGTACGTAAGATTTTTGTTATAATCAAATGGTGGATAAATTAAAAAAGCCAGATACTGTTGGAGAGAAATTTCCCTGAATATGTAACAAATTATTCATTGACTTACAAAATAAAAATTGCACTATGCTCCACATATCCTCTTCTGTATCCCTTGCAATTTAGCCGTATGTTATCAACAATGAATAATTTGATTTATGACACTGTAGAGCCGTACCGCGCCTATGTCACTATGAAATACAGGTTCTATATCCTGCACTACAGTTGTAATATGATCTGCAATACGAATGGCTGATAATATCAGCACTAGGAATTCTTACATAATTATTACACTTAAACTACATAATTTTGGTCCCAAACTCTGGATCAACTATAGAGTTAAACAGCTTTTTTTTCAACTATAAAAATATAAATGCAAATTCTATAGTTTTTTCATTTTTCTACAAGCTATGAAACAGATATGAACTAATTTTATGAAAACGTTGAAAAAGGTAAGTTTTGATAATCAGCTGGTTAGATGGTTCAGATCACTATAGTCAATTTTCATACTTACGTACTAATTAGACCAGGACAATTTACAGTAGATTTTTGAAGGATAGTACTAATTTGAAGACGAGAAAGAATAAAGCGAATAAAAAATATTCTTCTCCCTTACATGCCGAATGTACGTACGTACACACACACACACACACACACACACATATCTCTCTCTCTCTATATATATATAAATATATACACTCTGTCACAAAAAAATATATGAACCCTGAAGAAATCGAGCTACTATCACGAAACATGGCAGGAATGTAGTCTGGTAAGACATATACAAATGATTAAAATTTCGACTCTAATGGAGACAAGGATAAGCGCGGTATGCGCATATGACATGCACAGCTGGGAGAGACTAAAAGAATGATTGTTCGTGCCATAGGGTTATTCAAACAAATCTGTTGACTTGGATAGACAGTATTGTGAGTAGAGATGCCTCCGAGATGCAACCGGCGACAGTAAGAACAATTGTTGGACTTTGAGAGGGGGCGTCTAGTAGACCTCAGAGAAGCAGGTTGGTCGAACAGGCGTATCGGTCGCCACCTCGGTCGGAGTGATATGGTAGTTGCTCGGTGTTGGCTACAATGGATCATGGAAGGGATAGTCTACCGTCGGGGAGGGTCAGGGCGTCTTGTAACACAAATGCGGGCGAGGATCACGTAATCATAAGAGCAGTCACGTTCGCACCAACAACATCGCTAGAATCGGTTCGACGCTCTTTACCACCTTCCAGTTATCCTGTGGTATCAAGGGAAACCATTCGGAGACGACTGGTCAACGAAGGTATAAAGAGTCGACGT
The DNA here is from genome assembly GCA_907164885.2 of Dolomedes plantarius. Lineage (NCBI taxonomy): Eukaryota > Metazoa > Arthropoda > Arachnida > Araneae > Dolomedidae > Dolomedes > Dolomedes plantarius. The sequence continues at coordinate 61,361,479 of OU015496.1, read as the reverse complement.
CCATTAAGACGCCTACCACTGACCCCACATCATAGGCAGTGTCGATTCGATTTTTGCAGACCTCGGGCAAGCTGAAGTGTGACCAACTGGAGGTGTGTGATCTTCAGCGATGAATCCCGATTCAGTCCCAATACTGATGACCAGCACATAAGTGTGTGGAAGCGGCCAGGCCACCGGTCCGATCTGGCATTTGTTGTCGAGATGAATACGGCGATTACACAAGGTGTGTCAGTATGGGGACCCTAGAGTCGAACTCTCTAATCGTCCTTTAACGCACTTTGACGGCACGCAGTTACGTGGACGACATTTTAACGCCAGTTGTACTTCCTATGCTATCAAGTCGACCAGGGGTCATTTATCAGCAAAACAACGCTCGTCCACCCACTGCACGAATCTCCTATCAGTGTCTTCAAGGATGTGACGTACTCCCATGGCTTGCAAGGTCACCAGACCTCTCGCCAAAAGAGCACGTCTGGAACGTGCTTGAAAGGCAACTACAGTCGTCCCAGTTATATATTTTCTCTTAACATCGGATAATTCGAACTTTTTTCCGAGAACCATTGAGTTCGAATTAACGAGCGTCCACTGTACATACATACACACACACAGATATATATATATATATATATATATATATATATATATATATATATATATATATATATATATATATATATATATATAAGAAATAATTAAGTTAGAATTTAAAGGGGGCTTCGGGATAGATTAATTTCACGACTAACGCCATTAGTTTAATACAGCATAGAACGAGCGCAGGTGATTTTAAGAGGGAATTTCCCCGTTTCATCACATGACTTCGGTTCGCTCGAATGGTCGGGCGAACTGTCTATTTTTAGAGCAGGCACGGGCTGCGAGGAGTGAAACTATTACATAATTTCAGACTTGGAGAGGATTCTAAAATATTTAACAGGGCATGTGCGAAAGTTTAGCGCCTAAGTGAAACAATGTGTTTAAAGCAGAGCATCTTTGGATTTCGGTTTGGGCGCTTCACGAGGTGAGAGATCGAAACAATGGCACGGATTGAATCGGGTTAATTAATAGTTATTGAATAAAGGATTTAGATGGAATGCAATTGCCTTTAATTGCACAGGTCTACGATGTTACTGACTGCATATTTTAGAGTAAGTAGTAGGGGAACGAGTAAGAGGGAGTACGAGAAGTTAAGCTCGTCATATATATATATATATATATATATATATATATATATATATATATATATATATATATAGCCTTTTGAGAGTGGTACTTTAATTATGGAAAACCCAGGGTGTCCATAATTAAAGTTCGACTTTCAAAAGGCTGCAAAAAAAGAACTACTCGTCAGAATGACTTCAAATTTGAACTGAATATACTGGAAGAAGGGGGAAACGATTTGGCATAATAAAAAAAAGTTCCAAAATGGTACAACGCCATCTATTGATACATTTTGGAACCTATTTTTATTATGCCAAATCGTTTCCCTCTTCTTCCAGTATATTCAGTTCAAATTTGAAGTCATTCTGATCAGTGGTACTTTTTTTGCAGCCTTTTGAAAGTGAGACTTTAATTATGGACACCCTGTATATATGTATATATATATATATATATATATATATATATATATATATATATATATATATATATATATATATATATATATATATTTATTTATTTATTTATTTACAGGTGGTTATGAAATTAATGGATACACCTATCAATATTAGTGGTGTTTATGAATGTACTTCGTATTCCTTAAAAAACATGTCTGGCCACCGGAATATTTTTACATAATATAGTGTATGTATTAATCTACTGTCCGGTAGCAGGAATGAAGCTAAGGGCATCGTGTTTTTGGGGGGAACAGCGTAAAATATCATACCTTGCAGACCTTGTGATATGGGTAAATTGTTGGAGCTCATTTAAATTGGAGAACTTGAAACTCGCCCCCCCCCCCAAGGCTAATGGGTGTTTTTCAAGCTATGGTATTGAAATCATGATAGCATACAGAGTGCACGGAAAGACATCCTTTACCAAACAGAATAATGGACGACAGGCAGAGCTGCATGCATGAGACGTACGAGGTATTGAAGCGGATTATGACACGAAGAAAGCAAACAACTGCAACCAAAATGACCGATGAGCTCAATCGGCAGCTGCATGTTCCGGTATCAACTATTAGAGATAGAAGGGAACTTCACAAAAAAGATTTTATGGAAGAGTAGTTACCCGATTGGCAAATGCGTCGTGCTAGTGATCTGGAGATTGCTGGTTCAATGCCGATCTCTGAGAAATTCCCCGCCGTGTACACTAATGACGGCTGGTGCACGTAAAAACTGTAATGCCTGCAATGTCCTTCATGTTCTCTAAATTACCTCGGAATGTGCGGGGTGAAGTATTCGGATCCCATCCCTTGCCTCGTTCCTAAATTACACGACCGGCTTGTAAGGAATAGTGTTGGCCGCCGATATGGTGCCCCGTTAAATGAATAACCAGCAGTCTTGCGATGTGAGTTATGGCCGCCGTCAGCATTTGATTTTGGACACTACTGGTCTGACGGCTCTAATGCGTTGACTGCCTGGTAATTCACATTCGGGCGAATGTCTAGATACGAACAGTGCTTCCGCATTTGAGAATTATATATATATATATTACACAGTGTTCAAAATATCGCATTCTGAAAAAGCTAAAAATTTTATATTGTAATTCATAAATTCCAGTATAGATTCCATTTAATCAGATAGGAAAAACACCATTATGTATAGTAACTTATCTTCTTCCCACAAAATTAGTGTAAAGCAGATTTGTCCTATATTTTTATGTGAGCATAAAATTAGGAAGATTATATTAAAATTTTAATAAAATGTCCAAGTTATAAAGAAATAACTCCTTTTTTCATGATTATAAATTAATTGATCATCTTCCAACAACATTGTGAAAAAATAATATACATTTTCGACTCTGAAAATAAGTAGTGAATGATTTATGACTGTGTTTGATTTCATTCAAACTCGCGAAATACACTTAATGTTTCGTAATACCAATCGGGAAATCTCCTATGACGCTCTGAAACTGACGAAAGATATTCTCCTATGAAATGAATATAATCAGTGAATATTATGAATCATTCAAATACGAGATGAAGTTCTAGTGATTCTAATTCCATATACACGGGAGTCGTTTTTGCCTTTAAATAAATAAATATATATCCTGATTTGACATTCATAATAATCTTACTTATAAAATTGGACTATCAAACAAAAAATTATTTTGGTTGCAGATAGCTAAATGTATGTTTTCGGAAACGTCCTAAAATGTTTATTAAATCCACTCTATTTTAGAAAAGGGCAGCATATAATGATGACATATTACTTTAATATTGTTGTAATGCATACAATAGCTCGCACATTATGCATTCTAGTTCGTGGAAGAAATGAACACATAAAACTTGAATAAAAGATTTTTCGTGCAATTTTGCTCATTTGTCTAAGGTGTTAGCAAATAGCTTCATTCATATTTAAATATGAATGAAGACATATTTCACTGATAAATTTGAAATTTTGAATGTTAAGGCAATATATTAATATGTATGTATATATATACGTATATATATATATATATATATATATATATATACCGGGTGCGTCATAAATTCGTTCAAACTTCAAAAATTCATAATAAAAGAAATAATGCTCGGAAAATTTTTCTGTTTGCGCCAATATGATCAAAGGGATTTTGGATTTTTTTTTTTCATGTAAAAAAAAAAGTTTCCAAAAGTAACCGAAAGAGGTCGCTTACACGTCCTACTGAGACGTTTTATGCAAATCAGACTATCAATAAAACACCTGATTGGAAATGGATCCGTCATTCGAAGCCGGCAGCATGCTTTCTTTACCGGATCGAGTGTTGGTTGTTAAACTTTTTTACAAGAATGGTGAATCCCCAACTGTTGAATTTCGAAAGTTTCGCATGGAGAAAGGACTGAAGGCTCGAAAAATGCAAATTTCATTCAATGTGATACTGAATTTAGTACGACGTTTTGAGGAAGCAGGGAGTTTGGAGGATCGTCCATGAATTAGCAGACCATCCTTGAGCGCGGACCGCGTCCATGTTGTACAAAGTTCCATGGAAAATTTGGCAGCCGAGACATCAACGGGAAGTAGCAGTGCTCGCGAAACTGGGAGAAGATCGGAGATTCCGGAACCGTCGATTCGACGTATTCTGCACGGAATGTTGAATCCGTACAAAATCCATGCACTTCACCAGTTATTACCGGCAGATACAGATTCAAGACAAATCTTTGCTACATGGGCTCTGGCACAAATGGAAAGTAACCCACAATGGTTGCTGAATGTCATGTGGACGGATGAAGCCCATTTTTCCCTTCCAGGTGACGTTAATACGCAAAACAGTCGTATCTGGGCGACTTCAAACCCTTGTGAGTATCTGAACCGGCCACTACATTCTCCTCGTGTGACTGTTTGGTGCGGTTTCACCGCGTCTTTTATTCTGGGCCCTTTCGATTATGAAGAGCCTTGTCCTGTATTCGGGTGGAAAACATGTACAGTCACTGCAGCACGGTATCTTACGCTTTAGCGTGACCACATTAAGCCTGCATTACAGGAAAGCCATGCGTTACCTGTTGTCACATTCATGCAAGATGGTGCACCACCCCACATTTTACGTGATGTCAAGACGTTCCTGTTGGGATCTTTCACTGAAGACCGAGTGATAAGTCGAGGTTGTAAGGTTCAGTGGCCCTCACGATCACCAGAATTGAACACGGCGGATTTTTGGTTGTGGGGATACTTAAAGTCTCGTGTGTACCACTTTGGTGGAACTGAAAAATACCATTCGACAGACAGTCGCTGCCATCGATGGCGACATGCTACACTCCGCTATAATGGGCGTAGTGACGCGCCTCACTTGCCTATTACCTTGTACTGGTGGTAATGTTGAGCATCTATTACTTTAAAATAAATGCACAGTCTCATGTTATTGTTATATGTTTCATTTTCTGTTTGTGCTTGCCTGATTTACATAAAACGTCTCAGTATGACGTGTAAGCGCCCTCTTTCGGTTTCTTTTGGAAACTCTTTTTTTTTTTTACATGGAAAAGTAATCCAAAATTCCTCTGATCATATTTTCGCAAACAGAAAAATTTTCCGAGAATTATTTCTTTTATTATGAATTTTTGAAGTTTGCACGAATTTATGAAGCACCCGGTATATATATATATATATATATATATATATCCAATCGTTGTAACAATGTTTTAATCGATCGAGCTCGGGAGTAAGGTTGGAAGTGGTTAAGATGAATTTCCCAAGCCAGCTTGCCATCCTCATTTCCAGATATAAGTGGTCGAAAACGCTTTTCGACACTAAAGTATATCGTAGTGTACGCTTTCGCCTTTCTAGTAGCGTAGACTCGTCTCTCCTCCGGGTCTGCTTCTTTATATGGTTCAGTCTCTGTGCCGGTTGTCGTGGAGACATTACACGTTATCAGAAAATAGAGATGGGAAAACAGCAGGTGCGGAAAACGATATTTAGAGGGGGCAGAATATATAACACAAGGAAGCAGACAAAGAAGTGCCTTGGCCAGTTGGATGTAATGAGCTGCGTATGCGAAATGAAAGATGAGATGTGACAAGTTGGGGGAGTTGGAAATAAGAAAAGGGGTCACCAGATGGGTTTAACGAGCTGAAATTGGATGCAAAGAAGAGTCTTAGTGAGAGAAAAAAAAGGGCTTAGGCAGTTTTTACGATGTGGTACGTTGTTAAAAAGCACAGCAGGAGTCGGAGAAAGCGTGAGAAGTTGGCAGCGTGAGAAGCCCCAGAAGGGTGCACGGGCGTAGGACCCCCTTCAATTTTGATTGGAGAGCATATTAATATAAAAATAGATGGTCGGCCAATAAAGTCGCCCCGGATTGACCTATTGGGCAGGAGATAGCCACCAATGGAGGCCTGAATAGATAATTAAAAAAAGTTTAGCTCGAGATGAAATGTGGCAGAGAGGTATCAGATTGTTTTGAGAACTCAAAAAGTGAGGCAGGCAGCATTTAGACGAAATTGAGATTATGAAGTAATATGGAAGTTAGACTGGAGAAATAGATGTAAGCCCCATATATCGGAGTGACCGACAGTTACCCCGCCGACTGCCAAGAAAGAAGCTGACCGATGACTGACCCCCGCCCAGCCGAAATGAGTGTGCATTGACGGAACAGGTAACATTTAGACGAAATTGAGAGTATGAAGTAATACGGACGTTAGCCTGGAGAAATAGATGTAAGCCCCATATCCCGGAGTGACCGACCGCTTACCCTGCCGACTACCAAGGAAGAAGCTGACCGATGACTGACCCCCGCCCAGCCGAAATGAGCGTGCATTGACGGAACAGGTTCCCTGATTGATGCCGCCAGCGTGATTTAGCAATGTGTTTATACATATCAATTGAGAATTTTAATGCTGTATAGGTGAGATTATTAATTAAGAAGATTGCTTTATAATTAAACGATGGCACTGAATAGTGAAGGAGAAAAGTGATGAAAATAAATAAGGTATTAATGATAAGAAATATTGTTGTAACATGATATAGGAGTAATCGGAATTAAGTAATGAATGATATGACTTGTATATGTATTATGAATGTTTAATAAATTTATTTGTATGTATACAAAAGAGTAATCACTTAATTATGCTAAGTACTAACCACCATTACTATAATAAAACCACGGTAACACCGGTAATTATATTCCATGCGTTACGGTCCATGAGTAGTACTTTAGAAGAATGAAAAATAATTATGAATGAAACACTTATGAATGAAAAATAACACCCATACGCCATACAAAACTATGAAGTCCTATGATATATATATATATATATATATGTATACACTATATATATATATATATATATGTATACACTATATATATATATATATATATATATATATATATATATATATATATATATATATATCTGTGTGATTGTGTCGGACTTGGATATCACACCCATTTTTTTAATTATGTATATTTATTTTTATAATTATTTTAGTGGGATTCTAGTTGATCATTTTATACCACAAAACAGCCGTCGTTTCTCAATAATTCTCCATCGTCTTAAACTTGCAGTCAGATGTGGTGCGAGTGGAACACCAAACTCATTGTTCTTCCGAAATATATTTATTAATTCAAATTCAAGTCCTCAGCTCCATTTAGTTAAATTTACTCCCGTCCCTTTCCAAAATGCATGCCCACCAAGCGCGGCACATCTTTCTTAATCGGTAATCACATTGCCTCGGACCTTTCAACACTTTGTCTGAAGCTTCTATAATCCTGTATGAAAGCACCGAATATGAGGCTGTGGAGGAGTCAACCTGTCAATCAAATCCGAACCTATTATTGTTTTCCTCGCGGTTGATAATTCCCATTTTCTTTAGCAAACACCCTTTTTAAAGTTTCTTACAGTTTGCCCTCCATAATATATCCTTACACACACACACACACACACACACACACACACACACACACACACACACACATATATATATATATATATATATATATATATATATACACTGCTGGCCACTGTAATTGCAACACCCTGATGGAAACATGCAAATAACATGAAATTTACAACATGCATTAGCGGAGGTGAGATATACAAATGATTAGAATTTCAGCACAGACGCACATCACGCGCGCCTGTGGCGCCACTTCAAAGCGCTATTTAAGGCTTGGAGATTTCGACGATTTCTAGTTCGGCAATTGTGTTTTTCTTGTGGTTTTTTAAAAAAAACGATGAATTATGCCTCGTCGAAAACAGCGATCATCTTTTGATCAAGTATCCGAGTTCAACAGAGGAAGGATAGTGGCCTACCGAGATTGTGGATTATCTTTCGGGGAAATCGGTAGTCGTGTTGGACGAAACCGAACAAATGTAATGCGGATATGTGATCGTTGGATGCAGGAGGGTACGACGGACCGGCGTGTTCGATCGCATCCACCTCAGCGCACCATTTCACGTGATGACAGGCAAATTGTGCGCATGGCAGTGACGGATCGCTCAGTCACATCACGAACCATAGCACAACACATGCAGTCTGTAACGCATCATCCAGTGTCTGCGCGTACCATTCGACGCCGTTTACAGCAGAGTGGTCTGTCCGCAAGACGTCCATTGCTTTGTCTACCCTTGACGCAGAACCACAGACGTCTCCGCCACCAATGGTGCGATGACAGAAGGATGCGGACGGCAGAATGGAATGAAATTGTCTTCACTGACGAGTCACGCTTCTGTCTGCAACACCACGATGGTCGCATTCGAGTCTGGAGACACCGTGAAGAGAGGATGCTAACAGCTGCGTTATGCACCGCCACACTGGTCCTGCACCGGGGATTATGGTATGGGGCGGTATTGTATATCACTCTCGCACACCTCTAGTACGCATTGCCGGTACTTTAAACAGCCAGCGCTACATCTCCGAGGTGTTGGAGCCAGTTGTCCTTCCTTACTTTCTGGGCTTGCCCACAGCCATATTTCAACAGGATAATGCGTGACCACACGTGGCACGCATTGTCCAACGGTTCTTCGTCAATCGCCAGATTGAATTGCTTCCCTGGCCGCCTCGCTCTCCGGATCTTTCGCCGATAGAAAACATGTGGTCCATGGTTGGTCTACGATAGACCCAGATTCCATCCCCAGCTGCCACAGCAGATCAACTTTGGCAACGTGTAGAAGCTGCTTGGTCTGCTGTACCACAAGAACTCATCCAAAGTCTCTCTGAATCAATGCCGAGGCGTGTGGCAGTGGTGATCTCCAAAAATGACGGCTACTCTGGCTACTGATTTTGGCAGGAACCACACTTCACAGAAAACTATAAATTTAATCATTTGATACTTGGTCAACATGTTATCTACAAAATAAATTTTGTTGTGATATCTCTTGTCTTTCTTGGTGTTGCAATTTGGGTGGCCAGCAGTGTATATATATATATATATATATATATATATATATATATATATATATATATATATATATATATATATATATATATATATAATGACCGAGATCAACCAAGATCCCCCAGATACCTGGGCAACTCCTGGCAAAGAACTATTTGTAACTAATTTTGTAATAACATCTCATATTAGCGTATATCACGCATATAGGGCACACAATACGCATATGAGCGTAGAAGCTGTTGTATGTCAATGTATGCAGAGTATGTAGTATGCTCCATATATTACGTTAATACCATCATGCATGTGTTTGCTAAATTGTAATATATTACATCTTTATTATAATATTTTAATAACATTTGATAATTTTATTACCAATAACTTGGTTCCAGATACAGAGATTGACACTGATTGATTAGCCACTCTGAAATCAAGTTGGGTGGTGTGATGTCAAATCTTCTCTTATGTAGTGATTGGTATATTTTTTAAACTTACGTCAACTTGAGACAAAATCTACTGGTATGTCACTTAATTTAACATTTAATATATTTTTTAAACCGCGCAGTTTGAGCTGTAAATTTATGGAGGAATCTGTAGTCAATGTATGTGGTGTGGTGTCATATCTTAACTTTTTAGTTATTGTAGTATATTTTAAGCTTAAGTCACCTGAAGCTAAAATTTACTAATATGTCACTTAATTTAAAATTTAATATTTTTAACCGAGTAGTTTGAGCTGTAGATTAATGAATTAATCTAAATTTAAATTTGGTGGTGCGTTGTCAAATCATAACTTTTTTAGTTATTGGTGTATATTTTAAGCTTAAGTCTCTTGCAGCCAAAATTTATTAATATGTCACTTAATTTTACATTTAATATTTTTTCCTAAACACAAAGTTTGAGCCGTATATTGATGAATTAATCTTAATTCAAATTGGTGGTGTGGTGTCAAATTTCTCTTTAATAGTTGTTGTTGTAATAATTAAGCTTACGTTACCCGGAGGCAGAAAATACTATTTAGTCCTTAAATGTGTCCATAAAAAGCTACATTCTAAAGCTCATATCAATGCTCTTTGTTCTCTGATCCGAGTCATTTTATTAGGTCTTTAACTTAATGACCCGAGAAGTTTGGAGAAAATTTCGAGACTCCTGCATATCACTTCTTTGATACGCTTTATTATCTTTTGCAAGGTTAATCTTCTGCTGGCTGAGTTAATTTTTTTACTCTCAAATAACCTTGCCAGATATTTTCTTTTGGTAGCTCTGCGTACGATAAGTAATAGGAATTATACTCCTGTGCTCCTTTGATTCTTTCTTTTTTGTATGTGTGTGTGTGTGTGTGTGTGTGCCCGCCCTAATTTCACAGGTTTCCGGCACAATATTTCTGGGGCACAATAAATGTTCTTCAAAATTAAAAATTCTTCTATCCATTTAAATTTTTATCTTCGAATTTCCACTTAGGAACAATGGAAATATGAATCGCATTATTTACTCGTACACACGAGGGTTACAAACTGGTGTGCGCAGCCTTTTAAGGTGCCGTGAGATTGTTCAAGGGTGTAAGAGATATTTTAGGGTGCCGTGAGATTGGCCAATGGTGTACCGAGATATTTTAGGGCGTAAAAAATGTTAATAGGTAGCCTTGATATAAATCACAGATGCATCATCTTCAACACACTCTTAAGTTGAATTAATTATTCTCAGCCCCGACAAACTGTGACAGAAATAGATGCACTCGTTCCTGAGGAGAAATAAGCTCCTCTCCATAAATGTTATGAAACATTTGTGCATATTCTAAGTATTTTCTAAGTACCAATCACAAGTTTCACAGTAATAAAACAGATCTCTTAATGTGATTCCCATTGTAAGTCTCTAGTGTTACACTGTACTGAATTCCACAGCTAATTTTGAAATAGTATTACTATATTACATTCTGATGTTCTTCACTTATATATTTTAATAAATGAATAAAATTAGCATTGAAATAAGTGTTTAATTGAAATTAAACTTAACAGGTGGCTGATATAAATTCCTTTTTGGTTCAATATTTAAAAAAAAAAATAAGAAAATTAAAATTCTAGAAGGGGGCATGTGGCGGCCTTGTAGTAAAGCGCTCTGGATTTCGGTTTTGAAGGTGTTCAGATCGAATCCCGGATCGCGCCACTAAATGCCTTCGTTTGTGTCGTCCCTTCATAGGGGGTAGTGCTGATACGCCTATATGGTGCCCCCATAATAAAATGGCCAGAATTGCTGCGGTGTATTATAGGCAGTTGTTTTCACGATCGGGGCCTGAGCATTGATTTAAATAAATCTAAAAGGATACCCAGAGTTTCTAATCTCATTCCGAAGGATACCACAAACGTGAAAAGATTGGGAATCCCTGCTTTAACATTAAAAAAATAGTTTCTAGGTCAGATATGGGTCCGTTAAATCCGTAGACACGAAATTAAATTTATGTTGTCAGAGGGAAGGCGTAAGTACCAGCACTCTAGATGTTGCAGCTGGGGTCTCTCTGCCAAAATTGAGGTGCCATCAGGGTGTGGTGTTGGTTCACCTATACGGAAACTAATGAATCTCGTGGATATTTAGTTCGAATATCTCTGGACCTGTGCCTACACATGAACAAAAAATTATTAATTCATCCGTCGTTTCTATTCAAAGCACCCCTTTTCTTTGAAATTATCGTCGATTGCATAGGAACATAATTCTTCACGGGTTTCGTAATCAGATCTTTATCTTTTATCACAGTACTAATGGTCGATTCGTTCATACCGTATACACACCCAATGTCTACGATATAATTACCTTTTCATGTCGTTTAATAATTTCAACCTTAGTTTCCATAGTAAGTAAGCGCATGTTTATACATTGCCTTATGGTCTGTTCCTGTTTAAGTTTTTCGAACATGGCTTTAATTGATTTTATGGTGTAATTCGTATCGAAAACTAAATTGAATACTGCGCGTTAACACACGACCGTTCGTTGTCAGTTGACGCCAATATGGGCTCCAAACACACATGCAGGCCTGACACATATTTGTAAAGGCAACGGCCCAGAATTGTAAACAAGCGAAATGACTGACCAATCAATCAATATATACACTCATGGACAAAAAAATTGCGCAGCAAGAAATAATTGCGGGATCGTAACGAAACTTGCAATGAAGGTACATGTCGGGGAGATATGCAAATGATTAGAAATGCAGCGTGATTGCGCATTACGTATAGCCGGTAGATGGCGTTGAACATCGTACTCTGTGGAGTATAAAACAGGTAACAAAAGCTTGTTTGAATGTGCTGAATCATTTACAAAGGAAGAGCTGAGATAGACATGCCATTACGCCGTGTTCGAAGATAATATAAACAGTTGTCGCAGTTTGAGAGGGGGAGAATCGTCGGGATGATGGAAGCTGGGTGGTCAGCTAGGCGAGTAGCTCGTCAATTAGGCTGCTCTGATTGTGTTGTGAGGAGGTGTTGGGACCAGTGGACCCGAGAGATGTCATGTACACGAAGACCAGGCTCAGGACGCCCTCGACAGACCAGTCGTCGAGAAGACCACCACATCGTAAGAAATGCACGCGTACAGCCGACTGCTTCATCGGCCGCCATCCAGGCACAGGTAGCACCTTCAATAGGGGCCTCTGTGTCTTCTCGAACCATACGAAGGCGCCTGGCTGAAGGACAGTTGGTATCGCGGCTCCCAGTACGTGTGCTGCCCTTGACGCCCACACATCGACGCCTCCGTTTGGAGTTTTGCCGCGCACGAGGAAACTGGACTGCAGCGGAATGGAACCAGGTCGTCTTTAGCGACGAATCCAGATTCAATCTCGGCAGTGATGACACTCGTGTTCGTGTGTGGAGAGCCCGTGGTGAACGCTTCAATCCTGCCTTTGCTGTACAGCGACACATCGCTCCCACAGCTGGTGTGATGGTATGGGGTGCTAAGTTTTTTGTCCATGAGTGTATATAGCAAGGTAAATTTTCAAATAGTCTAAATATCAATGCTAATATTGTAGGATAAGGATCTTTAAACGTTGAAACTCCTTACAAAAGAATAGATGGTTTTTATGAAGGTGGTGAAGAAATCGATGGTTTTATGAAGATTATATGATGGTTTTAAAGGCAAAAGTGTGGTCTTGAATACCAACATTGTTTGTACGGTGTAGTATATTTTGTACTGCCTCTGTTAAAGTAACCCATGTCGGCTTTTGAAATTGAAGGCCTTACTTGAATAATGGGCGAACTCTACTTCTTAAAAAAGGGAGTTAGCTTGACTTTCATGTTCATACAAGTCATTTCTATATTATTTTAACACTGGTACACCTCCAGCTTATTTCTGCTGCCAACAGAGGCCATTACATTACAAATAAGATTTTAGGAGTTATTTCTCAGCACTCATTAGAATTTAAGAGTCTGTGTCACAAAATGAACAAAAATGGACTTGGTCCACTACTCAAGTACGGTATTCAATTAAAATAAAGTAGTTGAACTACTTTTCAGAGAATCTTGTTAGATTTTATCTACCCCACACTTGTTTAGTCGGTAATTCTGTACTTTGCAAGTGAAATTCTTGCCTGAAAAGTAAAAGAATCGGAGAAAATAACAAATAAAATTAAAAGCAGGAAATATATTCTATACTTTACTTATGAAATGCTTATTGGCTGGGGGACCACTACGGTTTACCTTTTGCAACACAGTTTCGACTTTACATTATTTATTTTTATAAGAAATCTATTCTTATTACGTTTTGTATCATTTATATCGATTTCAAAGGTTATTTTGCCCATATTTCGGGATTCAACATTTTGATGTACTTAATTTCGATGAGTCTGAGTTGCAACAAACACGAAAAAATTAAAGAGTCACATGCTAAACCCGTTTATTCATATTCCTTATTAAAAATACATTTAATATGGTTATTCATGATGTAGGACACACATCCGAGTATTATCATATACAGCTGTAAACTATTTTTTAGCTTTGTATGTAACGTCTTTTTCAATACACCAGCACTTATCAGATCTTTTGACTCCTTTTACGTATTTTTGATAACACTCACATTTGTAATTGGCACAGCAATTCTTTTTGTCTTTCGTGCATTCCTTCTCATATCCAATGCATGCCCTAGTGTAGAAAATAAAAATTATTACTTTTTGCATTTGCATAATATATATATTTATTTTAAAGGCAATAACGAACTATAAATTTTGCATATTTTAATTATAAAATTTTTAATTATAATGCATTTCATGAATTCATAGCTTAAAAATTTAAGGATACATGTTTTTTTATATTACTATAACGAGCATTTTTATTGATTATATACTATCACATTTATATTTTTAAAGTAAATTAACATAAAATTTGATATAAAAAAATCCACTTTCTTATTATTAAAATGTGAAATTCAAAACTTTTTTTATTAATTCTAAGCATTAGGACTCACTCAAATATATAATTTTTGCAAGTTATAAAGATATTAAAAGACCTTTGTTCAAGAAATAAATCTTAATAATGTATAAATCATATTTAAAATGCAACCAGTACATACCGAAATATCTAAAATTAACTGATATAGAAAGAATACTACATAATTACATAATGTTTGCTACATTACAGTAGACTGTTGCAATACGAGATTGATATGTTACGCGTTGCATACAATCGCGTAATAGGAAATCATGTTGTATGAGTAAAACTCTTGTATAACGCGAATGACGCTGAGGTATAAAAATTTACTTATAAAAAAATTACACACAGAATATGTAACTAAATTGATAAAGGAAATTCAAAACTACGTAGTCAAAATAGTTAAAAGCTCCGTGTGCATGAAAACAAATGTATATACAGAGTTCAAAAGGGAAATTCCAGCATTTTACTCTATAGCGCGTTATATGAAAATCGCGTTAAACAATAAAGTCTTCGCAATTTTTTTAACAGGTTGTCTAGAAATCGCGTTGCATGAACGCGCGATATGCCGAAGTCAAGTGTATAGGGTTATGTCTTTCTTCATTATTCGAAACTCTTCTGCCTGTTTATCTGCTATAAAAATGCAATTTTACTGTGCAAGACCATCTTTTATTAATAAAATGTATAAATAAATAAATGTATAGCCTTGGACATCCACGCGTAAGATTAAATAATAAAAGTGCTGAACATATAATTTCTACACTCGAAGTAAATTTCAAAAATTAAAACGTCAATTATTTCTCGGGGAAAAGTTTCAACCACTCAGCTGGTAGCTGGCATTAATTTCAGGACATTACATGATGATGTCATAGAGTCATCTCTGTGCAAATTAGTGGCCTGATATGGGAGTAAGTGTATACAGACAATTTTTTTTTAGGAAATTTGTATGCATACCACACGTTTGGCAGTTGGTGCGTAGTTAACTAATGTGCTCAGGAATGTAAGTTTACAATGGAGACAAACTCTTCTAATTGAATTCTAAATTAGTCGGCCAGTGTCCTCCTCTCTGATGAGTTTAAAGTTCCGTTTTCACTCTCTGTATCATCGGACCACTTAATGGACTAAGCAGAAAACACATTTTAATATCTTTTATGTCGCGAAGATGGAATATTTTAGCGGTAGTGGTTCTTTTAGAATAGGGAGCCATGATTTTGAATAAGCTCACCGAGTCCTTCATATTCGTTAGATGTATATGTACATACAGGTAGCAATAAAATGTACGCAGACCACGTACATTGCACACATAAACGTTACGTTTGGTTCTTGGTCATGAATGATAAATCAAGGCCACAAATTTCAACTATTCCAAATTTTTCTCCAAAACGACGGTATCCTGTCATTGCAGACGCCATTAAGGCCATGAAATATAAATCCAAGAGAACATGCGTGGATGTGCTAAGTAAATAAGTTTATTCCGAGAGAAGGGCTAATTCAAAACTGAAAGCAGTTTACATGTAGAGTTGGAACTTTCTACCTCACGACTTATGAAGAAAATGCGAAATATCTGTGTGGTTTTTATAGCCAAATCGCTCCACTTATGCCCTAACTCATACCTACGAAACATAAAATTATTATTTACGTATATTTTTTATTAAATTCCTAAATTATGTGTCATGTTTCAAATTGCATTTGCTTACTTAATCGTATAAATAAAACAAATAGCATTCTCTTCTCAGATTTATTACGTGAAATGTTGCTGTTATTCTTTCTTATGTACGCTGGTTGGAAGTTCCAGATCAGGTCCATTTACGCTTCGGGATGAAGTGCACGGCTTCGATTTATATAGCACCACAAGGGTCGGAGTCCGTCTTAGCTAGTTGCCACCTCGATTTTGTCAGAGCACCCCCAGGGTCGACATCTGGGGGGATAGTAATCTGTTCCACACTGTCTGACCTCATAGAGGGACATTACATGAAATACTTTTAAGTATATATGTTAAATTTCAAGCACAAAGGTTTTACGTATATTTATATTCAATTTTTACTCTCAGAAATCCTAACACTGAGATGTTGGTAAGTTATTCCAATAAGAAAAATGGAAAATTACTAAACTTTTAGAACAAAATTTTATTGAAAAGGATTATTTTTTTAAAGTTGTTGTTACGTATGACAATTGTTTTTGAAACTTAATCCATACATTTTATACACTGCCGTGACTGCAGGTTATTCATTTAAGGGGGCACCGTACAGGTGGCCAGCATTATCTCCTACAAGCCGATCACCGTAATTTAGAACCGAGTCAACTGACGAGACATGAACACTTGACCCCGCACTTCCAGAAGTAAATTTGAGAACTTTGAGGACCTTGCGGTCGCGACAGATTTTACGTGCACCAGCCGTCACTAGTGTATACGGTGATGAATTTGCAGCGACTATCATCGAACCAGAGACGTACAGCTCACTGGCCTGCTGCCTTTGCCAACTGGGCCATCGCGCCCTTTTTATTAAGTAGCTTTTAAAATTTACTGACTTTTTAGAGTTTTTATACATTTCCAGAGACTTTCAAAAACATATATCACCATAATAATCATAAATAACAATTTCATCTATAAAAAAATATTAATATTAAGTGCACTTCAATCGTTCAATGTTACACGGCTCACATATAGTTATTCCTTTATGTGCGTTTTATCATGTGATGACCAAAGAAGAATAGTGTATCTTAGAAATACTTTGATTAATTGCTCATACCTTTCATTTTCCGCTTCAGCTTCAATTACGCTTACAACCACCAAAAGAACAACAGCAGTGAATATAATTAACTTCATACTTGAAAGATGGAATAGCCTTCAATTAGTAATATTCTGTAAAAAAATGTAACCTATATTAAATTTCATTAAATATACGAATGGTGATAAAGTTTTTTTACGGTGAGAAAAATCTGCAGTAACATTAAATGCGAATATTTAAGGCAAAGTAAGAAATTTTGGGACCTTCGACAGTTCTTCAAAACACACTAACCTATTACTGATTTTATCTTACTTCTGCAAGTTCGATAACAACAAAGTTCAGAAAGGAATATTAAAGCCGTTTCAAAATTACCGATTTAGATGTAAATCTTTTGCCCTTTTCAGGAACTATCAAGGAGAACTGACAATGAGAAATAACTGTAGCTAACGAAATCTTAAAGAGTAATATATATATATATATATATATATATATATATATATATATATATATATATATATATATATATATATATATATATATATATATATATATATATATATTCATATCTGCAGGTTACAAGATAATGGTTGCTTCTGGAATTGTCAATTTTAAGAAGTTTTATCTCTGCCTTTGAACTAAATTTGCAATTGGCTTACCACTCGTATTAGATTTATTATGCTGCAAAAATCTCAATGGTTTTTATCAAGTTTTAGAATAATTTCATCCCAATAACACAGCTAACATATCATAGTGGCTGACGGAATGACTGTTGAATAATAACTCTAGATGGTATTTTATGAGATTCTAAAGGATTACCCATCGAGTTTTGTTTACTTCGTGTGAAATATTTTTAGAAATGTTATTTGTCATACAACATCAGTTTCATGTGAGTTCTGAATTCTTTGACCTCTAAACAATAGTCTACAAGTTTTTCTTTAAATCAAATATTTACATTGGGATAAATTTAGAAACTACTGTGTTTAGATGAAAGACTTTAACATAAGCTCTGCTACCACTGTCTTAAACTCTGGCTGCTATGTCTGTCTAGTCAGCTCATAATACCTCTTGATATCTCTACTCATATTTAAATAGATGTCCTTAACGATATTCATTCAGAATTTTGAGTTGTTATTCATTTCAGTAAAACAAATATTCATCGATGTAGAGATCAAAAATACGTTAAACTAGACACACATTTTTGATTGTTTGATTTCTCCCAAAAAGAGGATATTCTCATAGATTTATCATATTTTCTTCTCGATAAATTGCGAAGAAAATTCCTTATTGCCTTTACAATAATTACACTTATCTGTTTAAAACTGCATTATTCTGAAATGTCATAGATTTACATTAAAATATTTCCAAAAAATATAAAATTATATATATATATATATATATATATATATATATATATATATATATATATATATATTCATTAAAAAGAAATAATCAAAATTGGACTTACCAATATTTGAGCTTATGAAGTTTATACATAATAGCTTACTGCTTTTATAGTATTAAGCAAACAATTGCCTTTATAATATGGAGAATTCAACAGACGTGATTACTGCACACACAATAGGAACATTGGATCTATATTTATATCTGACAGATGGCTCATTTGTTCTATATTTTATGAATTGACTATTGACTATTGTTCAGTCAGACTCTATTCACACTGAGAACGAAAGCGAATATTTCGCTTCACGTGCATTTAATTTATCACAGGAAATTAATTTTCTGATTTTTTTTTTTGCATATCAGTACTTACTATTCTTTTATAATGGTTATGAGAGTATTCACACAGCTTAATTATAAGTTCATTTGATATTTTATACACTCTTTTGAAAAATTCTGATTGAAATTATTATTTTCTTTAACCGCAAATATTGTTACGATAAAAGGAAATAATTCTTTTATCTGTTATAACTTTATGACTTCCAAAGGCAGTTTCCATCATCTTTCTCATTCATTATTTCCATTGTTGAATTTAATGTACAAGGGATTTTTTTTAAAGATGAGTAATAAATGAATATAGCAGTAGTCTTGTGATACCATTTCCGGATATCCCTAAAATGTATTAAAATTTTCAACGATGATACAGACATCTATTAAACTTGAATATCATCACCACAAAAACATCGAGACTATTTTTCAATACCTTATCTGACTGGGATTTTAAATATTATGAAATGTACATTTAAATCATAATCGGAAATTTACACAATGATTTCTCTCATTTATCGGAAAGCAGGTATACACAAATGAATTGTTCTCAAATTATTAATTCTGTAAATTTTGGCGATAAGAGTAAATCTGAATGCAATCTAGTGAATTCTTTGCGGCACAAATCTGGCGAAATAAAACTTTGAAGTAAAAATTACTGAAGTAACCTTAAAGGGGCAACAACGTCCACCGTTTGGACGGTGCAGATATATTCCCGATTTTTTTAACCTAAAGAATCTTGAAAAATTTTCCAATTAAAGGTTGAAAAATGTTTTTACTTCTTTAAACTTATAACAGATGGCAGTACTAACCACTTTTCTGCTCATTTTACTGGAATACCTTGAATCCAAGGGAAAAAATATTAGATTTTGGCGTTTGCATTGTGCAAAAGGCACCCGTTAAAGGGTTAATGAACACCCTGCTCTTGATGGCCTTTTTCGTTCCTCATAATCTCTAAAATACATGTCCTGCAGGTATACACAGCTCCCCGAAGCCGGCGATATTGTCATGTGGCGTCATAATTTTTTGACACTTTATGGATATGATTCTTTCATCTTTTTTTATTCATAAACAGATTTGGTCGACCGCGTCTGCCTTCAGAAACCTGAAAATTCCCCTTTCCAGCCTATTCCGAATTACGTTGTATAGGAGTGTGACGTCATAACCGCTGAACACAGTATGGAAGTCCTTCCTCTAGCTTTTTTTGGTCTTGGAGAGGTATGCTCGGCCCCGTATGCCTTCAGAAACCCGAATATTCACCATTCGAGTCGATTACTTATGACGCCGTATCGATGTGTGACGTCATAACCGCCGAAAACTGTATAGAAGTGCCCCCTTCAGCTTTTCCTATTCATAGACTGTTTTGCTCGGCGACATCGGCCTTTAGAAACCCGAAAATTCAGCGTTCCAGTCTATTCCGAATGCGTTCGCAATGGCGTGTGACGTCATAACCACCGAACACTGTATAGAAGTGCTCCCTTCAGCTTTTCCTATTCATAGACAGTTTTGCTCGGCGTCATCAGCCTTTAGGAACACGGAAATTCAGCGTTCTAGCCTATTCCGAATGCATTCGGTGCATATATGTATCAGCATATATGTATATATATATATATATATATATATATATACAGTCGGATCTCTGTTTAACGACTTTCAGGGGACCGTGAAAAATCGTCCATAAGTAGAGAACTGGGAGTGCTAGGGAAAACCCGAATTAACTAGGTAAAACGCGTTCTAACTGAGAGCGCTAGGGAAAACCCGTTTTCCCTAGTTAATGCCGGTTTTGTTCAGTTAGAACCGCTTGAATATGGATTTGTTGCTTGTGAAATTTTCAAAGCAAGTGCAGTCGTTTAGTTTTATTCTTGCAGGAACGTGCTTGTACTGTTTGATTTATTTACGATGAGTAAAGAAAATGTTAATGCTTTTTGCGCTAAAAATTGGAAAAATAGATTTCTTGAACAATTACAGTTATTAAATAGAAAACAAAATAACTTTAATGTAATAACAAGTGATGATTACAACACTCTTTTATCAGAGGTTGAAGAAGCCATATCTGTCGTTAGCAAGACTTCTGTTCAATACCTCAGATTAAAAAGGTTTGACATTCTTGAAATCAGTGGAGTAAAAAAAGTTAGTTTCTTCAAATGAGCCCATAAAATATTATTTACCAGTTGAAGAAATTTTTTATGTTATCGAAAGTGCGCATGTGGCCATAGGACAAGGTGGTAGAGACAGACTCAAAATTGAAACTTCGAGAAAATATGCTAACATAACTACTGAGATGATACACATTTTTTTTTATCGATGTGTGAAACATGACAACAGAAAAAAAATAAAAAAAGGAATGGTTTGGTTTCTAAACCTTTCCGAAAAAATTTTCGAGGATATGAATGCAGAGGACCAAGAAACTGAACAAGCACAATCATGTGAGTATATGCTTGCTATTAAGTCGACCAACCTTTTTTCTAATTAGAAAGAAATCGAAAGAAAATTTCATAAAACGAGTCAAACGAAGGAAAAAGATCTGAAAAGGATTAAACGATGCAACACATCTTGAGGTTGATATTGGAGGTAATGTTGTTGTTCCCATTCCAAATGTTGATAGAGCAAAAGCGAACTTGCGAAATCTCATTGTTGTAGTGCTTGAAAAAAATAAAGATGGCCTGTACAAAATTGGTACGAAAGATGGAGTTTTGAACAAACTGTATTCGAGATAAGAAATTATATTTAAACTTAATTAGTTCAATATTTATTTAATAAATATATGGTTATTATTTATATTAACTTTAAATTCTATACGTAGTTATAGAGTAGACTACAGCTAATCAGCGGCAGATCCTAACAAATCGTTGGGGGTGGGGGCGACAAGGTCGTAGCCGGGGAATTTATTTTTTCGGAAAGGGGGAGGGAGAGAGCAAAAAAAAAAAAGGTTGAATGAGTTTAAAAAACTGATTTTCTCAAATTTTAATAGAATAAATAGTATTTTGGCATAATACCTCCAGCTCACTAGCTGTAGGGGGGGGGTATTGAACCAACAGCCCCCCCCCCTGGATCCACCCCTGCAGCTAATTGTTGACAGAAATTTAGCAGTATTCCATTAAATATTATATGTAGTAACTATTAGGTGTATGTGTTATAAATAAGCATTAAATTTAGGTATTACATTAATTTTCTTATGTTCATAAATTAAAGAGTTGACTTCAAACCAAGATTGAAAATGTGTAATTTTTGTACAAGTTCAATACAAAGGTTTATAATATCCACTGATTTTAAGACCTGAATTAGATGTATCGCCACAAATTTTCTTGACTCAAGATCGAGTACCGGATCAGGAAATTTCGCTGAGAACAGCAGCAAGAAAAGGAGCTGTAGAAACTGGACAAGGGTTCGTCCGCTGTTCTTGTAAAAAATATTGTTCTTCAAAGAGATGTTTCTGTATGAAAAATAGTTCTCTTTGCAATTCTAAGCGTCACAGTAGTTTGACTTGTCGAAATAAGTAATTCATAATAACGGTAGTGTGTTAAACAATATCCAAATAAAGACTTTTTTATTCAATGATAGGTTCTTTCCTCAAATACTGTTTTACTAAGTATAGTTTGATTTAAATTTGAACATGTTATATAATATATTGTTGAAATAATAACATAATTGTGGATAGATACAAATAATATTGTCCAACAAATCAGTCAAAACCCGAATAAAACGGGTTTTTCCTAGCGCTGTTAGTTAGAACGCGTTTTACCCAGTTAATTCGGGTTTTCCCTAGCGGTCTCAGTTAGAACGCGTTTTCCCTAGTTAATTCGGGTTTTCACTGATTTCGGGTTTTGACTGTAAAATATATATATATATATATATATATATATATAGACAACACATACATATATAGATGCAAAAGAGATAAGCAATGATAAGTAATAATACTTTAATAGCCTGCGGTAGTTTCGTTAAATGAGACTATCCGAATTTTTATTTTATTTATTTATTTTTTGGAATAAACATGAGTTGAGAATGGTAGATAAAACCTGATATATTTGTCTATTTTGGCTCCCCTTTTTTTTACCTACGTATAATTAGGGTAAAAAACATTAAATTACAAACACTTTTTGTTAGACTTTTGCTAATTTTTATGTTAGTAACCTTCCTAGCAAAGCACGGAGATGAAATGAAAGATAAAAAATAAAAGAATACCATTTATGAGCAGTTACGAAATCCAATAATTGAGGCATAATAACTAACATAAAAATTGTTGGAATATATTTTATTTCAAAACAATAAGTTTTTTAAGAGAAAGCAAAAATACAAGAAAATAAAAATTAACACCTCTCAAATTCTCTAATAGTGAGTGAAAGTTAAGACGAAACTAAAATTTGTCTTGTAAAGATATTTCTTAAACAACTCATTTCTTCCTACTTTAAATTTTAAATTCTAAGATACATTCTAAGAATAAAACATTCTAAGAAGATATTAAAATTTTTGCTGCATTAATTTTTTTTAGAAATAAATATAATATATTCAATATTGACTGCCCAACGAACCTGTCATCTTATTTGGAACTAATAAATATGCTTTATACAATATATTTTATATATAATTAATTCAGTAGCATATTTTAAATTTGTTTTTAATAAATGCATGAGATATTTTTAACGCTAGAATTTAGGTACATCATTTCCAAATGCTATAAATGCTATTTAAAAAATTTAGTCAATAAAATAACTTTTCATTCAACGGTGATTTTTTAATTGATATTCTCGATAAAATGATTAAGTGATATCCATTTGTCATAATTATTGGGGGAATGCATAAGTTATATCACTTTGTAGCCTATGTGGAACTTATATTTTCTCAAATTAACATTCTGAAATTAAAACAGAGATCATATATTCCCAGATTAAATATACATACGTATAATGGAATTTCCGATGATATATAATTTACTTAGAAAAGGGTTTATTTGATCTTCGCAGAAATACCTAATATATCCATTAGAAAATTACTAATTGAATTTTATTTCAGGGAATATATGTATTTTTTTTCAATGTCAATTACGCCACGTTCCTAAACTTTCACGTGCTCAGAGGAGTTGTATTAATATAAATTTTCGCATGAAATTTGATTTATTTTATATTGGTACAATGATTTTTTATCAACGAGATTGCAAATAAAATTAGGAATCAAGATTTTGATAAAAATGAAATATTTTTTTAAAAAACCTTCAAATGGAATATGTATGTGTTACAATTTTTGTTTCATTAAAACTGTTTCATACTAAAGTTAGTAGATTCACTATCATTTTACTTCAGATAATGGAATAATTATACATCCTTTTTCCATCATTAGTATGTTATATTTCTTTGAAATGAAACTACTTCATCTACAATGGTGAAGGGCGATTACATCAAATAAAAGATAATTGACTACAAAAATAATCATGTCCTTATGGAGATATTTGTTTGTGCAGATGTATGGGTGTATGTGTAAATACAATTACATTTTTTTAAATTTTTCTTTAATTAAATATATATTCATTTACAAAACAGGTTGTCAGAAATGATAATACTTTTAGGCAAATTAAGTAACATACAAGAAATGCAAATAAACATTTTAATTATAAATATTTAACAATATGATTTTTATTAATTATACTAGCTGATTACCCGTGCTTCGCTACCTACAAGATACATTCAAATTAAATACAAAGATCAATGTATGCAATTAATGCCAAAAAAACAAAAAAATATATTTATATAAAATTCATAACAGATATTTTTATAGACGAAATAATGTAGAAGATAATATTCAAATTCAATACAACGGTCAATGTATGCAATCAATTTGTATGTTTAATATCCATGAAACATACTAATAAGAATTAAATTCTTAAAAAACTTCCATTTCAATTAGTCTAGTGGTTAAATTTATCTTTTACCATATTTTAATATTTGTTTGTCAATTTATTTCGTTGTTATGCACGTGAGGATAAATCAATTTAAAGTATCACAAAAAGAAAAGAAACCACGTGATCAGCATTTAATAAATTAAATTTTAAAAATAATCTTTAAAAATTCACAAAATATCAGAAATAGATTGCAAAAAGGTATAGATTCCAAAAATATTTCATTTTAAAGGAATGTTTATGGTCTTTTTCGTGATATAAATTTTATAACCCTCAGATGATTATTTTAAAGGCAAACTTTAAAGAATGTTACAAAAACAGCTTAAAATTTAATTTTAAAAAATCTAAGAAGAATTTTTCAAAACTCTTTTTTAGTGCATCCCTACACTACAAGAAGAATCGCAATGCAAAATTTCAGACCTATATGTCCAGCGGTTTGGTCTGTACGTTATCTGTCAGTCAGTCAGTTAGTCAATTATGTAACTGTTTTATATATATATATATATATATATATATATATATACATGAGATCCGTGGTAGTTTGATTCGTGTATCAGCGCTTTTAAACTTTTTTCATTCATAACCCCTTTTTATCATCGCGACTTTTTTTGGGACCCCAGGAAATAAGGTTTGGTTTGGTTTAGTTTAAAGCATGACGGTCAAATTTTTCTACACGAGGGCTAATTAGAACAGGACCTACAGTTTAAAGCCGATATTTCCATAATCATGTATGATTACGTTTGATAGAAATATCTTCTTGGCTAGAGTTAAAATTTTATTTTAAAATATTCCCTTTTTTTTGGTTTCTTGTCCTGTAAAATTTGGCTGTTTCACTATTTTTGTAAATTTTGCATGTAAGAAAATTTTGTTATAATACGTATTTTAGGTGTAAACGATATTGCTTTAAGGCAATTATTGTACTATAACCTCAGTAATTTTAGGCATTCCATACCTCCCATAGTCCATCATAGTATTAATAATGCTCACAATAACTGAGAGCATTGATTCAAGGATGAGAATCATATTTGGAATACAGAAATGGTTTCAAACCATTTTAATCTTAACCATGTATCTATCGCATAGAAGAAATAAATATTAACATAAAAAAGTACATAAAAAGCAGATTGTTTGAACATCACCTATTTTCACGAATATTTCATATAAATTATATATAAAAGGCTCATTCGTCCTGTATTAGAATGCGGTTATCAAATTTACGAGAGTGCAGCAAATTCTAACTTGAGGAAACTTGACAGAATTCAAATTATTGCAGCCAAAATCATAACTGGTTTGCGTAACAGCTGCCCAAACGAGATTCCCGTTTATGAAGCTAATTTAGTGCGTTTGGATTCTAGGAGATAAATTGACTCAGCCAAACATGTCAATAAAATTAAAAGTCTTGGCTCACACCATCGAACGTCAAGTTTTATTTGTAGTTGGACCAGCAACTAGCGTTCGAAAAGGGATAGCTCATTGGACTTTATCCAGAAGCAAGGATTTTTGGATCTCAATGTCGAAGGGACTTTTCTCAACGGTTGTTTAGAACCAAATGTTTCTTCACCATATGTGACCTTTAAGAAAAATCTCAAAACCCCGCAAATAAAACTTGACATCACCCCGATATACTAAAACAAATGGCTCTTGAAGCCATCTATGATATTCCAGATGATGCAATACAAATTTATACGGACTGGAGTAAGTAGGAGTCAGGCTGTACAAGCAGCGGCGTGTTTCTGAAGGCTTCTAATGTCAGTATCAGATTTAGAAACCTTGATTATTGCTCAGTATAAAGACAAATCTAATGGCCATTTAAGAGACCCTAATATATGCTGATTCATCTGCATTTAAACATATATGGATCTTGACCGGTAACAAGGGAGCCATTCAACATCTAATGAACCGGCTGCTTAACACTGTAAAAACAATTACCGACATTCATTTTCTTCTTTCTTGCATGGCGGACTCTAAATCAACAACTTTTCAGTGGATCCTGTCACATGTGGGTTTGTTTGTCAATGATCAGACCGACCTACTAGCAAATGAGGGCTTTTTAGAGGATTTTCCCCTGCCTGAAATCCTAACTTCTTCAGAGGTTCAATCTGTTTTTAAGACCAGACTATACAGTGTTTGGAGACAGACTCTGGCTCATTATTGGTATCCGGCCAACTGCCTTGGTCTGGCCTTTCTATTTAGAGGTCCGAGACCAATACAGTCAGCCCTGGTTCATCTTCGAAGTGGCCATACAAAAAGTATACGCTTCGAGAACTCTACTAAGTACTTTCTCCCTTTTTCCTGTTCTACTGCTCCTGCAAAACTTTCCCATATAGTGGACTGTTTAGGTACCCACGTCAGCATGCTTGCAGAAGATCAGGATACTGCTGCCTCACTTTTGCTCACATGACAGAGCCTCAGAGACCTGGTCTAGTATTTTCTAGTACAGAGGGCTTAGCAACAACAACATATGAAAAAGGGAATACAGTGAAATCTTGATCGATAGTTTGTTTCACCCAGTCCCAGATAAATTCCATTTTAAACAGACCGCATAGATCGCTTTTCTATCCATATTTTTACCGCAATGTTCGTTTAGAAGATAGCAGGTATTTTTTTTTGTTCCAATGAGAAGGAGCTTGTCGTCAAACATTCGCCTATACGACGCCGCAATTTTTCTGCCCATTTTATTGTGGGGCACCATATAGGCCAGGATTCGATCCGAGCATCCTCAGCATCGAAAGCAAGCGCGTTGTACCACTGCGCCGCCACAAGCCCCATATCGCAGGTGTATTGGAAGTTTACTGGTTTTTTCATCGTTTTTTTTTCAAAATTGCAAAACCTAAAATATAAATGTCTCGACTGAGCTGCAATGACACTATTTCTAAAGAATTTTGAATACGTAAACTTTGGTATATGTGTGTTGCATTTATTGATGAAGTCGCAAATTGTGGTATGGAAAAAACGGGAAGTTTCTGCGATGGAAGGTTGAAGGAGATACCAGAAGAGCTTGAAAAGGGTGTTGAAGAAGATCCATTGCCTGTATTTTTGATTTCGGAAGGATGCATGGCCTTTAAATATTTAAAAACCAGTTTTATATTCATATACAATAATCGATGCTTGAAAGAATGCTATTTGCAACAGAAAATGAATACCATTACAAGTAGAGATAAAACCACCAAAATCAAATGAATAAAACAGACTTTTTTTTTTTATTAAAAAAAATTAATATGTACCTAAGTGACTTTCTTTTGTTATCATTAATTTTTAATTTTGATAGTACAACTTTGTAATTTGTTTTCAGTTACACAACAGGTAGGTACGTATTTATTTTCGTGATGACATTTTTTCCACGTACAAAATTAAACGTCTAGGTATGTTAATATTTTTGCTTGTTTCCGCATTTATCGTTTAGTTTGATAGGTCCCTTTAAAAACGATAGATAGATATTTTACTGTATATGAAATTATACACTTTACAGAAAATATATTAAATTATTTAATAATCCTCCTATAGCAATTTTTAGGTAACGTTTAGTTTTTTCTTCATGTTTTGGGAAGATAAAAATATGTGTTTATGAATAAAAACTATCTTCATATAAATTTCCTTAAATTTTTATTTTTACAGGTTTCAGGAGTAATCCATAGAATTATTTTCTTCTAGAAGAACTAGGGAAAGATATCTAAAAAAGGAATTTAATAAGATGGCGTGGTAACCTTGAAAACTGCTTAACCGAGCGGGAGCGTTATTCCGATTTCCCTCCATCTTGATAGCTGAAAAAGTATTTGAGCGAAATTTTCTTATGTGAAAAAAAGTTGAATTATTTAAAGTCTGTATAAACTGTTTGTATAAATAAGCAATTTCATTTTCGTTTGTGCAATCCAAAAAATCACAAAACCTCTCAAAATGTGATATAGTTATTAAGAAAGGCATATTTTAAACATCAATATTCCAAATTTAAATTGCAAAAATTTGAAATTAATACATATACGCTGAAATAGTACACTTTTATTAGTCTTTTACAAACCCACAGAGTATTAAGCTTTTACGAGGATTTATGTCAACCATACATTTATTTTTTGTATATAAAAGAATAAAGAAATAAACGTTAAGTGCCTTTGATTTTCCGGAGAGAGTTGCATTAAAAGATTACAATGAAATGTTGCAAAATGTCTAGTAAAACAAAATGTTATAATAAGTAATTTGTCGGTCAGAAGCCTTTTTTTCTTATTAAGCTAACAGATTATCTGTGAGCAATAAATGTATCAGGTTTTATATGACAACATAAAGTGAGCAACTTAGCATTTTGTTATAATAATATGAAACAGAAAAAAAATAGTTTTCAGCTTAATGAAGTATATATGTACGTCTGTATCATAAAATTCCCATGCGGATTACCCATGATATAGTCATCTATAAAATCAAAACTAATTAATATTTTAGAGACAGTTGCAATCATAGAGAAGATAGTAATTACATACCATTAAAGATCAGTCTAGTTAATTTAAGTTTACAATTAGCAGACAAATTTTTGAAAAGTCCTATATTAATAGAGAGAGAGAGCCCTATACTAATCATGAACTTCGATTTTAATTTTTTTAATTATGTTATAATTCAAGTATTTCTAAATAAATTACATTAACTGATTTGAAACTTTACGTATTTTAAACTTAACGTTTAACCACATAATATATATATATATATATATATATAAAATTAAAATTAGATTCTAACTCTGATATATATATATATATATATATATATATATATATATATATATATATATATATACATATCCTGTCAAGAGTGATTAAGTTTGAATTGAATAGAAAAACTTCTAGTATGATAGATAATGGTAAAAAATACAAGGCTAAATAATGAATCGAGACATTTTTAAACTAGGCTAAATTATGGAACAAGATTTAAAAAAATATTTTATATTTTCTTATTTTGTATGTAGTATTTGGAAATCCCCATAGGAGCTTAAAAAATCATATTTATCTCTAAATGTTTTATTCTTAGAAAGGAATAACTATTTGAAGTATCGCATATAAGATTTAAGAAAATGAGGTACCGTCTTCTTTTATCGTAACGTTACTTTATATTAGAACTATATTATCTTCAATATACTTTGACTTTTTATATAAATATTTAAAACGTTTCAATTAAGATTTTTATAGAAAAAAATATATTTAATATATTTTAAAAAATAGCCCATTTTTTAAAATTAATTTTTATTTTTATCAATTTCTACGAATTCGTCTAAACTACATTTCCCCTCAGTCACGCGGAAAACAAAAATCTGTTTCCTAAATCAATAAGAAGTGCGATATATTCCGTTCTTTTGAGTCATATATAAATTTATTTTCTTTCATTTCATGAAAAAGGAACCATAAGATTATTACTTTATATATTACTACACATATCTTTGTAGCATACAACAAAACACTTTCCTCAGGAACCTTTTTTCAGGAGATTTTCTGATACATATTTCGATGGGGGGGAAATGTAACAAGAAAACGCGTCTTCCTAAATTACTTTACTTTGAAGCGTATTCTAAATTCTCTTTTTAATAAAGCACGACCCCCTTTTCCAAAAATTGCGCCCTAAAAGTAAAGTAAGTATAATTTATCGTAGCCCTGCAGATTATTAAGCAGGCATGTGAAGTATCGGAACTCAATAGCATCCCCAGATATGAGTGTTCAAAGTTTATGAGATTCCGAATGTCAGCATAATGTCAAAATTCTTGAAGAGCCCTCAAATCACTCTGAAATTATGTCTTTTTTAACGTCAAAAACCCACTTTGCAAGAACTTTATGGGCCACTTATCCTAAGCCCAGTTCAACAGTTCGCAGGTTTTAACAATCGCGAGATCTGTCAGTCCCCGGGAAACTGAAGTGGACACGTGAACTCCACGAATCTAAAGTCGCCCAATTAAAAATTAAGTAGTTTAGGCCCTCTGGCGAAAATATGGCAAAACACCCATTTAATATTGCATGAACGCAAGACTTTTCTCTCTCTTCGTTTCTAACTGTTGTTGCTGTCGGACATGCTGTCCGCTCTCTCTTCGTTTCTAACTCTTGTAGCTGTCGGACATGCTGTCCGCTCCTGTATGTAAGCACTGCTGTTTATACGTACCGTCCTGGCATAGACGCCGGACAAGTCACGTGGCCGCTGCAGCCTTCGCGATCCTTCAGAATTGAATAAAAGTGATTTCCTGGATATCGTCGGAAATGTGTGTTTCTCATCAATGGCTCCATGTTTGTTTCTACCAAATTTCGTCAGTGTTTTCCTGGATCAACACTTCGCCCGACTACATCTAATTTTTCCAAATGTGATTATTATCACATATATATATATATATATATATATATATATATATATATATATATATATGGAAATATTATCGGCGTACGTACTGCAATACGAAAGGAACATTTCGGTCTAAAATTAAGTTTGTCAGGGAAGTAATGTATATCGATTTCAAATAATTTGAACCAAATTCACTAAGAGAAATTTTCGAGTAATTTCGCAGACGAGTATTTCCCGTACTGCATGTAGCTTTTACTTCATGTTTTCAACATGATGTAAAGAGATTTTATTTAATTACAGTAAATTGTACTGTTCCAAGTATTTATCACGTAAATTCAAACACAATCGTCCTTTTCTGAAATTCTATATCATTTCGTACTAGTTCAATTCTTAAATTAACATTTTCTTTGCCAAGGTTTGCAATTAAAATGAATATACAAAATGGAATTAACCTAAGAATAAATTTAAATAAATATTTCTGTGATGCATCATGGTACATTTTTAAATGGTAGATTTTAATGGAATAATAAATACGCATAAATGATAAGATATACACGTGCATAATTATACTTCAAGATTATATGTCTAAATACTTTATATTAGTTACCGTTGCATCCTTGTCCGTTGTGAAACTTCCGCATTAGATGCATTATTAAAAACAAACATACATTCTCAACAGATAATTCAAAAATTTGAAAAAAAAATCCAATTAAATTTGTCAGTGATATAAGTAATAGAAACCATGTGTAATTACTATGGACTTTAAAAAAAATATTATTTTATTTTCAAAATAACGTTTTGCCTTTAAATACATTATATTAAAATTTTTCGAAATAAATGGGGGTTGTTAATTTTAATTAGGGCCCATCAATTAAAAATTGTTTTTTTCATTCCAATGTGAAATATAAGAATATGCTATTGTAAAATTAATTTGCTGAAAATTGCGAAACTTTACAAAATCCGTTGTTCTATATTGGCATCCAAAAATTTATGATACTTATAATGTTTGACTTCTGTAAAAATATCATATTTTTAATATTTTGTTTTAAAAAAATAAATATTATTATTTTAATATAATATAAAAGAAATGTAAAACAATACAAAATATAATAACTTTTTCATAAAAATATCCACTTCAAATCTCTTTGCGACATTTGAAAATGTTTTAGTAGATCAATAAAATTATATATTCTTTATTTTAATCTTAACAGGCAACTTTTGCCGGCTATACTAAATCTCTATGTAAGAAAAACATTTTTATCGTCCCACCATAATATATATATAAATTCAGCGGTACCTCGACTTACGAGTTTAATTCGTTCTATGATGGAGCTCATAAAGGCTAAACTGAAAAAAAAATCTTATTCGTTGATTTTTGACTTTTTCACTCCGCTTTCCTCAATTTTGTTTTTTTTTACCAGAAACTCTCTTAAAGTGAACGAGTGAGACACGGAAGCTGGACGATTGTTGCGGCTGCAATGTCCAGATTCTTCTTTCAGAATCCGAAGAACGTTTTCTCAGAATCTGTAGAAGGGGGAGAGCTTGCGATCCTAGGACCAAGGTAATCCCCTCCCGTAGACCCCCATGTGGAGTTCCATTGTGGGGGAGGGAATTGAAGCTATCTCTCTGCGAGACAGTTTGGGCGCTGTTCGGTTTCAGAGGGCGACTCAAGTTTGGGCAGAGCTAGCTACCCCGGGTGGTAATTGTTGAGTGTTAATCTCTCGGATAGTAGTCTCATAGTAATATGTATACAATTGTAAAATAATTGTACATAAAGGTTGTAAATATTATATGCTTCTTGTGCTCTCATTTGATGAACACGTAACATGGCATTCGCTGCTCAAACTAGGTGTGGGATATCTGAAGTTTGCTCGTAACCCGAATTTTAGCTCGGAACTTCAAGCGAAAAATCTACCGAGAGAATACACACACACACATATATATATATATATATATATATATATATATATATATATGTGTGTGTGTGTGTGTGTGTGTGTGTGTGTGTGTGTGTGTGTGTGTGTGTGTGTGTGTGTGTGCGTGTGTGTGTGTGTGTGTGTGTGTGTAAAATCTCCTATTATTAAATATGCCCCACACTCCTAAAGATTTCTTTATAAAATTGGAAAATGTAAAAGCGTAATGAATTTTATTAGTTTCACAAATATCTGAGAAATCTCAAACAAAATATAGAGACAAACGAATATTTCAAAACGTAAGGTAAAATATATATTATGCTTTGAATTACTTTTCCAATTTTCTCTTCATAGACAAAATAAATAAATATTCTATAACTAATTGCAGTGACAATGAAAAAAGTTTTAGGTAACGCCACATGAGTAATAATTAATATTTTAATTAATTCTCGGTTCCATGACTCTTTTAATTAAAGTCACTCTTTTATTTATCTGAGAGCTTCCCAAATTAGTATTTTTTATGTCGCATTAAATTTAAAAGATTATTTTTTTCCAAGTTTCTTTGAAGCCTAAATAACTATTCCTTTGTTCGATTCTTTTGCATGAGTAAATACATACATGTATGCAAAAATAGAAAAGTATAATTTTTAATACCTGATTAATCAAATAAAGTTATGTTTATCGAAAATGATTTCAAAGTTAGAAATTTAACTAGCTTATTAAGGATTTTATTGCCATTTATTATATTAAATTGTGAAATATGTTTCATGATTTTACGTAATTAAATTCATATGAAAATATATTCATTTGGAAATATTTGAATGACAAATATGAAGTAAGTATATATATATATATATATATACATATAAATATAAGGAAGAATCCTTAAATATGAAGGTTTGTTTTATATCTTTAATCTCTTTTGATGTTGGAAACAATATCAGCAAGCAAAGCATATCTTTGCGAATTCTAAAAAACCTAAAAACATTTTTAAAAATTGTGTAGTATAAAGTTGTGCTTATCTTACAAATATTTTATTCAAGCAACAGCATTTTATTTAAAGATAATGTTGGCACTATTATTAAGACGATGTTTTCATTATTATTTTTTCCTTTGCTTTTCATGCAGGATTTTCTTCACATTTAAGATATCAGTTGCAGCGTTTCTATATTTATATTCTGCATTAGGTGTTTATGTCTTAAATGTTTTTTTATTCATATCTAATGAAGGTTATACATTAACCCAATTCTTATCGCTATGTATTTGTTATTATGACGATTAGAGGTGTTTTTGTCCAGCATTTCTTTCAAATCATTTCGTGTACACTGATAACATGTTTCTTCGTTATCTC
The DNA here is from genome assembly GCA_907164885.2 of Dolomedes plantarius. NCBI lineage: Eukaryota > Metazoa > Arthropoda > Arachnida > Araneae > Dolomedidae > Dolomedes > Dolomedes plantarius. Next base: position 61,327,199 of record OU015496.1, on the reverse strand, counting down.
CTCTCGAATTAAGCTTTTTGTAAGTTTAAAATGATTAATTTAAGTAAATAGAGATTATATTTTTTTCATAATATTCCTTTCTAAATGTTATTAGGGATTCGATTAAGTATTTTTAACGTATCCAGGACTCTTGCAGTTAAACATATATTATATAATCAGTCATTAACTACGGGTTTGACATTGCATGGTTCCAGTTGCTACATTATTATATCGTCCAATGTCATAATCGTTACATCGGTCAACTTCTTGACAGAATGTAGGTTTCCATTTCTGTTTTAGAATGTTGAAAATAAATTCCATGCTTACTGCTTCATATCAAATTTACAAATAATGATAAATTATCACTTAATAAATTGATACCCATTTGTAGAATGTAGAGAACTATACTGCGGAATTCATTTCAAAAGGTCACTGGTATGAGGTTGGGGGACGCGGAATGTGACAATAGTTCTCGCTGAGTTTCTGGTTCTCAGTAGACACCATGAGCTGGTCCAGTGAACATCGAGGTTTAGTTATCCAGGCGTTATTAAAAAAAAAATTCTGTAACCGCGAATCAGAGGACATTTAGGACAAGCTTCGTGCTCTATGCCAATGCAGTCTTTCTCGATCAAAATACAATCCAATGATGAGTTTCAAACCTGAGAGCATGTCTGCATTACCAAGGAAACCAAGTGGTCGCATTAGAACACCTGAAAATGTGCTACAAGTCCGCGAGTCCGCTATTCATGAGGAACAACCACCATTTTCCCAGAAATGACCAACAGTTATGGAAAGCTTTAAAGACCGGCTTTGGCAGTGCATTGCAAACAACGGGTGCGGCCTCAGTGATGATATTTTCAAAACCTAGTGGAAAAAAACTAAATTGTTTGTACTTTTCAAAAATATAAAGTATTTTGCTTGCAGATTCGTTCTCTTTATTCTTATTTGAATTGTTTGGTTAGTTTTATTTGGTACGGTACTTTTGCTACACGAGGGCTATTTGGACAGGAACCTACTATTCTTGTTTGGTAATATATGGTTTCTCGGACAATTAAAGAATTGATTGTGAAAAGTGAAGAAAAGAAATTATACACATAGTAGTACTCATAAAATTAAATACACATAGTAAAGTGATTCCCAAGAATTCACCGAGACTAACTCTTGTTAGGTTTTGGAATTCCTTTTTAGGTATTAGGAATTAATTATGATTTTTCCTGAGGACTAACACGACAAATTGTCTGTGTTTGTGTTTTTTAGACAGTTTTTTTTATTTAAAAAATTGTTTATTTTCAATCCATAGAGAGGGTTAAGTCCTTAATTTCAAAGCTATAATCAGGAAGACATTACTTAACGTTTGGTCTCAGATGTGTTGTTCTCGAACTTCAATATGTGATATGTAAAAATAACATACTTTTTGGGGAGATAATTGTTAAAATGTGAGAAAATATTGTAAATACGTAGCATTTAAATCATTTCTAATTTATCCCCAAATAAATTTAAATGCTTTATGATAAATATAAGATTTTTTTACTCAATGAACTAATTGAAAAATATAAGTAAAAATAAAAAAAAAGAAAACTAGTAAACTTTAAAATTTTCAGTTGCAGTACCGAAATAGTCAGTTTAGAAGTTAATTGTCTTTCATTCTATGAAACAATTTATTCCTCGCACTTGAAAAATCACTTGGTCGGAAGATAAGGAAATCCCGGGTCGAGAGGATTTCTGAGAGAAGTGATTTACAATGTAGCTTCCCCGGCCTCATGTAATTCATTCTAACGAATGCCACTCGTTCCAAAATTAGAGAGACCAGATTTATAACTCTTGAGTTGTAGTCTTACAAATTTGGGATCATACAATTTCTCTGCACTCTTCTAGACAAATTATTGTTAAACAATATCAGAAAACTAAAATAATTGTGGTATTGGCAGTAGAAAATCATCAATAAACCCTGTCGTGATTCTATGAGACATATTTGAAAACTGAATATATCGTATTTATTCTCTACATTTATTTGTTCAATATTTTATTTTAATATTGACATATAGAAAGCATATAGAACAGGGATTCTTAAAATGATTATGTCTAGGACCCCTTTGAATGACCTTCAGAGCCTATCCACCCCCTCCACATACGCCTGAAGCATATCTACCAAAATTTTTATCGATCAAAATGTGTATAAAAAACAACATGCACAAAGTAAGATAGCAAAAAAAAAATAATGTTTAAGTAAAACTTCATTAAATGGGTATAAAGTAAATTCCTTTAGTCGTCTCAGCTGAGATAAATCACATCTTAGGTCACTTGCACTATCCTGTTGTTTACGATGTATATATTGTATGTTAGCAAGGGGGAAAAATACAGATTCAGAGAGATATGTTAAAGAAAACTGTAGTGACCCAGGCAGGCGGATGAAGGCCTGGATTCTAGTAGCGCCGACTAAGGAGGACGCTTACGTGAACAGTTACAGAACTGCTCTATAATGTTTACATCTGTATCTCATGGTCATTATAAATTAAACGCTCTACAATATTTCTTACTAACCAGCCGCATCTCCCCTAGATATCCAGCACTCCTTCCCTGAGGAGCACCCTCCCCCCCCCCACCCTAGGTCGAGAATTTTTGACACACACACATACAAACATCCTTGGAAAGGCATTGGACTTTTCTTACAGCGTACTGTTAAATTCCATGTAATCTTAAATAATTTTAAGTCATTAAATAAATAACACATTAATTTTTTTATATATCGCTAAAACACATGTTTTTTTTTAAAATTATTAAAATAAATGTTTTTATATCAATAACATTTTTCAATGATTTGATTACAACAAAATATATTATTTAAAAAATTAAAAGTTTTACTGTTAATATTAAGAGTTACTAATGATAGGTATAGTTAAAGCATTAGTAGGAATGAAAATCTTGTTTTGATTATAAAACCATAAAAATACTTCAGTACCAAATTTAAAAAAAAAGGTATTTTTAACTGTGGATAGGATTTCTATTTTTAGGAAAGTATTAGAAAAAAAATACTACGAAACATCATGTTCTACTAAAACTAAGGTCATATTTTCAATTAAAAATTTCTGTAATATACGGTAATTATAATTTTTCTTAAAATATATTTTTCTTTCCGAACTTTAATTAATATCTTCGAACGACGTATTTCAATAAAAGAAACTAATATAATTTTTAAATTTCAAATAGATTAAATAAACTCAATTAGATAAAGGAATCAAGATTTTGATACTTCATTAAGCTAATTAAAATGCTTGGGTAGAACTCAAAAAAAATCTCTCAGCAATCATAAGAAAAAAAAAAAAGATTTTAAAAAGGTTCCTTTTTAATTGAGTTCCAGTAGAATGATAGTTAAACGAAAGATATCTGATATAATTGAGAACTGTTTTCAATATCTCTCATTTTAATTAAATCAATACAAATCCTTTCTTTATCTCAGAAATGATACATAAAGATCTTTATCTGGAAAAAAAAGTTACAGTAGGATGTGATTCTGGGAATTCAAGTATTTTTCATTTAAAAGTTTCCGCTTCAACGGGATACTGTTACTTATCTCTCAATTAGGTATTTTAAGAAATTGGAAGAACATGTTTTAATTAAACGAAGCAACAACGTTTGGAAGGAAGTATCTCATAACAAGAATGAAGGCGTAGGCTGAGTATGTTTAGAAAAGTTGATGAAAGAGGGATTTATGTTTGAAAAAATGTATCTCAACTGTTTCATTATTCATATGTTTAACTTTCAAAATTTAGCGTTTGTAATATGTCTTTCATAAGCAAACATCGAAAGCAAGTGAAAATTATTTATTGCAAATAATGAATGAGGGTTGGTATATATATATATATACAGGTATATATATATATATATATATATATATATATATATATATATATATATATATATATATATATTGGGATGTTCGTAGAGCCATTTCATTGTTTTTTGGGGGTGAAAATGAAAGGCGATTTTCTTATAGTGTATAAATATTTTATTGAATTATATATTCTCCATGTTGGTCCAATAACTTTTGCCATCTTTCTGGCAGTAGCATGATTCCACGCGTGTAAAACTTTTGGTCTTTGCTGGCAAAAACTGCTCCAAGTCATTTTTGACGTCCTCATTTAAAGTAAAGGTTTTGCAGTCTTAAAATTTTTGTGGAGACCGGAAGAAGTAATAATCCTAAGGTTCCAGTCTTGAGAATATGGCAGGTGTAGTAGTGCATCTTATCCAAGATGTGAAAGCTTTTGGCGATTTACCAAACTTGTATGATATCTCGCATCTAGTTGGTGGAACACTATACCTTTTCTATAGATAAACTCACTCTTTTCTGTTTGAGTGAATCATTCAATTTGTCCAGTTGATGACAGTAACTTCAGAATTGATCGTGGTATTGTCCGGCAGAAGCCTAAAATATATATATAAAAGATTCCCTTGAAATCACACCAAACAGACAGCATCACCATCTTTTGATGAATATCGGTTTTCGAAATGCTTTGAGCCGGTTCATCTTTTTTACTCCATGATCTCTTGCGTTTAACTTTTCTGTAGATAAACCATTTCTCGTCCCCAGTGATAATTCGCTTCAAAAATGGATCCATTTTCTTGACGTTTGATAATCAAATCACAGACGTCAATGCTACGGATCAAATTTCTTTCTGTAAGAACATGTGGAGCCCATATGTCGACTTTTGAAATTAAACCAAGACGTTTACTTGTTTCTAATGTGCACTCATTATTCCGACCAAAAATATTCTGATATACAGATTCAGTGCAACTTGGTGATGATATGATGCGAGAAAGAATGTACAAACCCACCAGATGTTGAGGTGGTAGAATAGTCATCGACAGGGTTTCAACTCCGGTAGTCTTTAGTTGTAATGTCTGGCCCTGTCTGGTGCAATAAAATCATCAAAAGCGGTACAAGGTAAACAAAGAGAGCGAACAGTTTGAAAAAAAAAACTATATGAAATAAAATATGATATTCATTAATTATTACATTATTGGGAACTGAAGAGTGGTGCTTAGACTCAAAGAAATAAGCTGTATAGCAATTTAAAAATATTAAATAGTAAACTTTTTGAAAATTATTATATGATATATGTATAGCAGAAAGAGATTTCTAGTAACAGATATTTTTGAGAAGCTAAATCAGTTTGGTTCTCTGCCCATATTCTTTGCTACATATCTAGTCCAAAATATATATAATTTTTCACTTATGCATGTTATGTGACTAATTATATTGTCAATAACTGAAATAACTAGGTATTCAAAAAAATTAAGCAAACGAACAAACAAGATACATGCATGTATAAAATATTAGAAGAATGCCTTATGAAACTATGTAAAATGTACCTCATATGAACAGGGAGGAATCACTAAGGTATAACTATCTGTCTAGAATTTAGCCTCATTTTTAAGACATTGACATCGGAGCTGTTTCTCAGCCATTAGGGCTATTATGTTACATTATTTTTACGAAGGAAAGAGGTGAAATCGATCACGATGTTCCTGACATAATCGACTGCTAAATGTTTATAATTTAAACAGTGTGAGCATCGTAGCCGTCGTAAAATATCAATATCGTCTACACCAGTGCTCCGCAACCGCTGTGTCGTGGCACACTAGTGTGCCGCGAGGTGATCTTGACTGTGCCGCCGTGATTTTATCGATTATGATAATAAAAAAATTAACCACCGCATTAAATAGAAATTTTTCTAAGTAAAATATTCCTCTAACTTTTTGTTACTATGTAATTTTTCTGGGTCGAAATTATACACAAAACAGAAACATGTTGTTAGTCATACATTGTATGTATGCTCGAGCGTCATATTTCTGGATTTCAGTTAAGAAAGAATATCCACAAATTTCTGACAAGGACATTGCAATTTTGCTCCTATTTTCTACGACATACTTATGCGAACAAAGTTTTTCGACACTGGTTCTAATTGAAAATGACAAACGATCCTATTTAAAGGGCCTTGACCATGAACTGTAGCTCTTTCTGTTATAGAGCCAAATATTAAACGTGAAATTTAAAACGCACATTTATGAAAACAATCTCAAATATCTCATTAATAAATGAGTTATGTTTAAATTAACTTTGATTTATTAGGCTGAAGTAAAGTTTTAACAATTTTAATATAAAAATTTAAAGAGAATTTTTTTTTACTTCTAAACTATAATTTTATATTTTTGTTCTTGTGTTGGTGTACAGTTCAAAATGATTTATATAAAACTTAAATGATTATAATTATCTTGATACATAGAGCTATTTTGTTGTGTTTTTTTATCTAATAAAAACATATACGTATTTATTGTAATTTATATATTTGCAAGATTTTTCTTGTGGTGTGCCTCGGAATTATCGAAAAAAACACTGTTGTGCCGTGAAAGATAAAGAGTTGCGGAGCTCTGGTCTAGACTGTTCGAATTTGTCTATGTAACTTGTGGTGTGATACTGTGGATTACAAAAACAGACAGCTTAAAGTATGTTGATAGATAAGACCTCACAATGGATAACCGTAGTCATGATTATTGAACCGTGAGATTACATGAAATTTGCGCCGTATGTGTAACTGTATCTCATGATATACCACTAAAAACCGGCATGACAGTATGGCGGTCTTTGTGCAGACTGATATAAAACCCTTTTTATAAATTTAAAAAGATTTTCTTTTAAATTTAACTGCGAACTACACGAAGGTTTAATTTTCATCCTATAGATACATGATATATTTGAATAACCAAAGATAAGAATAGGAAGATTAATACATGTGTTTGAAGCAAAAAACAGTAAAATTCTTTGTTTTGTGTAACAGTTTCATTGCGATATTTGTGTCTCATGGAAGTAATGTAACAGCTAACAACTCGCCAGCATTTCTTTCATTTTGTTTGTAGAAGTCTAATTGGTGTATTTTAAAATTTTTTTCATTTCCAAATTGAACATTTGAGAAATGCACTTCCTTTTACATTTGAAAATGTTTTGAACTAATATAATTACAAACGCAACCAAGACTACCTAATATTTAAATAAATATCCCCTTTTATTGTATGAAAAACTCCAATTTTTGAAGGAAAATTGTATCAGACTTTTTAACTTTTCAACAATTTGCAGGAATTTACGCTTTAGTTTAATACAACGAATCTAATAGTTATAGCCAGTATGATAGCATTAGGCAAAACGATTTAGTGATTTCGAACTCATGAATAAAAACTTTAAAACAATTTACCATTATTTTTATTATTCAATTATATTTATCAAAAGACCGAAACAATGAAATTATATTAAATTTAACAACAATCGTTAAAGCTCTCTTAGCAAAGCTCTTTTAAAAAATTGAAGTACAGATTTTTTTCTTGCCAGATAAGTCTTAAAAAATAAAACAGAACAAAGTATTGATATTTTCTTAGTGCGCCTGAAAAAATATAACCTACAAAATAATAATGAACGCACTTCAAAACAAACCTCTTACGTTGAAATGCATCAAAATAAAATGTAGTATATAGGTTTATATTTTGCAGAAATATGTTGTTTACATCGAACCTTGTTGGGGTAAGAGGTAGAAATATTTTTCTCTGTCTTCAGATGTATATTTTCTCACATAAATTTAGCTTTCATATTTGTTGGACTTGCTAACCCTTCCTCGCATTTTTTCTATTTTAATAATGAACACAGAAAATACTTTTTAACGAGTTCAATCTAGAAAATAACTTAAATTACTTTTAGCGAAATAATACATGTAAAATTCAGTAATAATACCGAGACTGTTATCTATTGGCAAAGATAAATTATCCTTGTTTAACGAGAAACGGAAAAGGCACTTCACTAATACAGAACAAAAGAAACCCTTACCGTGCAAGTAATAACAGAAAATAAGTTTCGATTACCAAATCATTGTTTGCACGGTGTGTGATTTTTTGCTCGGCATCTGCAGAAGAAAACAATATTGGCTTCTGAATTTGAAATAGAATCGTTTAACTATTTTATAAACTTTTTAATCTTTTTTAAGTTACTAGTTTAGTCTAAAGTCTCTTTTTTAGAATTGAAATACCTTTCTCAAAATTAAAGAAATTGTAGAAAATAAATTTTAAATGATCACAAAATCTTTTTTATACTTTACATTTGAAAGACTTGTTTGTTGGGTTTGGACTTGAGGTCTTTTTTCTCTTACTCTATGACTTCATTACATTTGAAAATATAAATACAGGCCTCCCTGTTTTTGAGATTTAGAATAAATTTAACTAAATCTAATGGACATCAAATAACTTTAGTGCTTCAAATATGCAAATTTTCGATGCTTAGGCGCAAAATTTTAATTTTAAAGAAAGTATAATGTTGGATTAATTTAATTCTGTTCTCCATAAATTTTGTATTGTTTCTACCAATTTAAAAGGTTATTTTGCAGATTTTCCATCATTCTAACTTGTGATTACCTTATTTCCTTAAGGGGACCTTTAACCTCGTTTTGTTTTAAATTTTCAATATTTTTCTCTACATACAAAATTAGAATAATTATTATTCCTTTTTCCCACATTGAGGTCACTTAGAATTCACAAATAAGTACTTTGCGGAAGAATAGGACCTGTTTGCCAAAAAAATTCAAAAAAAATCTTCAAAAAGGCAAGACATTTTAAATATGTTCAATGCGCTTTCCTTTCCTTTTGATTTCATCCAAATTTCTCAGGATTGATAGATGAAGTGCTTGTCCCATAACTGAGCATCATTCTTTGAAACCACAAATATTTTTCAATTTTATAGACCAGGGAATAAAGTGAAAAATTGCAAACAAATAAAAAAGTTAACAGGCATATTGAAAAATTATATAGCTTTAGATTCATAAAAAAAAATTGTGCAAAATTAGGTTTATAGATTACGATATCTCGGCAAAAAATGATCGTAGAATTTTGATCTTTTTACAATCTAAGAATACAGACATTTCTCCTTCAAACAAGACCTCATTTGTTTAAAAATAATTTAAAACAGACTACTATTTTCATCAAAATATTAAAATCACTTTTTTAATTTTTTTACACCCTTTTATGCATCTACGGTCGATGCTCTTCGTGTTTTTATCTTACAAAGAAAATATTTACATCATCTGGAAGATGAAAGCTTTCTCATTCCTATAAACCTCATTTCAAGTCTCTATCTTAAAATTTTGATTTTTAATTGAATTTTAAAGAACGATACTCCAACACAAATTTTCTGCTTGGTTCATCAAACGCGGAGCTTAGTTGAAGAACCTCTTTTTCCCCCATAGGCGAGGGGGAGGGGCGGAAGGCTCGAAGAAAGAATATTTCGCCCATTCGTGGAGGGTTGGACCGAACGAAATTTCTCGCCGGGGGGGTGGAGGGGAGAATTTTTCTTCTGGCTGTTACTGTTAGCAGGAAGTGGAATACGTTATACGTAGCCAGAAAATTTAGATACCTTGATTCGTTGTTTTTTAGTGTTTCCATTCTCTGACAATGATTGCTGAAGGGAGCGGGTCCCTAAACCGACCGGCTAGAAGGGCGAAGCCCGTGTCATGGGTTATGTCACAGTATAAATAACATAGAAAATGTCAATTTTTTCTATGTATTTATACTTTAATCAATTTTTAAATTGATTCTGGTTAACAAACATTCTTAAAATCCCGGGCAACGCCATCTGTAATTAGGAATACCTCCAGCTTTTCCTTTCTTACAGAAGAAAACTCATTTCGGAAGTTTCATTGAAGGTAAAACGAGTAATTTCTGTCGTGGCATCTAAAAAGGTATTTTAAGTAAACAATTAAACTTTGAAGCGTATTCCCATCTTTAACATTACAGTAATAAGCATTACATCTTATTAATAAAAGCGAATGTATTCTTATTAATAAAAGCGAATGTATTCTTATTAATAAAAGCGAATGTTTGCGCGCGTGTGTGTGTGTGTGGGAGGCCCCCAGGCGAATCTGTGAAACTTACATCCGTGAAATTTGGCACACGGGTAGTGCAGACTATGGGAAAGTGCACCTCGAAGCCCAAATTTTAAATTTTATTCTAGAAAATTTTTTATTTTATGTTTTGTGGGATATTTTATGTTTTTTTAACTTCAGATTACGATATCTCGGCAAAAAATGATCGTAGAATTTTGATCTTTTTACAATCTAAGACTACAGACATTTCTCCTTCAAACAAGACCTCATTCGTTTAAAAATAATTTAAAACAGACTAATATTTTCATCAAAATATTAAATCCACTTTTCCGATAAATTTATGCACTTTTTAGCATCTACGGTCGATGCTCTTCGTGTTTTTATCTTACAAAGAAAATATTTACATCATCTGGAAGATGAAAGCTTTCTCATTCATATAAACCTCATTTCAAGTCTCTATCTTGAAATTTCGATTTTTAATTGAATTTTAAAGAACGATATTTCAACACAAATTTTATGTGGTTCTTTCAACGGGGTACTCTAGGCGTTGGAATCAATCATTCATAAGAAATGCGCATGCGCACAAGGAAACGTTTTATTTACTTTTGCCGGTGTTCACTTTTTCTGTATTCTGTCAATTTTTTTTATTTTATTTAGTTACTTTTTTACGTATTCTTTCTTTTTATGCTTCTGTCTGAAACTCTGGAATATTTTTTATTTTCATTCTAATACTTCGAAACTTAAAAATGTTTACCAGGGGTGTTTTAAAACAACTGTTAATTATGTTTGTGTTTAGCTTTGAGAAAAAATAATTTTGTAAAGGTTTTTTGGTCTTTTATGCTAAAATAGCACTTACAAATCACAAAAAGAAACAAAAACTTACCTGTAAATAGCACACCTTTTTTATAAATTGATCAATTTGAAGTAATTTTTGATTTTTTGAAATTTAGCTAAAACACCTATCATTCTGCACAAAATCCTAAAGCTAATATTTTAAACTAATTTTAGCTTTTGATTGTGGAAATTTTTGATGTTAAAACATGTTAACAATGTATTAAATATGCATTATTTTGTACGTCAAATATAGTTGCACATTAATTTTATAGAAATTTGTGATATGACTTTCTTAAGTAGCATGATTTATTTTTTCTCGGTGATATCTTTTTCTTAATTGTCATATTTTGAGAACATAACTTTTTAAAATAAAAAAAAACACAAATAACAGTTTAGGTTAACAAGAATTATTGTCAAGAATTATATTTCACATGATTGGACAAGCCACAGGTCAAGAAGTGTTGTAATTAATGGAGGTAAGGTTAATTTTTTTTAGATGCAGTAATTTTTTCATGTCCTGATTCATAAATTAGAATCGATAGCTGATTTATACCTCATTTATATTTTTAGAATTTAAATTCTTACTTCTGTTTTAACTTTCCTTTCTATTTTACCATCATGTTTTCTTTTGCTATTATTGAAGTGTGTAAAATATTTTTCATTGCTTACTACGATTTAAAAATATTTTTTTGTATTATTGGCCTGTACTTTTTTATTCATACTGTGTTATTCATACTGTTATTTTTTCTACGTTATTTATACTGTATTTAGTTTTTAAATTGATTTGGTATTGTTTACTTTTCAGCTTTTCCCGAATGATTTTACGAATCTTTACCCCGGAAAGAGAAATGAGACTGGAAGAAATCAGACAACAACAGCAAAGAATAGTTGGACAAAAAACACAGGATGGTCATGGTTTGTTAGCAAGAGTGTTTCACGAAAAACAAAAATCACTTATGAGTCTCATCACAAAGGCAAAGATTTTTGGAGAAGTTAGGTGTCATATGTACACCATAATTGCAGTTTTGGATGATTTAAACTCTGTATTCTCACATTTTGATGCCCCTGTAGCAGTAGTGGATTACATGGTTAACTGGAGTTACTCATTTTGTTCCATTTTAAAGGAATTAGGCTGTGGTTCATATGGGAATGGCGTTTAGAAACATACGGCATATGAGGCAGATATTACGGATCAAATAATAGCCAAAGATGACACCACTTCAGTCAGTTGTCACAAAACAACTGTCTCTGTCCACATGTTGCAGAAGCCTCCTCTACACGATTTCTTCATTCGGGAATGGCGTTTAGAAACATACGGCATATGAGGCAGATATTACGGATCAAATAATAACCAAAGAAAGAAAGTGTCTATAGACAATGCGTGGATTGTCCCGTATTGCCCTCTACTAACCACAATTTTCAATGCCCATATAAATGTAGAGTACTGTAATTCAGTTTTATAGTGTGGCGTGTGAGTGGAACACTGGTGTGTGGTTTTCAAATGATTTTAGCTTTTACTGGAAATTAGCAGAACATTAGCATCCAAAACAGTAATCGTTTGGAAAGTTTTTATTTATATACACAACTCACTACCATAATACTCTTAAAATTTATATTTTAACGCATTTCGGTTACTGCTGTTGTTTGTAAACACACGATCTTCATTGCCATGCTCATTTCAGAAATTTCTCATTGAGATGATGCTCATTTAATGCGTGTTTTCAAAAGTGAAATATACCATGTTCTGTAAATGCCCCAAAAATATTTCTATACTGGAGATGTAGACAGATTAAAGAATTTGAATGTCTACAAGAAATGTATAAATTACACAAAAGTTAAGTAAACTTTAGTAAAGTTAAGTAAAATAAAGTTAAGAAAAGTTTACTTAACTTTTGTGTAATTTATACATTTGTGTGTGTTTAATTATTTAAATTAATAGATTTATATTTTTTATACGTTTTATTCTAGCATTCTTTTAGGGGTTTATAGTGTTGCGTGTGAGTGGAACACTGGTGTGTGGTTTTCAAATGATTTTAGCTTTTACTGGAAATTAGCAGAACATTAGCTTCCAAAACAGTAATCGTTTGGAAAGTTTTGAATTTAATTTATTAAATGCTGATTACGAGATTTTTTTTCTTTTTGTGATACTTTAAATTAATTTTGCGTCACGTGCATAACAACGAAATTAATTGACAAAGAAAATATTAAAATACAGTAAAAGTTAAAATTTAACCACTAGACAAATTGAGATGGAAATTTTTAAAAATTTAGTTCAAATTAGTATGTTTTATGGATATTAAATCAAATCTATATATAAAACTGTAATTTCCTCACAAAATATGCTTCGCCATGACGATAAATAAGTCCCAAGGCCAAACTTAAAATTTGCTGGCGTACATTTACGAGAAAATTGTTTCTAGCACGGTCAGTTTTACGTAGCTTGCTCACGCGTAAGTTCGCAGACGAGCCTGGTAATATTAGTTCCGCCCAATAAAGAAACAAAATATATTGTTTATAAGAAAATCCTCTAAAAAGCAATTTCAGTACTTTTTCGTTGTAATTATCCTAAAATGTACCCCGTAGCGAAGCACGGGTATTCAGCTAGTATATATATATATATATATATATATATATATATATATGTGTGTGTGTGTGTGTGTGTATGTATGGTATACTTATATTTAAAAATTTAAGGTTTTTAAATTATATGGAATGCACATTTTTGATTCTTTTTTCGAAAAATGGGCTTTTTTTTGCCAAAAAATCCCTATTTTGAATTCTAAGAGTCTTTAATTAAGTCAAAAAGGATATTAATTAATTTCATTCTGTATATAAAGTTAAAATTTGAAAATTTAAAATTCGAGGTTGAAGGTTCATTGTCCACTTAAGTCTGTAAAAAGCACGAAACTGAAAAAGAGTCATATGCTTAACCCATTTATTCAGATTCCTTATTAAAAGTACATTTATTTAATATGAATGTTAATATATACTATGTCATAGGTCGCACATCCGAATATCATCATGTACAGCTTTAAACTATTTTTTGGGCTTGTATGAAACGTCTTTTTCGATACACCAGCACTTATCAGATTTTTTGACTCCTTTTACATATTTCTGATAACAACCACATTTGAAACCGGCGCAGCAATTCTTTTTGTCTTTCGTGCATTCCTTCTCGTATCCAATGCATGCCCTAGTAGAAAACAAGAATTATTATTTTCTTACATTTGCATAAAATATATATTTATTCTATAGGTAATAATTACCAATAAATATTGCATTTTTTAATTATCTAATGTTACATAATAATGCATTTCATGAATTCATAGCATAAAAATTAAGGATGTAAAATTTTTATATTTCTATAACGATAGTTTTTATAGATTATATACTGTCACATTTATGTTTTTTACGAAAAATAATTATTCTAATAATATATAAAATTTTTGAAAATGTGCAACCAGCCCACATATAATTTATCTAAAATTAATAATACAGAAAGTAACATGTAAAATGTTGAAATTGATCAACAGGGTTATCAAAAATAGGTGTCCGTGATTACAGCGTGATATAAAGAACCGTATAATAGAAATGATGGTGTTAATTTTTTCCCCAAAAGGTATACAAACAAACCAGTTTTCGGTCATTGCATAGTATATTTCGATATGAACATCCTTTGTCTCTCGGCATGCATCTAGCTCAGGGGTGGGGAAATAGCGGCCCGATACAGATTTTTTTGTGGCCCACCAAGACACCTAGAAAAATCCGGACAGCCAGAAAAACTACCAATATTTTATTTAATTTATATTTACTGATTTTTACTATGGAAATTATACATTTGCTGGAATTGAAAGTTAACTAATAAATGACATAATTTTGAAAGGTGCGGCCCTCCGCTAACCTTCACTTACACAAAGTCGTCCCCGGGTCAAAACAATTGCCCTCCCCGATCTCAATGATAGTCGATCCCCATCCAGATAGCCATGATAGTAGGAGTCAGTCACTATTGCAGCAGCTATTCTGTCTGATAAATGGCATAGGCCCCGGATCTTCTCACCTTACACAATGTTTTTCAGGTAACCCCATTAAAAAATGTCTAGCGGGATCAAATCGGTATTTTGGTGGCAAAAAAAACTGGATCATCCATTCCTATTCAACGCCAAGTCACATGTAGGAAGAAGCGCTACGTCACAGAGTCGACGCATGCCCCCCCCCCCCCATCAGTCAAGGTCACCATGACGTGGATAAATTAAACTCCCAGGTTTAACATACCCTTACACAAAATACGATCAATCGACTGTTTTTTCCGGTGTGCGCAACTGAAATCATGGACAACTTTTTCGATAACCCTGCATTCACATTTGATTCCTGTAAGTCCATTTAATACAAATAGAAGCACATTGAACCATAATATATAGGGTTATCTATTACAGACTTATGCAAATTTATATGTTGAGATGTCCAACCGGTAGATTATGGAATAAGTGCTGGATACGTTGTTACTTCAACGTGAATCTCCACATTTGAAAAATATTTCAAAATATTAAAGCATATGGTGAGAACCATTTTCATTTCTCGAGAAACAGTTTCAATCGTTCGGTCGATCGCTGGCATTAATTTCACGACGTTACAGGATGATGCCTGCGAGACATCTTTATAGAGATCCTTGGCATGATAAGGGATTACCAGTAATACGACAATTTTATTGGAATGAAATATCTGAAAGCATGAAAAACCGATGTGATTTTTGTCTGGCTTCAATAGCTAACTATTTACTTTAAACCCTTGCATCTGTGTTAAAATGCATCTTAGTATAATAATTTCGAATACTTACTAGAACTATTATTTTTTTTAAATATCAAATGCCCAATAATAATTTATCATTAGATATTTATCATTAAATTCATGTATGAATATAAATTGGTATAGTATATTTGTGCTCTTATCTAATGGCTAGAGACAAATACTGCATTTTGATCGATATGATTTGATTAAATGTTCATACCTTTCACTCTCTGCTTCAGCTTCAATCACGCTTACAACAACCAGAAGAACAAAAGCAGTTAAGATAAGAATCTTCATACTTGATTTTTGGAATGGAATCAAATTTATGAAACGTTTCAGTTCAATTAGTAATATTCTGTAAAATATTAAATAAATAAAATTAGTTATATGTATGATAATATATTTATTTTATCCATAGTTTATACATAGTAAGAATCTCACGCCAACGTTAAATATGAATAAATGTCAGATCATCCCAACACACAACAATATAATTATATTTTTCTTATTTTGGTAAGCTTACTGACAGCTTTTTGTAAAAAATACAGGGTGGTCGTAAAAAAAAATGCCGATATATGGACCCCTAGCGGCTGTTCCGTTCAGTCGATCGAGATCACATTTCAGATATTGTCATCCAGAGGTATAAGCTGGATTCTGTGAAAGGCCACAAAGTGGCGCTCACGGTTACGGTTATAGGAACAGAAACTCGAAATTTTCGAATGGCAACGCCCACTTTTTCCCTCGCAAAATGCTCAGCGTATGCGAAAACCCTTAAGAACATTGGAACAGTATTTTTATCACAAAAAACGTACACGTTATGCAAGCACAAAAAAGAGCTCTGAGAACGGCCAAAACACGTGGAGGAAATGGATGAGGGCGGTCGGAGGAAATTTGCATATGACAAAGGCAAGACACTAATCACTGATGACAACAGAGATCAGACAAAAGACAACTTTTGTTTGGATTAGACATTTTTCACATGGGTGCCAATCGCTCTTCAGGGTTCTCAGCTTCAACACTCTTCAGGGTTTTTGCATGCGCGGATCATTTTGCGACGGGAAAAAGTGGGCGTTGACACTCAAAAATTTCGAGTTTCTGTATTTTTTTGGCCACTTTGTACTGCAGTCGTATGAAATGAATTGTTTTTGGTGCAAACATTTAGCAGTTTTTCGGAACTTAGAATGATACATTAAAACATAAAAATAACATTGCCTGGACATCATGGAATACTTTGTTATGCGCAAACCGTTGTATTACATTGATTATTTGACTTCTGACTAATATTGGTGTCTTTGGAAACAGACAACTCTCGACTTTCAGCTTTTTCCGCTTAACAAAATATATCTTGTTTTAACATAAGTTCATCTTAGCATTATAGCTAACACACCATAGTTCCTTGGAGGACCGTTGTTGGATGATTCTACTTTCTTCCACAAGAGGGTACTCATAAGAGCTTATTTCAAACTTACTTATTCCCGTTCGTTTGAGTGAGATGTGTTTAGTCAAGTTGAAGCAATATCATATAAGTGCTGTATTCCTTCATGTATGTGCCATATTCAAGTATTTCAGATCAATGACATCTGATCGTGAAGTAATTAAATTTATTTTTGTCTTTCATTGTGGCAATTTTGAATATACTGTGTTTCAGTTAAACTGTTTCAGAAAACAAGACCAGGAGCACAATGCTATGTTGACCAAAAGTGGACAGTGTTGTAGATCGACTTTAACGTAAGCTATCTATCCTCAAGCTTAAGTTACAAGTAATAGAAGCAACTGGGTAAAGTTCCAGCACTTAATTCTGGGAAAATGGTGTTCCTACTGTAATCAAGAATACCAGGTATACTCAATATTTTAGACAAAATTGCAGCATTCAAAATTTACAAAGAAAATATGTAGAAATTACTTTTAACACATTTGAAGCGTGCATATATCAATCCAGCTTATATCAAAATAATCCTTAGATACCAAAATCCTAAGCTATGTCAAAACTAATAAATAGCCTTTTCTACTGAGAAACTGAGAGAAAAAAATCTTTCAGTAGTGAGGCATTGCATTACATTGTATCTAGCTTCATAAAATTATTCACGTGAAGTTTTCTTGTTTAAAATTTTACAAGGGTTTTTTTTTTCTCGAAAAGAGTAAGATGTATATTTTTAACAGGAAGTAAAACGATACCAATACTGGAATTGAAGAAAGTTTTCGAAGTAGATGGAAGAACAATGAATTTTTTCTGAATATTTTGAAAAAATACCTACCATTATAATAGTGCATACCATAGTTTTCCATTGCATGTCTTTTTGTTAGGACTTAAGTAACTGTAAGATTTTAACTAAATAATAATATAATTAAGAAATAGGAAATAATGATATTAATAATTTGTAATTTTTTTCTAAATTCTCCATAGTTTAAAGGCTGTACTTATCTTTTGCTTGAATGCATAACACTATCCGTTACAATAAATTATTAGGGTTTGGGTATTTCCTAATACTGGATCGGATCCCTGGATCAGGTTCAATATAAATTACAATTATTTTTTGCCCTCCTAAATAAAGACACTTTTATGAAATCTAATTTGGGAAATTCTGAGTAAAATATTCAGGGCATAAACAAAATTTATTACTAAAGTTGATGTTCATGATAGAAAGGAAAATTAATCTATTATAATAATGATAATAAATAAATCTCATGTTTTAAAGTTACATTGGGTATTTTATGACTATTTTAAAATAAGACAGATATTATTAACTAAAAACATATCCATTGGTAAAATAAATTCAGAAATCATAAGAGCTGTAAATTCTCAGAACAAAAGAGTTACGGTTACATTTAGTATAATATAGCAGCACATGAAAATTCTACTGGTTCATATATCCATATCTACGTACATCAGTTATGTTAATTATTAAATATTTATGAAAACTATTCACTGCAGTAGAAATTAGGAGGCCTGGTTTTGTAAGAATATAAATTATTTATGTCTTAAAATATCTATATCTTCAGCAAAGAATTATTTTACTTAGCTTAGATTATTTCCCTGATAAGTTATGAAGAAATTGACTTATTATTTTTGCAAAAAAAATTTTAGTCTTATTTCTACGTTTTACACCTTATCACTGACAAATAACATAGATTTTCATAAAAACAGAGTTTTTTTTTAGAAATGGTATAATATATTTTTTAACCTTAAACAGAAAATGCAGTTTTAAGTATCAACTCACCAAGATGAAAACTCATAAAGCGTGTGATTAATATGATAGTACGCATAATAATATTGCTCTTATAGTACTAAACAAACAATCGAAAATTCACCAGACATAATCACTGCGTATATAAAAGGGACATCAGATGGATTTTTTATCTCACATGTGGACCATTTGTTCTGTATTTTATGAATTGACTATTGATTATTGTTTCTTTCAGAATCAATGCACATGTGGACCGAAAGCGTACCTTTCTCTAGAAATGCACGTAATGTATCACTGGAAATTAATATTCTCATTTGTTCTATTTACATATCATTACGTAATCCCATAACTAAGGTAGCTTACTACAGATAAAATATATCCTTATTTAACACGTTTGGATTAGTTTCATAAATCTATAAATTGAAGTGAAACTTTCCATTATTCTCAAATATAATTTCGATAAAATGGAATTTTACGTTGTTCGAATAAATTGGGCCTATATTCATAGAATAAATATAGTTCCAATTTATTCGAACAAACACACACACACATACACACACACACACACACACACACACACATATATATATATATATATATATATATATATATATATAAAACAATAAGCAAACAATAACATTTTTAAAGTGAATACAACAAGGGGATATCCAAAGGAACTGTCCAATATTTAACGACTATACATTGTGAAATAATAACTTTTGTGCTTGTTTACCTATTACAACTGAGCCCGTCCAAGATTTCAGAGACATTCCAAATACTGTGATACGCGAAAATGTCAGGGACTGTGACATGAACAATATTTACTTGTATTTATATTTTAAAATGTAAAAAAATATTGTGATTTTGAGGTCAACTTCAACCAGCTATTCCTACTACTAACTTTCCTGTTCTCGCTAACTGGAGTGTCTTGGGGTTGACGTCTGCGACCCCAAGCCCATTTTAGAGGGGGGGGGGATATTCTATAATAAATTTTAACCACCTCTAATCTTTAATCACCTGTAATCCGAGTTCTCTCTGTCTATGGTAACATTTCCATCCTTTACCCCTTTTCAATACTAACCTACCTCGCTAGTTTCCGGAAACCCCTTTACAACTACTTGTACGCTCGCCAGATGAGAGCTGGTGATATATATATATATATATATATATATATATATATATATATATATATATATATATATATATATATATATATATATATATATATGTGTGTGTGTGTGTGTGTGTGTGTATGTATGTATATATATAAACCAGGCATTTTATCTAACAAAACATCCTTATATTGAATTCTATGGGTTTTTAATCTAGTAAAATATAATACAAATTAGACTCTGTTTGTATATAGAATTAAAAGTTGAATATTTAAAAATTCAAGGTTTAAATATTATATATATCAAGGGTAAAATATTATATTTATCCAATGGTTAAATATTATATTTCAAGGGTCAATTGAAGAAACAATTTTAAAGATCCCTTGTCTCCTTGATAGCGTTTTAATTCGCTGATTATATTATCTCGACTGCGACATATGTCATGTTATGTTATATCCAGTCTCATCATCAAAGAAAATGGATTAAAATAAATTTCAGTGTATAGCTTAATTAATTATTTAGCGGAAAAATGAGATTTGATTAGCAATACCGCACATGAAACTAGGTCATAAATTAGGAATTTTTGTTATGGAATCAGCAATTTTATAGTTTAAAAATGAAATAAATAGAAAAATTTATTTTTAATTGGTAGCATAATTACAAATTTCTATTTCTCTAAAACAAATCGATTCAAAAGTTAACAGTTTTACGCTCATGTTATTTCTAACAATCGACAGGTTATGAACCCATTTTTCATTTGCATGAAAACCGAAATTATTAAGTTCTTGTTTTAATGCGAATCCACATCATTTAAATTGATAAACGTGATTAAATACAATCATTGTTAAATTGGATACAAAGATACTCATTAATTTGTATATTTTTTATTGTTAAGGGTGTAAAGAATTCGCCGAATGGTATCGAAAAGAAATCAGCGATACAATCTAATAATATTTAAAATGAACGATTTATTTACAAGATGATTGACTCGATGAAAATTATGAAAATTACAGGAGCGATGATATCTTATGGTGTGCGGATATACAAGTCAGCTACCACACCTCAGTTTATATTAGATGTCTAACTGCACTCAGGCACTAAAGTCCTTTAGATCGTGCACGGGAACACAGGATGCGTCACGATCACTTCTGCAAGAATTAAGTCCACAGAAACTCAACAATTGTCCATATCCTTCTGGGATCATAAAACAAGCTATGCCAGATACCGGAGGTCGACAGGAAGTCAATAAAACTCTTCGCCTATCACAAGGACTTATCTAGAATTTAATGTCGAACGATTCTTCGCCGAATCGAAAGTAAAACACTTTGCCTCACCGAGGACTTGAAACGAAGTCACGGCTGCAATTGCCGGAGTAGCAAGTCTCAGCGTGAGAACTCAGAGCTAACTGATTTTTTAAATTCTTGTAGCGACGCAGTTTCAATTTGGCACTGGTATCGCTCTAAATTTAAAAGGTCTCTAATTGGCGCCTTTAAAAGTGACCTCATTTCTCTAGAGTTTGATTGGTCCGGCGTCAACAGCTGTTTGGGTTCGCCCGCGGTTCACTGTTGCTTTTTCTTGGAACGTGCATGAAAAGAAGGGGGTCTTGTTCTTTAAGATTGTGAGAATCAATGGATTCTCCACAAGGGGTATAACGGCGTAACTATAATTAAAATTTTCGTAGGTCTTTTTTTCCAATAAATAAGAGTTCTGCTAAATATCATATCGACAATATTACTTTTAATAAACGAGAAAATATTATTTTTACTAGGAATTTATATTGACTGTAAAAATCAAACAAGTTTTATTGTATTTTTAAATTTATTTGGTATAGTTATGCACCATCTGTTTGTTTAAAATCAACAAATTTTGAATATTATATTCATAAATATATTTGATGTGATTTGATTACTATGAATCTAGCCTGAATTATATGATTTGAGAAGCGGTTCTAGTCATGAAAAGTCCTAAATATATTATCTTACCTGAACATTTTATAGAAATGCAAAAGTATATATTTGATACCTTTGAGACAATTTTTTTGTAACATTAAGTGTAAAACTTTAGTACCCCATTTCGATTTTAATAATTTCGAAAATTTATTACCCCATTCCGATTTTAATATTTCCGAATTTCGCCTGCTTTAGCCACTCTCTCTCTTCGTTTCTGTGTTGAATATATTTTTACTGAATTCTTGAAAGCCTAGGTGATAAACGAAGTGATAAATTGTACTCTCCAATTTTGGACAACTTGATACTTCTGGATACATAACTGTTGAAGATCTCTTAAATGGTATTCGTAATACATTTTTGGAACGTGATCAGGAATTAAAGAAGACATTTTTTAGAATAAAAATTATACTTTTGTCGAATTGAAATTCTTTTGTAGCTAACTTCGACTGCATTTCTTTTATCATTTTATGGATATTCTCATTCACAAATAATATGTTTGATTTCAAAGCATAAGAAATTTACCAGGCTGCATTATGGTACTAATTTCCACATGCTTAGAAAAATCACTTGTTTTTAAGCAATCTTCCGTGCTTTGTATGCATTATCATATTACGTAAATCACTGGCATACAAAAATGTTTGCATTTGTCAGTAGAGTTTAAATATAAAAGGGGATTTTATGTAGAAATAAATTAAAGTTGTCAGGGATAATATTTATTCTTACAAATATGAAGTAAAGAAGGGATTTATAATTTTAAAAAAAATCAGTTTTTTTCACTAAGAATCTAAGAGTGAATTTTGCCTCTATTTGCAGAATCCTTTCTGTGAAATGCTGATTGCGAATTTTGTATTTTGTGCTTTATATTTATTTATGCTGACAGCAATAACGTCTAGAGAATTAGAAGCTATAATATTAAACATTCCACTTTAATAGCTCTTGGAAATAAACAGGATATTAATGCCCCGTTTAACCTTTACTTTTAGTCGCTGGCAAAATTATACGTATACCACCATGTAATAAAATATTTGTTGTACACCTAAAATATATTTTTTTAATCACTATACACTAAGTTGACCCGCTTCGGATTTAAAGTAAGAAATAATTAATTATCAGTGTAATCTAACGACAGATATTTAGCTTAACAGTAATATGATGATATAAAATATATCTTTATTATATGAAACGGAGTACACAAAACACACATTTTGTATTTGGAGTATTTTATTAAACATCATTAAATCATGTACTGTTTTTAAATTAGGAATGTAAAATGAAATTTAATTAGATTTTTAAATGGTTTTTCATTTTTTACATAAACCAATGTTACCTTTGTTTCTGAATATGATTGCCGAGGAAAATTTTCATAGTTCTCGAAACCTTTAAATTTCATTTTCTGTGTTTTTATTACTTGGAAAATTTTGTGAAAAAATAATAACTTCAAATTACTTGAAAGTGGATTTTACAAATCAGTCTTTAAATTCTTCCTTTTTAACGGAATATACTTGTTTCGAGACATCAATTTAAGTGTTAAAATGTTTAAGCATTGTAAATTATTTATTCTACATTCTTCCATAAATTTCCACCTATAATTTATTAGTGTGGCGTTGAAAAATTGTGTTAGGGGTTTATTTTAAACTTTATAATATTATACTTACTACTAATTAAATTAGAATTACTCTTTACAATCTGTAAGATCCAATTACTTCAATAGTTGCCAATTGGCCGTTAGTGGTTAGTACATTTTAAGATAGATGGTAAGTTGCGTTGTGTTATTTTTAAATGCAATAACCCATAAACAATTAATAATTATAATTAACACTGGTTCGAACTGAATGCTTCACTGTGGTGAATAATGAGCCAAAAGAAAAGGAAAAATTAACTCTAATAAATTTACTTAACCTTGGAGAACATCTAAAAAATAAAATTATTTCACCTAAAAGAAAAAGCTTCATATCTGCTGAAATAAAATAAAACTTAAAGCTGAAAATCAGAAAATCTACCAAAAAGGCAAGGACCGACATGACACCACTTTACAATCTAAAAATAACAATTTATTTAACAATTTCCCTGACATTATAACAACCAAACTCATTATCTCCAGATCTTCTTAACATTATTCTGACAAACAAATTCAATTGAATAAATACAATTTCGTTTAAATGAGTTCTACTCTCCATAATACAAATAATTATCAATAAAACAATGCAAATAAGTGAAGTGGCTGGCGAATCAAAAAAAAACTTCTAAATGAAAAAGTGATGGGAAAAAAACAAAAGAAAAAACTATAGAAAAATTCAGTAAACAAAAAAGGAAATTAAAATCATATTACCAATTAAAATGCTGCAGCACAAAAAAAAACTATTATTTTATAAAATTATGAGTGGAACCCCAGTCTAGCGCCATTTCTATAGCGTGCGGGCCGCCAAAAATCAAAACATCTCTCTCCATCGTGGGTTGCGGGTCAGCTCCCAGCCTCTTGGCCGGCCTCCCCCTCTCTGTCTCCAAAACTCCCTTGGATGACCTTCTCACCCCTTTGTATGGCTACTCGTGGGTGAAAATGAGTGCGTCTTCGCTCCTTGATTTTAACAGGGAAATTCGGACCAACAGAATTTGAGGGGCTTGAATTATAATTTGATAGGCAGTATAGTATTTTATTTTCAAGCTTTGATCTTGCATCAAATCAGGATTTATTTTTTTTTTCTAAACTCTGGGACTAACTCGGCGTTTGGCGATCTCAGACGTATCCATGCGCCTACCCCTCATCAAAACGGTCGTTTCGCTTATCTCTTGGCCAGCTGCAAAAAGGGGTTGTTTCTTGAAATGGATACTTCAGTTAATCCCTTTATCCGGTGTAGTCCTGGGTATGTGCTGTGAAAATACTGTGAAAATGGAGGAGATCTCGTTACATTGCCTACCAGCCCAGCTTACACAAGGGTTTGGGTTCATAATCCAAAATTTACTATTAATTGAAAAACAAAAATAAAACACTCTAAAATTAATAATTAACTATGTTGAATACATACAGCCACCAAAAAAACTAATAAAAAACAATATACCAGCGTACCAGACACCTCACAATTATTTCAAAATAAGGCTTATTAATTTATCAATATTAACAATAAGGTATAACCTGTGATGATCTATTTCAAACTTAATTCTTCTCAATGTCAAAACATTTAGAGAAACTTGCGCACCTTCTCCAAATGCGATGACATTAATCAAATCAATTAATATCTGATCACCACAAGTATAACCCTTACATATATTTAGCAGAGGCTTAAAAAATTGATTAAAACAAAGCACAATCGTTACTAAAATTTACTTACTTTACTAATTTATTTATCTGAATACCCGATATTAATATTAACTTTAATCACTTCCAAAACTATTAATTATCATCACAACAAATACCTCCTTTTCCGCGAGAAAAAAAAATTTGGCACAAATTTTTTTTTAATAAAAAAAAACACAGATCACCGTGGAAAAATTTCACGAATTAAAAGAATTGACTAAAGTATAAAATTTCATTACACAATGTGATATATTGTTCCCATTCGACCCGGGTCACATAACAAAACACATATACATGAGAGATTACTTATTAAACAAAAATATAAACCATGGACTATCTAGCATAATACCCGAACAAAAATTTCATTACCACAATTGTATATAAAACAAGCAAAAATGAAACATTGAACACCTAACATATATCTAAAACATTTCATTACCACAACTGTATGCTCAACTTACAATTAAACCATATACACTAAAAACTGCATAGTAAAATAATCATCCTCGGTTAAACAATCATTTCAAAAACATTACATCCTGTCCACAGTTTACTTCTATAATTTGAAATTGACAGTGCGACCATAGCATACAATCCGAAAAAAATTTATAAATAAAAACGTATGCTTAACACCAATAACCAAAACCTCTTCCAACAAAATTCAATACAAAATTCTCTCTTATGAAATTCATTATCACTGTTCAAACAAAATTAACATGTTTACTGTTCAACCTCAAAAAAAATGTATATGAAACATGTGAGACAGGTGTACAAAAATTACAACTTTAACCGTACATATAACAAATAAAAATTTTAACCTCCCGTACACCCTAGTATACATTACAAAACCAGGTAATTGATAGAAATTTGAGACCTATCGTTAACTACACCACTATTTACTCCTACTAATCCAAATTCAATTCCAGCCTGCGAAGATAGACTCTTCGTCCCTCGCGGCAATGAAATTCTAATAAGCTTAGTAAAAATTAATGATTAAAATCTGAGGCCATGTCTAACGTTCATTAACCTCCTGTACACCTTAGTACACATTACAAAACTAAGTAAATGATAAAATTTTGAAACCAATATTTAACTACTCCACCATTTACTCCTACCAAACCAAAAGTAATTCCAGCCTGCGAAGAGAGACTCTTCGTCCCTCGCGGCAATGAAATTCTAATATGCTTAGTAAAATAATGCTTAACACAAGAAGCCCTGTCTAACGTTTAATTGCATAAACCGAACTGAACAGACCAACGCAAGCATACCTACTAAAATAACATAACCAAACTTATTCAAAAAACCGTATGCCCTACTTAAATAAACAAAAACCGGTCGAATCGAATCACAGTCGATCCCCAAAAGTCATGCTGATCCGTTCAAAACAGAATATGCACATGAAACATTGTAGACAAGAGCACCAAAAAAAAATTTAACATCAACCCTACACATAAACAAAATTTTCGGACGCTTTAGTATGCATTACAAAAGAAATTAAACAATATTAAATTAAGCTAAAACTCTGCAAAAAAAAACTAAACTGGTATTGAATTCAACAAATCTCTGACATGAGAAACTGAACTTATTAGGTACTGAAAGACCACAACATTCAAAATTTCCCAGCCTGTGACATTGAAGTTGAATATTAACCCCAATCTTAATTAAATTTCTAACCAAACCCAACTGGTATTAAGTCCAAACATATACCCGACATAAGAAACTGAATTTATTAGGTACTGAAATGACCGCAGCATTCAAATTTCCCAGTCTGTGACATTGAAGTTTGAATCTTAAACCCAATTGTAACTAATTTCGTGTGAAAAAAAAAATCATTAACTATTATATGAAAACTTTTAATGTAATTTTCAATCTGTCCAAGAACCGAAACCAATTTTACTTCCCGTTTTACCATGAGACCAGCTCTAAATGGCAAGACGAAAGCAGAAAAAACTTAGCACCTGGCAAGACAAAAAAAAACTCGTGATATGAAGCCCAAAATAGAGAAAAAATTATCTGACATGTAGAGTTGCAATTAAAAATTTGTCAATACTTAGT
Organism: Dolomedes plantarius; assembly: GCA_907164885.2. Lineage (NCBI taxonomy): Eukaryota > Metazoa > Arthropoda > Arachnida > Araneae > Dolomedidae > Dolomedes > Dolomedes plantarius. The sequence goes on along the minus strand of OU015496.1, from coordinate 61,300,094 downwards.
ATGCAAATATACTATGGGAGACATTGTAAAAGAAACACAATTTAGCACCTCAAATCAAATATTATACTTAAAACCACTAGCATAGCAATAGAAAACGTTAATATAACAAAATACCAATTAAAATATCACTCAAAATAACTATCAATGTTTAAAGATGTTAGAAAAAATATTCAATATTCAATATAAATGCAAAATATATAGGAATGTAAAAATTCAAATCCAAAATGTATCCTTAAACGCCATAACAGAGCAATACTCTTAAGTAAAACACCAAAATACCAAATAATATTAAACATTTATATCGTTCAATAATTCAAAATGTAAAAAGAATCAATATTCAAAATAATTGCACAAAATATAGGAATGTAAGAAAAATTTCAAATTAAAATCTACATCATTTAAAATATCAAAAATAATAATAACCATAACCACATAAAAATCATATGAACCAAAAAAATCTGTGCCAAAATAAGATTAAGCCTCTACTATACCAAAATTTAATATGTCATGCCGTCTCACCGAAAGAAAGGATACTGGAAAAAAAAAATGGCTCATTTGCAAACAGTCTTCACGACTTGTACCATTGAAGAAAAAAAAATGGCACAGCGTGGGTAGGTCACAGCGCCATTTGTGGCGTTGAAAAATTGTGTTAGGGGTTTATTTTAAACTTTATAATATTATACTTACTACTAATTAAATTAGAATTACTCTTTACAATCTGTAAGATCCAATTACTTCAATAGTTGCCAATTGGCCGTTAGTGGTTAGTACATTTTAAGATAGATGGTAAGTTGCGTTGTGTTATTTTTAAATGCAATAACCCATAAACAATTAATAATTATAATTAACACTGGTTCGAACTGAATGCTTCACTGTGGTGAATAATGAGCCAAAAGAAAAGGAAAAATTAACTCTAATAAATTTACTTAACCTTGGAGAACATCTAAAAAATAAAATTATTTCACCTAAAAGAAAAAGCTTCATATCTGCTGAAATAAAATAAAACTTAAAGCTGAAAATCAGAAAATCTACCAAAAAGGCAAGGACCGACATGACACCACTTTACAATCTAAAAATAACAATTTATTTAACAATTTCCCTGACATTATAACAACCAAACTCATTATCTCCAGATCTTCTTAACATTATTCTGACAAACAAATTCAATTGAATAAATACAATTTCGTTTAAATGAGTTCTACTCTCCATAATACAAATAATTATCAATAAAACAATGCAAATAAGTGAAGTGGCTGGCGAATCAAAAAAAAACTTCTAAATGAAAAAGTGATGGGAAAAAAACAAAAGAAAAAACTATAGAAAAATTCAGTAAACAAAAAAAGGAAATTAAAATCATATTACCAATTAAAATGCTGCAGCACAAAAAAAACTATTATTTTATAAAATTATGAGTGGAACCCCAGTCTAGCGCCATTTCTATAGCGTGCGGGCCGCCAAAAATCAAAACATCTCTCTCCATCGTGGGTTGCGGGTCAGCTCCCAGCCTCTTGGCCGGCCTCCCCCTCTCTGTCTCCAAAACTCCCTTGGATGACCTTCTCACCCCTTTGTATGGCTACTCGTGGGTGAAAATGAGTGCGTCTTCGCTCCTTGATTTTAACAGGGAAATTCGGACCAACAGAATTTGAGGGGCTTGAATTATAATTTGATAGGCAGTATAGTATTTTATTTTCAAGCTTTGATCTTGCATCAAATCAGGATTTATTTTTTTTTCTAAACTCTGGGACTAACTCGGCGTTTGGCGATCTCAGACGTATCCATGCGCCTACCCCTCATCAAAACGGTCGTTTCGCTTATCTCTTGGCCAGCTGCAAAAAGGGGTTGTTTCTTGAAATGGATACTTCAGTTAATCCCTTTATCCGGTGTAGTCCTGGGTATGTGCTGTGAAAATACTGTGAAAATGGAGGAGATCTCGTTACATTGCCTACCAGCCCAGCTTACACAAGGGTTTGGGTTCATAATCCAAAATTTACTATTAATTGAAAAACAAAAATAAAACACTCTAAAATTAATAATTAACTATGTTGAATACATACAGCCACCAAAAAAAACTAATAAAAAACAATATACCAGCGTACCAGACACCTCACAATTATTTCAAAATAAGGCTTATTAATTTATCAATATTAACAATAAGGTATAACCTGTGATGATCTATTTCAAACTTAATTCTTCTCAATGTCAAAACATTTAGAGAAACTTGCGCACCTTCTCCAAATGCGATGACATTAATCAAATCAATTAATATCTGATCACCACAAGTATAACCCTTACATATATTTAGCAGAGGCTTAAAAAATTGATTAAAACAAAGCACAATCGTTACTAAAATTTACTTACTTTACTAATTTATTTATCTGAATACCCGATATTAATATTAACTTTAATCACTTCCAAAACTATTAATTATCATCACAACATTAGTGAAATTTCCAAAATGTTCCAAAAAAGGATATAGTAGCTTCTTTTTTTGTGTTGGACATCGCAGAATAATTTGAAGTTCAAATGGGACCCACATTTCGTTAAATATTTTTAACTGGCAAATTTTCAAATTTTCAATTTTGTCTTATAATCTTTCCTTCTATAACATATTAGTCAGAGTACTAGCTACTTCTTTTACTGATATATTCTACATGAGTACTGAAGTTAAGGGTTTTGGAGATTTCATAACGTCCCAGGATAAACATGAATTTTACGATTGGATGTTATAAGCTTTTATTGAGAATTTATTCACAATTTCATCTGCTGCCGTTCGATACATTTAATGCTGTAGAAAACTACAATTCATGATTAACAGAAAGGAAGTCTCAACCTACCAATACAATATACCTTAAAAGCCATATATATATATATATATATATATATATATATATATATATATATATATATATATATATATATACATATATATATATATATATATATATATATATATATATGTGTGTGTATATTTATATATATATATATATATATATATATATATATGTGTATATTTATATATATATATGTACATATATATATATATATATATATATATATATATATATATATATATATATATATATATATATGTACATATATATATATATATATATATATATATATATATATATATATATATATATATATACATATATATATATATACATACATATATATATATATATATATATATATATATATATATATATATATATATATATATATATATATATATATATATATATATATGTATATGTATACTCTTAGACAAAGTAAACGACGTACGTAGGAAGAGTTTTCCGAGTGAGTCGAAAATCGGCAGGTATGGTGTACATTTACAGAAAAACAAATTATTACAATTTGAGAAAAATTGGATGATTTATTCAAGAGAAAGAGCTACACAAAGTGAAAAAGTCAATAACGCGTTGGTCCACCTCTGACCCTTATTCAAACAGTTATTCGGCTTGGCATTGATTGATAGAGGTGGCGGATGTCATTCGGCTGGATATCATGCCAAATTCTGTCCAATCGGCTCGTTATATAGTCAAAATCCCATTCTGGTTAGAGGGCCCCGCCCATAATGCTCCAAACGTGCTCAAAAGGGGAGAGACCCGGTGACCTTGCTGGATAATGTAGCGTTGGGCAAGCACAAAGACAAGCAGTAGATACTCTCGCCGTGTGCGGGCTAGCATTTTCTTGCTGAAATGTAAGCCTAGGATAGCGTGATATAAAGGTCAACACAACGGGACGCAGAATTACGTCAACGTACCGCTGTGCTGTAAGTGTGCAGACGATGACAACAAAAGGGCTCCTGCTATGAAATGAAATGGCACCCCAGACCAGCACTCCCGTATGGTGTCGGCCTTATGGCGAAAGACAGTCAGGTTGGTATCCCACCGCTGTCCGGGGCGTCTCCAGTCATCGTATTCGCCGGTCATCGGGACTCTATTAGATGCGGGACTCATCACTGAAGACAATTGTACTCCAGTCAGTGACATTCTAGGTCGAATGTGCCCAAAACCACTTCAAACGGGCTTGTCGGTGTACAGAGGTCAATGGTAGTAGTCGTAAGGAACGCCGTGAGCTCAGCCCTCTCTCTCTGAGCCGCTTACGAATGATCCTTGCGGTCACTGAATCACCAGTTACACGTACGATCGATGATAATTATGAATCTGGTTCTGTGAGTGCCGCTCTAAGCATTGCTCGGTCCTCACGTTCTGTCGTTTTTCTAGGCCGACCGCTTCCTTCTTAAATCTGTATTTGGCCATGGCCAACCCATTCCTGCCAACTTCGTCTAATAGTGGCACCACTCATATCCAAATGTCAGAGATTCACCCATTAGTGAAACCGGCTTCTTTGAGCCCAACTATACGTCCAACTACAAGCCCAACTACTCTCAAATGCTGACATCTGCGTATACTGTTCGCGCACCTGTATGCGAGACATAGTTACTGTCTACATGAGTACACGGAATGAAATTCGCAAAGAATATATGACCTGAAATCGAAATTTCTCCGTTTTAATATCCTACCAGTAGCGGAGTTAAGATGCGCTGCAGCGTCACATGTTCATTCATTGGCTGCCAAACTTTTAAATTTAGCATTTTCCATCGAAACCTGTATGCATATGAATTTGTGTCCAATACCTATACAGGGTCATGAAAAAAGGTTGGACACATTTCGAAAGCTCATAATTCTAAAATAAATTGAACAAACCCAATAATATTCTTTTCAAACAACTTGGCAAGATTTCTAAATGTAACTGGTACGCAACAATGACGTTGAACGTTGCGCAAAAGTGATGCGAGGTGGAAGAGGTCATCGTTCGGCTTTCCGTCAGTGCAAAGGAGACCCCTCACGAGAAAGATCAATATCTGTTGTGGTTAGCGGAGTACAAATCTGTTAAAACATTTCAATGAAATTACTGTCGTGTTTATCGCAAAGAACCACCGCTTAATATATATATATATAAATAAATATATATATATATATATATATATATATATATATATATATATATATATATATATATATACATATATATATATATATATACATATATATATATATATATATATATATATATATATATATATATATATATATATATATATATATATATATATATATATATATATATACATATATTTACATATATATATATATATATATATATATATATATATATATATATATATATATATATATATATATATATATATATATATATATATATATATATACTTGTAAGAATGAAAATTCTGGGAATAAAAATATTTTAATTATTTTAAATTTGAGTGGAAGTTGTTTATTTCTAAGATTCGGATAATCGTTTAATCCACAGCTATCCACAGTCCTTTTATATAGTCTGTAAATACTCTTGATGCAATCTATTAAATAATAAGATATAATTAGACAGTATTTAATATTTAAATAATCCATATAAACTATACATATTCACCTAAACACATACTGTTTAAGTTTATCTACTAAGCAGGCAGTAAATTTTCGTGTAAAAAAATGTAAATTTATATAATTCTAGTAAATTTTGGAAAATATTTAAGTAAATAATGACTAAAATTTAAAACAAAGTGTTTAAATTTCAATTGTTTTTATATACAATACATGTACTTTAAATCCCACGACATTTAGTTGTTTATTCCAAAACTATAATGAAGTTATATTGTTTAAATCTAAATTTAATATAATCTGTTTCCGAACTGATTTTTGGAGAGAAAACATTTTTATCAACTTTTAAAATTCTCTTTAAATATCGTTTAAAAATTCCTCAAGGGTTAAAGCATAAAATAAAACTAAAACACAATGGGCTAAATTAGCGGTTTTTGAGATATTAAAACCTCTTATGCATTATGAAATCTCAGTAATAAAATATAAATGCTGTATAATATATATTTCATATTTATGTTACTTGCAGAGATATATAATTCTTTCTAAACAGGATTTTATATTTTTATATTACTGAATTCGGATATTTAATTTAATTTGATCATCATAATTTAATCTAATGCATTCCCAGAAAGGAAATAACATTTTTGCGTCAGGAAGACCATAGTTTGCATCTTATATAACCGTTTATTTTGGGAATTTTTTATACTATAGTAAGTTTATTTTTCTTTATATATAGTTATTTAATAGTTTTAGTAACAGTTTTAGTTTCTAAAAATGACTTTACTTAATTTTCATTATTTTACTATTTGGATGCGGCATGTTTATGAAAACGCTAACCTCGATTTCGCGCAAAAATTTTACTCGGTAAAATTTTACTCGGTGTAGAAGCATTTCAGTAATATACTAATTATATATATTAGGATGGTCGGAAAAACGTTTTTCAGTTTTCGATTTTGGGTAGTGGCAAAAGTGTCACTGGTGTCACTAAGTTGACACACAAAAATTTGACATTTTTAGGACACCTCCTTTATTTGCCAAAAATCTTAAAGTTTTGCTAAATCGGTGATGTTGGAACAGTTTTAGCAATATTTTTTTAAATGTTAAATTTCATTTATTTTGATTGTATTTACTTGAATAGTCATGTTTTGTGTGCCAAATGCCTATATAAGCTCGGATTATGTATTTTTTAACCGTTAGACCATTACGAACGCGCTCAGCGCGTTCATCGCAAATGCGTTCAAAGTTGTCGTATACTTTGAACGCATTATTAAGCGATAGGTACGGTGTTTCTGACAGAGCCACAGCATCAATAGCTTCTAGTGTCCTGCATGGAATGATCTCTGATTCAGATACGTCACGAGTGATTGACAAAAGTAAGATTAGAAGGGAAAAAAGTGAAGATTCGAAAAGCAGTAAAGGAAAAAGAGAACCAGCTGAAAGAAGTAAATGGAATCTACTTCGACGGTAGAAAAGAAAATACATAAACACAAGAAAACATAGGAGCTAAAATTTACCCCAGAGTAAGAAAAGAAGAACATGTTAGCGTGATTAGTGAGCCTGGTGGCCTATGCATTGTCAATGTTACACCAAAAACATAAACCAGTAATTATATTGCCGAAAGTATTTTGACTACAGGAAAAAGAAAGATTTTGACACTAGTGTAGTAGTAACCATCGGGATGTGATGTGACAGTCACAAACATCGGTTGGAAAAATTGAGTTGTACAGAACATTGAAGTTAGGTGTCAGCGACGACTGCAGTAGTTTATTTGTTTGCTTCTCTTTAATTAGCTGCCTTATAAACATTTGTTTGAGCACTTAGGCGGGACAACAAGTGGGCCAAAGTCATTCAGTGGTCCAATTGGCAATGAACTGCCCAGCTGTGAGAAAAATCATGTTGTTGATTTTGTGCCGATTCAATCTAAAGATGTCATCACAATAAATAAAACTAACCTCAGTAAAGATCACCAGTATCTTCTAGACATTGTTGATGCAGTCATCACTGGACTCTGTGATCCAGAATTAGCTGTTAAAGATCCTGGACCCCTCATCCATTCCGGATGGTTAACCTGTGCTAACCACGTATTAAGACTATGCTTCCCAAATTAGTCCGACAAGCGAAATGAAGAAACAAGTAAATTACTTTGTAAAGACCTATTCTCCTGTTTGGTTAGATATTAAAATGCATTACACTGTGAAAAAAGGTCCGAAGCACACACTAAATGCCATTCTAACAGCAACACATTTCCCGGACAACATAAAAGAAATCATTGATCCGGTCATTCAGAGAAACTCGTTCTTTTGCCATCCAGAGAATTTGATGTTGGCGATGATATTGGACGAGAGACAACAGATTCGAGAATTAGGCTACATGAGGATACTGAAAGCCAGAAATGAGCCGCCAGTCGTAGGTCACGTTAGAGCCTTCAAGCTTCCTTTGGATAAATTTCAAGCCACACACTATATTGAGCTTATTTATTGGACAAAGTGTATGCTGACACCACCTCCATTGTTGTCAAATATGGCAACATAACACATTTCAACTTTATTGAAAGACAAAGCAATGCCAGAATTTGAGTATTTGAAATTTCCTTGCCACACTCAGTCGGTAGAGTAATGTGGGAAACTTGTTACAGAGGCCGCTGGAAAAGTTTGCGAACATGAAAACCGAGAAGATTTTATTCGGACAAATTTAGATCAAGGTCTTTGATGCCAAAGTTTGATACGAAGTCAGAATTTAAAGGGACTTCAGTGTAAGTAACTACACTCAAATTTGTTGGTTCGTTGGGTAGGGTGTGGGTGGGATTCGACTTGCAGCCACCTCCACGCGGTGAATCCTGGGTCTTTTCAGCATAAAGGAAAAACATGCTTGAAATGGACGAAGCGCTGCAATATGAGGCTTTTTCAAAAATAAATGGTATTTAAATTCTTTTTGCCCGAATTCAAATGAACGGCAATGTGTCCAAAAGTATTTTTCACGCATTTAGGTAACTACAAAGAGTATTTTTTACACTATTAGAAATAAAGTAAACTATTAAAAAAAAGTTTATATGTCTTTAACAGGTGCAGATTTTTTTCTTTAGAGCTCTTACGCGATTTCACAGCCAATATATTTTTTTTTATTATTTTTCCCCGTTGTTAGTACACCAATGCGCACGTTTTCCTGGCTTTTAGAAATTGATTATAAAAAAAAGTAATTTTTTTCGCCCCACCCTACTGTCCCATGGAGATCAGAAATGCAAAATACTGAAGATTTGAGCATTTATTTGATTTTTTCTCAGCGGTTTCCACTGGAAAGTGCTCTAGAGAACTTTAAAACATATAGCAAGGGCTGACTGAGCAAACGAGATGGATCACAACTGCTTGCAGAATTTTACGCTTGTACGTTAGTAATTCGAATGCTGACGAAGCTCTGAAATATCTCACGCATTACGTAATACGAGTTTATACGCCAGTATGGTTTGACATAAGGAAACGGTCCTGTTGCGCAGATGGACCTAGACATATTTAGCAGATTATTCAGCTCTCAAATTTATTCCCGAGACAACAGTGCATTCAGTGGTTCAAACCAATGGATTGTTTTCTAATTAGATAGACACCAGCGATTGGGGTCAATATAAACAATATGAACACGCCTCGGAGAATAATGGGTAATCTTTTATACAAGAAATCTTATTTTCTAAGATTCTACAAATATCAATGCTTTGAAATGCCTAACCCAGTTTACTCAAATTTTACAGTTCATTATATCCGCTTCCCCCTAAAACCAACAATTGATGTCCGAAATTTCAAATCTCTGTTATTACGTCGTGAATGTAGAATTTTAAGCAATAACAATAAAGGTAATGACAGTACCTATAAAAATCACGCATATTATATCAGCTTATTTCTTACATGTTATCCTTTCATCTTTTCTGGTAAATTCCCACAAATTCCCTTGTTTAATTTCTTTATATATATATATATATATATATATATATATATATATATATATATATATATATATATATATATATATATATATATATATATATATACACTCATGGACAAAAATATTAGCGCACCAAGAAGGAGTCGTCAAAACGAAACGAAATTTTACATACGTAATGACTACTTTGATATAAGTAAATGATAAAAAAATCAAAGACAAAGGATAATTTATTTCAGAGAAAAAGGCAAAAGAATGGAGAAGTTAATACTCCGTAGGACCCCCTCTAGCGCGAATGCACGATGGTATACGATTGGGCATTGAGTCATACAAGTTCTGTATGATATCTTGAGACATTTCGTTCCATATTTGCTGTAACCTTGCCTCTAGTTCGTTCAAACTCGTGGGATGCCCAACTCGTCGTCCCAAATGATCCCAGATATGCTCGATTGGAGACAAATCTGGGGATCGGGCAGGCCAAGGAAGGGAAGTAACAGTGGGGAGACAGTCTTGTGACACCCTTGCCGTATGAGGCCGAGAATTGTCTTGTTGAAAAATGGCTCCTGGGAGCCGTTGCATGAGTGGCAACACATGTGGTTGCAGGATTTCATGAACATACCGCTGGGTTTTCATGGTGCCACGGAACAATACTAGGGGTGACCGCGTAATCTAGGCAATGGCACCCCATACCATCACACCAGCTGTGGGAGCGATGTGTCGCTGTACAGGAAAGGCAGGATTGAAGCGTTCACCACGGGCTCTCCACACACGAACACGATTGTCATCACAGCCGAGATTGAATTTGTATTCGTCCTAAAGAAGATTGAATTTGTATTCGTCCTATTTGTATTTCTAAAGACGACCTGGTTCCATTCCGCTGCAGTCCAGTTTCCTAGTGCGCGGCAAAACTCCAAACGGAGGCGTCGATGGGTGGGCGTCAAGGGCAGCACACGTAATGGGCGCCGCGATACAAACTGTCCTTCAGCCAGGCGCCTTCGTATGGTTCGAGAAGACACAGAGGTCCCTAGTGAATGTGCTACCTGTGCCTGGATGGCGGCCAATGAAGCAGTTGGCTGTACGCGTGCATTTCTTACGATGTGGCGGTCTTCTCGACGACTGGTCTGTCGAGGGCGCCCTGTGCCTGGTCTTCGTGTACATGACATCTCTCGGGTCCACTGGTCCCAACACCTCCTCACAACACAATCAGAGCGGCCTAATTGACGAGCTACTCGCCTCGCTGACCACCCAGCTTCCATCATCCCGACGATTCTCCCCCTCTCAAACTGCGACAACTGCTTACATTGTCTTCGAACACGGCGTAATAGCATGTCTATCTCAGCTCTTCCTCTGTAAATGATTCAGCACACTCAAACAAGCTTTGGTTACCTGTTTTATACTCCACAGAGTACGATGTTCAACGCCCTGTACCGGCTATACGTAATGCGCAATCACGCTGCATTTCTAATCATTTGCATATCTCCCCGATATGTACCTTCATTGCAAGTTTCGTTACGATCCCACAATTATTTCTTGGTGCGCTAATTTTTTTGTTAATGTGTGTATATAATGTAAGAGTCGATGGACAAACGACCTTACGTAGAGAGTCATAGAGAGACAAAAAGAATAGAAAAAGAATATATGTCAAAGTACAAAAAGATAATAGGTAAATATTTAAAAAAGTACCAGGAAAAGTAGAAGTTTCTATTCTATCCATAGTGATAGAACATAACACTGGACGATAATGCATGGCATATAGTAAGGTAGGAATGAACCATGAAATCTGTACACCCTCAGTGGACAGGGTGAGGTAGATGAGACATCCATATAAGGCAGGTGGACCTTACGACAATGGTATTCAGTCGCCAAATGCAAAGAGACAACATTCTTCTTCCTTGAGGCTTTTACACAGAGAGGCTGCAGATCTATATGTGGTCTCTGTACTGCCCTACTGGAAAAAGCCAGTGCCTTTTATAGCAAGAGAGTATATGCGGCTCATTGCCGTGAATTCCGCAATGGTATGGAATACACTATAAGATAATTTTCATTTAATAATGATAAATTTGAGAAAAATAATATTGTGCATGGTTTGATGAAATCTGCAATGTGTCAAAAAACGTTATTTCTATTATTTGCGAAATACTGGGAGGCAAAAAACAGTAATATATTTCCTTACACTGAAACTATCCACACAGCTCGAAATTCCTTAATTCTAAATACTAGCTACTTCATTACATACATTATTTATTATCAGTCAAACATAAGTCCTAGTTTTAATAATTGAGACACCATCCTCATGATGGATTGGATGTTAAATATGTAATTCAAGAATTATCAGGAATGACAAGCAGATTTAGTCATTAAAAAACCCCATTTCATTTACATTATAAGGTAAAATTATAAGGTTTATACAACGTATTGAGTATAATCAGAAAGAAGCAGACTTAAGAAACTATTTATCATTTTAATGATTAACATGACGATCATGCATTTAATTTTGTGAATTAGGAACCTGTCATTTTATTTTGGGAAGTAATAGCGTGTAACGTTAAATATATATTTCAGAATATGCCTTGAAATGTTTAGAACGACTAACATGAATTTTTAAGATATAATTACTCCTGCGATAAAATAGTAAAGGCTATATGTTAATATTTAATACCTTTCTTTTTAATACAATTTTATTTGTCTCATCCATAGTTTTTACGTGTGAAAATGTCTCAGAACATTTCTTTGGTTAATTAAAAATGTGTACAAAAGTTTTTTCTGCATTAAAACTATGCATTCGTTATATCGGTCTATAATATTTTTTTTTAAACGCAGGTTATTTTTTTAATTTATGTTTTACGTTATATTCTGTTCTATGTTATCATATTTCCATTCCCTTTTTCCTCTTTTTGTTGGATGTTTCATCTATAATTCGTAGACTGTACTAGTCCCATGACTTGAAAATAAAAAAGTTTATTGTCGAATGACTTCACAAATATGTAGGATTCGAGGACTCGAGGTAGCCTTGTGGTAGCGTGCTGCCCTTCAGTGTTGAGGATGCTCGGATCGAATCCCGACGTGTGCTGTTAAACATTTCCGTGTTTAGGCCGGATATAGGTACGATAAATACGTAGATCGGAAAGTTCCTCTAAGTCCTTGGAGGTGCTCGGTAAAAATTAAGGTATTAACTTACTAAGACGGACCCCCTCCCTTGTGGGGCTATATAACCTTGAAACGCACACTTTATCCCTAAGACTATATGGTCCTGGTCTGGAACTCCCCGCCATGGGGTATTTGATACAATAACGCGGGATTCCAGCGTCTATGTTCGTTTAACAATATTCATATTTGTTACCAGTGGGAATCTGTTTAATTAGAAAATTTCGGTTCATTTATATTTTTGTAGCCCCCAAAAATAGTTATTAAAGTAATGATCAATCGACAAAAACGCTGAATCAGAGTATCGAATTTTATTGACTAAGAAAAAATTTAGAAAATAAATATATTTTAAAATTTACATTTTTATTTTCATACTTTAAAAAAAAATAACCTAGGTAGGAAATACATTTTTTCCATAATTATTTAAGAATATTTTTCATAGAAATATATTTTAAATTTCATTTTTGAAGAATTAGTATGAAAGTACAAATATAAATCATATTTATTGAGTATATGTGGGTTTAAGACAATTATTCTATTTCGTTCCTTAGTATATTTTTAGATATTCCATCTTATTATATTCCCTCGGTATTTCAATATTGTTTACCATGACTGGGAGCAAATTTTGATAATAGAGGGTATTTAATATTTGAAATTTGATATTAGATATTGAAAAGCTTTAAAACAAATATTATCTTAAATATTTACCTAAGAGTGTGGGAACCAAAAATCCATAAATTTTGAGAAAATTAAATATAATTTGCGCACAAAATTAATTATTTGACGTTATATAACTTTAGACCATAGAAATTCTCATAAAACTATTAAAATTCAAAGTGTAATTTCTTTTCATATTTATTGAACAAAAGATATATTTCTGCGAATGAAAACCTTCGTCATATGAAAGGAGTTAAATGATTATATTCGCATGTTTGAAGAGTAATCCATTATTGTAGTAGAACTAGAGAAAGACGTCTACAAATCGGTAGTAATTGGATAGAAAAGTAAACTCTATCCTGGGAACTGTTTGATTTTTCTGTGTACTGACGGCTTGAAAATGCATTTAGACTAAGTTTTCCTCTATAAAAGGTATTCACGTATTTAAATATATCGAACTACCCACCATTAAATCATTCATCGATCCTTTGAGGGTCTCTTTAGGGTATTTCTTCAGCCTGAATTTTTATCTTGCACTAATAAAAAGTCCCATATTCTTGAATATATACGACTACTGGTAATTAAGTTTACAAGCAATATTCCTGTGGATGCTCTACATTTTTTTACTGATAGCAGCAAAGAGTATCACGCACGTATTGCTTTATTCGCCAAGTACACCACTCATGCAGATAAAATAAAATTTAGCAATCAACACTCATGTTCTATTTACCCATTCAGTTTATTATTACTTGATATAGGGAAGGGTTAGGAATGTTAAAACAGTGGAAGTCAAACTTTTAATACCTACCGCCCACCATGAAAGCTTGAATCACCTACTAGTGGGCGCTAGGGACCAGGTTGACTACCACTGTATTAGAATGAATGATGAGTTTAATGATATATAGATTTTATCACAGTTCCATTCAATATTTGAACACACTGCCCCATCTAGGTCGTCTCTCGGGGAACTATGATATCACAATTGCAGCGTGTCCTCTATTATGTGGGCCTATTGGACTATGAGATGGCGGACGCCCTAGCGAAGGGAGGGGGGACCGCTAAACTTTCACGTATTATGTCAGCCCTTACTTAACCAGCAGATTTATTCCGTAAATAAATCTTTTTCTCGGAGTACTTGGAAATATCCTCCAGTCCATGAATGGTGTCACAGTGAGTGCGACATTTCGTTTGTGAAATAAAGCGAGATAGTTACGGCTGCGAATTGGCAATAAAATTGAAATAGTCGAATTCGTTATTGACAGGGGATTTGAGAGAGAATTTAAACAGAGTATTTGACAAGTGATGGTGGAGGATTAAAGATTTAAGAGAAGAGAAGTCAGCTGCAGAAAGACAAAAATAATCAAAAGATCAAACATATATCGCAAAGGGAGAGAACTATGAGTGGAACCACTCTTAGGTATGAGAACGAACGAACGAACGAACGAACACACACACACACACAAACATATATATATATATATATATATATATATATATATATATATATATATATATTGCATTACATCTGTTACATCATAAGATTCCAATTCTAAAAATCTAAAATATCTACTAATATAAAAATCGTAGGAAAAGTATTTTGTAGTCCTGCCAAAATTATTTTCATATTGAACCAACAGATTGATTACCTATGAACAAAAGTAATATCTTCAATAGAATCCTTCAAATGATCGTGAGTTATCTATGATATTTTTTAAACGCAAAAATAAAAATAATGTTTTCTTTTTATTTCAATCAAATTATACATATGCCTACATCAAACATTTCTTAAAAGCATTACTTACGGATTTAGAAATTATAAAATAATAGAAAATACAGTTTTCGTCAGTTACAATGCTTATTAAGCAAGTAATTACATATCATTCATACCGTTTATTTTAATTTTAGTTCACTAAGTGACGACTAGTTTTTCAAGATTCAGAATTTAGGAGACAGAGCAAACACTGTACCAATTATAAACATCAGAGTTTAAAATTATAACTCAGCAATGCCTTAAAAGTTCTTTAATTAATTCCTTTTATCAATCTGAACTGAAATTTGATATCGCAGATATTTGAACAATTTAGATAAACTTAAGAATGGATTTTAAT
This sequence comes from Dolomedes plantarius, assembly GCA_907164885.2. Lineage (NCBI taxonomy): Eukaryota > Metazoa > Arthropoda > Arachnida > Araneae > Dolomedidae > Dolomedes > Dolomedes plantarius. Next base: position 61,284,850 of record OU015496.1, on the reverse strand, counting down.
CCGGAGGAATATGACACTTGTTGAAACAAATATCTTTACGGACATAGTAATAATATTTCATTTGCAGAAGATACGGTAGCACCTTGGAACATCTTATATTTTTGTCAATTTTTATACAAATCTAAAGAACCATATCAATCGTAACACTTGATAAACAAAATATTATTAAATAACATTTAAACAGAAAATATATTTGTTCTATGCAAATGGATATACTGGTTACTTTAAATCTTCTTAATATTGTATATTTTATGTATATATTTCTTTCAAAAGTATCTAAATTGAATTAAATAGAAAAATACAGTGCTGTATGAAATATAGCAAAAACAAAAATAACTTTTGATTAGAAAGCTAAAAGTCAACGAGATTTATTTCGATGTTAACGAGATTGTTAACAAGATTTGTAATGAAGTCGTCACACGTTGGGATTTTACATTCCGTAGTTTTTAATAAGTAATTCATTCTGAAAAATAATTAACCATGTGATTTATCCCATATAATATTTGAAGGCCTTATTTGAATAGTGGTACAAATCCATTCTCGTACATTTTGAGATACAGAGTCTTAAAGTATAATAAGTGCTGAGAAATGACTGCTGAAGTCTGATTTGTGATGCCCTCTGTTGGCAGCAGAAAGAAGCTGAAGTTGTGCCAGCCTAAAAACAAGATAGAAATGTTTGGTATGAACATGAAAGTGATGCTAACTCCATTTTTTTTAAAAAGTGGAGTTGGACCACTATTCAAATAAGGCCTTCATTTACAAACTAAGCTGCCATATATATATATATATATATAGAGAGAGAGAGAGAGAGAGAGAGTAACTGGAATAAGATAGTGAAAGGAAAAATACTTTCAAGCATAGTTTAAGAATAGCACTTTTGACGCGAGTTTGAAACTTCTCCGTAATTTTTTCTCAGTTTCTATAAATTACTCTCAACTACATTTTTCATCCATTACTCAAAAAATGTATTTTATACCTTGATGTAAAGTCCGACATATCCCGTCCTTTTCAATCATACAAAATTAATTTTATCTTATTCGCTTAAAAAGTTGTATAAAGCGAGACATTGAGGAGTCAAAAAATCGGAGCTATTTTTTTAAACACTCCGAGATAAAAGAACTTGTATACGAGGTTTTTCCGTCATATGCTTATATAATAATGAATAGACAGAGGCGAAATATTATACGACAGAGGGGAAGTTATGTCGCAAGGAATATGTAGCGTTGAGAAAAATTCTTATCGTACAGACGGTTTGTTCTAGAATTTGTGAATTGAGTAATTATTGTATGTGTCTTATCACAGTTATGGTTTTGTGATGTCGGCGAACTTTATACTTAACCCCGGTATTATATTTGAAATATGGTACAGAAGTCAGCTTTTGGAAGGAAACAGTTTTGTGTGTTGTTTGCGAAAGACTGTGAATAAGGATCTATTTTCCCAGTTTGAAGTTTCTTTACAGCGGTGAACAAATATTTTCCAGAGGAGGCTCGGTGCTCCCGCCCAACATCTGAAGTCGGCAAAGTTTTGAATACCAGGGGCAATTTTACGCTCTTACGATAAAGTCAATCGATTAAGTGGCGTGCCGCTGTCTACGAACAGTAAACTCCAAGATACCAGGATGCTGTCCAGGCAAGAGACGAACAATGGGGAGCCTACAGAACTAGATTGCACTTGTTTTGGACATTGGGATTTTGTTCCGAGTTAAGCAGTCGAACGGGAACCGGTTTGGACTGGACTCCGCTGAGCTAGACAGAGAGAGATGTCACCAGAGGGAGACGGGGTTTGGCTTGGACTGAGGTCGACGTCTCTTGTACCGGCTGGATTTTCGCGGGCCCAAGAACCGCGTACTAAATTACTGAGATTTTGGCCGGAGTGCCTTATACTTGTGATTGTAGATTTGGATGGAGACCGTGAATGCACTGGAGGTGCAAAACTCAACAAGTTAATGTAATATTTTGTAAATACGCTATTTCAATAAATATGTTTCTTTACTGTCATAAACCCTACGTATTCTCAGTAATTTCTGTGGGAACCTAACGGTTAGGGCTTAGCCGTAGTTCGGCATGCTATCTAATAGACTAGGCAGGAAAGACAATTGCCCAGTTTATGATAGTTTGTTCCAGAAATACCGAGTTAAACAATTATTGTTACTTTTTTCAGACATAGTTTGCTTTAGAAATTGTGAACTAAATATTTAATTTTTCTTATCGCAGAGATGGATTGTTCTAGAAATTGTGAATTAAACAACTATAATATTTTAGTTTACACAACAATTAAGTTAAAGTGAAATTATCTAAACAAATATTACATTTTGAAAGAAGCAGTACAATATGAAATAAAATTGACACAAGTCATCTCAATCAGTTAAAAATAATTTAATCTCAATTCATTACAGGGAATTCAAAAATGTTTCTAATATTTGCTTAATTTTTTATGATGAAATATGATATTTTTAAAACTTTTTTGGAGTGAGAAAAATGGCATTTGCATTTCAATAACATATATTTAATTAAAATTATGCAAGCGGATTTATTTCAATATCGTTAAAATAATTTACTGTTATAAACAGTTCTTTCTAAAGGATTTATAAATTTAATCCCCATGCAATCTTAATTTTCTTGGAGGATAAAATTTTTTGGGGCTTACTTATATCGTAAAAATAATATTTTTTTAATGCTCATCCGTTTATAACTGGTAGATATTAATGAAAAATTAATATATACACTATCGGTAATAAATCCATGTGTATAATTGAAATCTGATATTAGGAGTGGTCTAGTCCTGAAGGTGTAATTAAATTGCATTTTTAAATTTATTAGAATTCTGCTACAATTTACATTTTTCTAAATGCACTGCTTTATTTGATTTGAAATTGAACTGAGAGATTTCACTAATTTAACCATGATTCGTGAACTTAAAATTAGATTCTAATCTCGAGGATATTGATGCTTGCTGGAAAATTATTCTTTGCGGCGAGAACAATGATATTTCATTTTTATGAGATACGGAAAGTTTCATACGTATGCATATTTCATCACATTCTGCATCATATAAATATAAAGCATTATACCAATCTTAAGGCCAATTGTCAGACACGTTATCAGGTTACGTTTATATAGAAAATTTAATTAACTTCAAGCAGACACTCTAATTACTGTGAATCTTCCTCCAGTTATAAATCCCATACCTATATTTTACGTCAAATTTTTTTATAATTGAATTGGATGGAAAAAGAGATGTTGTAATTAAATATAGTGCTAAAAATATATTCAATGAGAATGATAAATTATGGAATGCGAATTTTTTCAATATTTTATAAGTCTTTAGTCCGAACTCGTTGCCGTGGTTATAAATAAATTTTAATTCATAAAAAATTCTCAGATGTAGAACATATAAGATGAAAAAACTAAGATGCAAGCTTCTTTTTAAATCTTGTACAAAAATCGATATACTATTCATTAAATTTCCACTTTACATATAATTATACAGAATGTATGTATTAAAACTGTTATAGAAAATGAAATTATGTTAGCCATATTTCATGAATAGCACTTTCGGCTAGAATTGGAAATATTTTAATATTTCAAATCATCTGAAATATATTCATTTTTCTCAGTTTCTTTAAATAACCATAACAGAATTTCTCAATTACGCTAAAAAATTTCATTTCCCATATTTATGTAGATTCCGAAATATTTTAAATCTTATTATATTTTCTTATTTTAAATTTCTTAAAATGGCTGAATATATATATATATATATATATATATATATATATATATATATATATATATATCACAATTAACTCTCCATTTATAATGTCAATAACTCCTACTTTGTTTACATTAAAACTGGAAAATGGAAAGATTTAATTATTTTTATTAGTTTCGCAAATATCTGAAAACTCATACTATTTATAAAGAATAAAAATACAATAAATGTAAGGTAAAAAAACAAAAACATATATCTAAAATAAAAGTTATCATGTCCTGAATACCATTTTTCATCTTCATTTTCAAAGAGAAGGTAAAGAAAAAATGTATAGATAGAGATATATGTGTGTGTGTGTCTGTGTGATTGTTACTAATTAAAGAAAAAATATTTTAGCTAGCAATATATCAGTAGTAATTACTATATTAATTATTTATATGCTTTTTAAATCCTTTAATTGAAGTGACTCTTTTATTTATTTCTCGGAGAAACAAATAAAGGAATTTCCAAATTCATCTCTTTTTATGTCGATTTCAATTTAAAATATTTTATAAATTAAAAATTCTTTTAAAACTATATATCTATTCCTTTACCAATATTTTGTACTTGTAAACAAATGGCAACATCCTATAATAGAAACGTATAATTTTTCGCATACGATTAATAAAAAAACAGCTATACTTTTTCGAAATTGTTTACTAGCGTTTAAAATTTTTCTATGCTAATTTATTAACTGCTTAACTATCGAACATTGGTATTAGATAGATTGCAAAAAGTGGTTCAGTGTTTTGAATGTAAATTTCGCGTTAAAAAGAAGCATGATAAACTATCTCAAGGTGAAGATGATGTGTTTTGTATTTTTAATCCTATTTTGATCTCATGCTTTTAGAAGCAGTTTATTCAGGGAAATCTTAGAGGGAAAAAAGGAAAACTACCATTTTTAATTATTTCTTAGTGTTCAAATCAGCTAATCTAAAGAATCAATTTTTTAAAGAATAATATTTTACTTAAAGATAGCTTTGGCGCTATTATTATTTGATCAGTAAACTTATTTATCTTTATTTTTCTAGTAGGTTTTTCTTTATATTATAGATTTCATTTTCAATTTCCATATTTATTTTCTGCGTTACTGTGTAAAACAGTATTAGCGCGTAATTATGAAAAATTTAAATTAAAATTGAATTGTTTTCGCTTTGATTTTAGTATAATGTAGATTTGTGTTAGTTTTCTCTAGTGGTGCTTTTATTATAATTCTCTCATATTTAAAAATTATGCAGTCATTATTGGAATAAAGCCTTTTTATAGGTTTAAAAAAGGGTTATTTTTATAAATTTCGAGATTGAAATAATTTTTATAATTCTATCGTTCTTAATCTCATTATAAATCTGAATAACCCATTGAATTATATCAAGTTGCATTGCAGTTAAATATACATTCTATATTTTCCTACTAATGTGACACTAATGTGACACTAATGCCAATAGCTACAATTTTCATATCTTAATAGCTAAAAGGAAGTCAACTTTTATGACAATGTGTCAGTTGTCTATTTCTGATTTAAAGGCTATGAAAAAGTCGCATACATAGTACTTCTTTTCTTTAAATCGAATAATGGATTAGTAAGGGGTACCAGGAGTCTTAGTTTTTCACTGAATGTCACACTAATGCCAATAGCTACAATTTACATATCTTAATAGCTAAAATGAAGTTAACATTTATGGCAGTGTGTCAGCTTTCTATTTCTGATTTAAAGGTTAAAAATAATTCGCATACCTAGTACTTCTTTTATTTAAGTCGAATAATGGATTACAATGCAAGGGTTATCAGGAGTCTCAGTTTTTCACTGAATGTCACACTTAATTTTATATCTCATTCTCTTTATAACAAAAACCCTCAACATTTTTTCCGCTGACAGCCTAATATATGTTTTATGTAGCATAATTGTTTCAATATTCTACAATTGATTTTTATTAAATTTTTTATTTTTTATTTTGATGAAACTTTTAAAATTGTGTTTTGGCTTGCATCCATTGTACCCCAGTCAAAATAGACCTGATTTTGACGAATGGCTAAAAAAAATATGAAAGTTTTAAAAATTAAAGGAGATGTTTGTTTAGGCATGCTAATGAACATACTAAAAGTCCCCACCGCTCAGACTCGAGTACATCAAAGTTGCGTACATCAAAGTTAATATTTATTTTAACACACCTCCAGCCATTATGTACCCAATGCAGCCTAAGTATGACATAACAATATATAATCCATCAAGCCTCACAATACAACCTGATAACAATGGCTTGGGTATTGTTGCAACTTTCTCTTGAGCTTTGATATGCAGAGATTTGGCAAACGTGAGTATGCAAGACTTTTGGCGCACATGCGCGGGTCTTCCCCCCATCGCGATGGGGATGATCCGCGCATCCTCGTTCCAGGCATGATGGTTCGCTCCTTTCAAAGTCAATTATATTTGTTCGTGTTCGACTTATAAAAAAAAAAATTAAATAACGTTTTTGTTCACAATTTAGTGATCTTCAATTTTTAAACTCAAATCTTTTACATAAAATCGATATTTCTCAAGTTATTTACAAAAAACCAAAAAAGTGTACACATTTCCCAAGATGTCGGCGAAAGCTCAAGTCTGAGCGGTGGGGACTTTTAGTATGTTCATTGACATGCCTACACAAACATCTCCACCAATTTTCAAAACTTTCATATTTTTTTTAGCCATAAAACCTATTTTGACTGGGCTATTGCGCGCAAGACTGCAGCAAAACTATTGGTTTTAGAGTCACAGGTAATATTGATAATGATGTAAAACTAATGTATATTTAACGTATACTCCATTTTCAAGAAATTAAAAATTAAAAATTAATTGAAATTAATTAGTTTTAAATAAAATAAATGCATTTTTCAAGATTTTGTAATTTAAATTTAAATAAAAAAAATAAGTTTTTAATTGCTTAAAAATGGAGTATACGTTAAATATACATTCCTTTTGTATCATTATCAATATTATTTGGGACTATAGAACCAATAGTTTTGCTACAGTCTTGCGCACAATGGCTCCTTTAAAATTTTTCATCCAAATTAAAAATTAAAAATAAATCAAAATACCTGCTGTAAAATGTTGAAATTATTATGCTATATAGAACATATATTAATCTATCAGGGGCAAATATTTCATGTATTTATGTTTTATAGCGCATGAGAAATGGAATTCAGTGTTATATGATGCTCAATTGCACCGTCAGTGATAAAGTAAGACTCTTGAGACAAGACTCTTGAGACCCTTTAATATACAGAGTCGTACATGTAGAACGCAGATACTTATACTTTGCACACATCTTAAACTTTCAAAGTGTATTATCCACTAACTAAAGGTTTCTAGAAAAATGGAAGGATTTATTGTTAAAATTAAATAAAGTTCTGCATAGTTAGTAAGACATACCAGATTCCTCATAGTAGCAAAAATTTATCACATTTTAATCAAACTATTTGTTGTTTACTTTTGGAATTATTTATACGGTAAGTCCTAGAGTTTCGCGGATACGTAGATAGACGTTTACAAATTTTAATTATTCGCAGACTGCGTAGTATGATATCGATTGATTTACGACGATAAAAATAAAGCTTCGAGTGTACAAACATCATTGAACAAACACTTCAATGTCCTATGAACGTTTTCAGATAATCAGATTATTTTAAATTACATAATTATGTATTTTATAATACAGGGTGATTTTTTTAAAACTGACAGTACTCAGAGCCATCTGTAGCGCGATCTATCAGCCGGAATTCCACTAAAATTTATAGAGGGACTAAGGACGACATGGGAAAGAGTTTCCATGAAAAAAAAGTTCCAAAAGTCGCCAATAGGGAAAGATATGGTGCTCTTGTTGTCGGTGCACCCGAGAATTCGCTTAAAAGGCAACTAAAATATCAAAATACAAATTCGCGATTATGTAGTCGACAGCAGTGCCAGTATTCCGGGCTATAAAGATTAGGGATAAATACCGAAAAAGCTGTAAGCAGACAAATGAATAACAAAGAAATTTCCCTGCAACACCACATGCAGCAAATTCACTTCACCCTCCTTCAATGTGACCACAGTCCTGGTGGACGACACATTGTATCCTGAACACTACGTTCTCAACGGCCGAGCGTAACATGTCACAGGGAATGTTCATCAAAGTCCGGGATATGTTGTCCTTTGGGCCGCCAATTTCGAGACTCCACCAAGATACGCCTCAAACTTTAAATAACCCCTCAGAAAATTGTCACATGGGTTAGGTCCGGGGAGCGAGGTGGCGATGTAAGTGGAAAAAAGCGACTCATGACACTTTCTTCTGTAAAGCGGACGCCCAACAAATTCCGCCCTTTATAGCTCGAAATACTGGCGCTGCTGTTGACTACATAGACATGAATTTGCATTTTGATGTTTTACTTGCCTTTTATGCAAATTCTCTGGTGAGTAGGCAACAAGACCGCCATATCTACCCCTATCGGTGACTTTTGGAACTAATTTTTTTCACCGAAACTCTTTCCCATATCGTCCTTAGTCCCTCTTTCAATTCCGGTGGAATTCCGGCTGATAGATCTCGCTACAGATGACTCTGAGTACTGTCAGTTAAAAATAAAATCGACCTGTATTAGTATTTTATTATATATTCGTGCATTTCATAATAGTAAAACAATATTATGTGTGTATCATTTTCATATTTAAATAACAAGTATTTCACTGAAAATGATTAAAAAGCGTATTTTATTTCGGTATTTAATCATTAATGCTTGCTTCTATCGTCCACACGATGATGGTCGAAAAGCTTACATGAATCCAGAGGTGGATCGCACAGGCACCATCAGTTGAGTTTTACTATAATGTTGAACTATCTTCAACAATTAGTTTTACACAAAGTAATTCAAAATAATTTTTAAATGCAATAAAACGTTGTTGAAAACGTATTTAATCACTGTTTTATTTTTTAACAAATATGCTGTACTATAACGACTCAAACCGTGTCTTGATACTATGCAACAAACATCAGAACTGCTTTAAACGGATTTATTCTCCACACTGAGTCACATGTGTTTGACCTTTTACATAATTATTCAACTGAGGAGAATATTTTTAGTGCTAGTGCTAAATTTCATGCATGCCGTTAAAAGTCTTTTTCTGAAAAATTTAAGTTTTAAAATCAGTAATTATAAAATTAAATATCTATATTTTATCTTATTTAATAGTATACGCAATAAAATGGTTCTAACATACACGTTAGAAAAACTATATTACTTTTTCGATAAAACTATACAACATTTATAGTTTTCTTGACTATTATTCCTCCAAAATTTATGACGCACTTGTTCGGAAGAGCCCAGGCTATTTTTTAAATAGTACTGAGAGAAAATCGAAAAATACCTCCAGAGTGATTACGATTTAGTAAATGGCATTTACCAGCTACAAAACTAGACAAAAGTAATGATCATTATCTACTTGCAAACAGACATTGTGTGAAAGGTTTGAGTGTTATCTAATGTATAAAAGTTAGGTCTTGAAATAATGAAGCGTAAAGATTTGTTTCTATTCCCCATTATATTTCGAAGTAAACTTCACACCTTTTGAATGGAGATATATAGTGCAGTTGCAGTGTTTCGCCAAATCTCCCCAAAAGATATCGGAAAGAGTAATAAATTTACAACCGTTGTATAACAGTTACAGAAAGTAAATTTGTCACTTTAATATTATTGAACATATACCCTATATTATTAATACGATATATATATATATATATATATATATATATATATATATATATATATATATATATATATATATATATATATATATATATATATATATATATATATATATATATATATACACAGGGGGTGGTACAAAATACACAAACAATGTAAAATTTCAAGAATTGAAAAAGTATAGACAGTTAGTTGCACAATGCGGATATGACATAAATTGACAGAAATACTTGGGATTTCTTTTTAAATAACAAATAATTTTATTGCCTAATAAGTTAAATTTGTCACTAAAAGGTGGGTTGTAGTGGTCCCGAAGTTGCCGTGTGGCTTCATTAGCCGTCTGCTATTATACTTGGTCACAGGCGAGGTCATGGTACTTTCAGAGATCTCCGAGGGAAAGATTATAATCGCGTATTTTGAAATTTATAAGAAATATTTAAATATAAGTAAAAGAAAGTCTTGTACAGGAATATTTAAATATAAGTGAAACGAAGACTTGTACAGAAATATTTAAATATAAGGTAAAGAGAGACTTTTGCATTACCTCCAGGGTGCCTTGTGAGTGCGTATGTATAGAGTGTGGTATGATAGAGTGAAGTTGCTATCTTCCGATTGTGTCCGTGTATTGATTTCCCGTGATTTAGCACGGTGAGTACGTAGGTCGTGACACAGTTTCGTACAAATAGGCCAAGCGATAGGTTAAAAAATGTTTGACGATAGAAATTGCTTCTGCAGTATGAATGGTTTGTATGGGAATGAATGTCTGTCATAGTGTACGGTTCTTCAGATGATAAAGGACATTTTATAAAGGATTTGTGAGCACGTAGGATATGCTGAAACCTGGTCAAGTATACTGGCCATCGCCATGGAATCGATAACTTCGGAGATTAAAGGAACTGGAATTACCTTGAGGAAGAGAGGACTCGGCAAATAAGTGTGTGCTAGTAACTCTTTACGCGTTCTCGGATATCCAAAATCTAGTGAAGCACCGAGTAACTTTCTTGAACCGACAGAGCGACTTTTCTTGAATTGCGTATCGGATATGTAATCTATGCATCACCAGAGTTTATGTTTCTGTTGACGTGTCAAAGACTAGTGCAAATTTCTGAAATTGAACCAAACCCTGGATAATTGCAGTTGCCGAATTAGGTGCATTTAAGCTGCAGAGACGTTCTTGCAGATTGAAAACAAGTTTTAAATGAGCAGTCACAATGGCTGGACAGTCAAAGATATGTTCTCGAGAAAGCTGGTTTTCTCGATAATTTCAACAGCTGATAGAGGAACTTGTGCCGTCAAGACGGGCCCTTGAAGTGATTAGTTCTTAGTCTAGCTATTAATATAAGTAATTGTTCTAAACAGTTAAAGTCTAAAATTATTGGGTTCTTTAGGGGCTACTTGGATAATCCTCCCTTCGACACTGCGTTAACTTCAGCTAGTCTGGGCCAAGTCCGTGATTCCGAAACCAGCATGTATCACAATTAATTAATGCATGTTCACATATTCCAGCCAACAAACCATTACAGAAAAAAACCCGAAAGATTCAATTACATTTGGTCCAATCTTATATCTTTAAACGACTTCACTGACAAGCAGAAATAAATTACTTCCCTAAAATGATGCGACATAATTAGTACAATTTCTTTATTCAAGTACTACATGATTGAATTAAAACATTTTATATTATCATTTACCCACTAATCTCTATTCTGGCGAATTAATTCATGCTAGATGGAATAATTCATGAACAACGTATATTGTCTGACTTGGTGTTCTCATCTGGAGAGGAAGACTGCCTTAAAAATTTCAAATTATTAGGGTTTTCAGTCCAAGATAATCTTCTGCCAGAACTGTCATAGAGCAAAAATAAGTTAAGATTCACAGGCGCCCGCGGATATGCGTCTCTAATTAACCTGATACATTCTGTTATAATTCATATATTTTAACTTACTACCTAAATGACAAATTAAAATTTTAAATAAATCTCAGTAAATAAAATTTTTTTCAAATATAACAAAAATAACCTTTTTAAATGGATAAATCACTCAATGATAAAAAAAATCATCAAATTGTATTTGTTATACTTTTTCAAAATACAGAAATGGTAGTATTCTTAAAAATGTGCAGCGATAGATACGTCTCAGAGCCAAGTGATGGCCGTATGGCTAGGGCGCTGACATTCGGTTAAGATCTTGTGGGTTCGAGTCCCACTGTTGACATGGATGCTGGTAGCCGTTCGGAATCAGCTTCAAAATGTAGCTCTCCGTCAAATTATCCTTCGTGTAGCAAAAAAGTTGACCGGTAGCGCTCCAAACCAACAAACGTCTCAAAGGCTTTAGAATAATTAAAACCTGAATTTAATTACTTAACGATAGAAATTACAGTAAAATTTGGATATGAAAATTGCTTTTCATAAAATGAAAGATTAAAAATTCACCCAGACATCTTGCTTTACTGAATTATAATGTAAAATATATCTGTGATAAAAATATCTCTCATATGCTTTATTTCTAAATTCTCATATACTATATGTCTTTAAGAATTTAATTAAAATCTTTCAACAGCTTATCTTTTAGCTAAAACTAACACAGTATTTAAATATACAATATATTAAATAGACTCAGCTATATAATGAAATAAAGATTTTGATGCTTCAGTGATATAATTGAAATGCTTGAGTGCAATTGCTGTAAAATCTTTTAGGAATCATGAAAGGGAAAAATTGGTTTTAAAAATTTTCCTTTTTAATACAGTTCCAATAGAAAAATAGTTCATTGATAGATAACTAAATGGATTGAGAACTGTTTTCAATAACTTTCATTTTAATTAAATCAGTGCAAATCCTTTCTTATTCTTGAAAATAGAACATGCACATCTTTATCTGCGAAGAGTTACATTATGAAATGATTCTAGCAATTTTTTAGCATTTTTTACTTAGAAGTTTCCGCTTCAATAGAGTATTTGTAAACGCCTTTTCATGCCTTTCAATTAAGTATTTTAAGAAATAAGAAAAACATGTTTTAATTAAAGGAAGTTACATAATTTGTAAGGAAATCTTTCATAACTAGAAGTAAGGCACTGGTTGAAATGGTTAGAAAGAGATCTAGAGAGGATTATTAAATTTCTACAAAAAAAAGAGAAATATTTAAACCACTTCATCTGACGTATATCCCACTTTCGAAATGTAATATTAATAGGAAAGCTTTTACGAGCAAACTCTGAATAAAATGTATTTATACTTTTAAAAATTCATATATATATATTAATTACGCCCACCTTCGTCTTGTCAGACATAAGCCATCTTGTAGTCCAATACAACAGGGATGTGGTTCCAGAATGGGAGAGAACCACAAAGTCATCACAAGAGCGAACATCAAGTAGGGAGGGGCAGCTGAAAAGATGCTCTCCAGTCATGTCATAGTATTGCAGAGTGGGCAGAAGGGAGAATCGGCTACTTTAGTTCTATATATATGGGCCTGCAAGTAAAAATGTTCGGTGATCACTCTAAAACACGCCACTTCCTCGAATCTGGGGAGGATGAAAATTTGAGTACATCTCTGATTATCAAGTAGACAAGCCCAAGATTTCACAAGAGCTAACTCTTTAAGAGTGGAAATTCTTTTGTGCGGATATTGTTTCTGAGAAGTGGCTAGACATTTCGGAGAGGAGTCGGGAAACATGGTGAATGTAACGTAGAAGCCTCCTTAGTCAACAAGTTGGCTTGGAATAAATTTGTGTAAACCTTTAGAATAAATTTTTGTAAAAAATGATTAAAATTACACAGGTCTGCATTAAAAAAATTTTAAGAGCTGTTTTGGTTATTCCACAAAGTCTTTATATTTTTCTGTACGCTGAATCTGAAAATGACCTCCGTTTTGTCATAGGACATCACGTTTCCTAAGGTAACTATGTTCAATAAGGCATTACTTCAAAATAAATGAAAGTAGACATAGAAAATCAATTTTTAATTACAAATTTTACATGAAAATCATTTTTGAACTGCAATGATCTCACTAAAACACACTAAAATTATTTCCTCTTCCCTGTGAGACCCCTGTTGGTACATTTACGTTTGTGAGTAGTATCTGGAATGTCTCTTTGACACACCCAACACTAGTCTTCAATCATTGTAATGCTCCATTTTCCCTAATATCTTCTTTCCATCAGTTTAATGTCTTGGTGGAATCGTTCACCTTATTTTTTACTCATAGCTCCAAAATTTTCCAGAAAGTAGTCAATGTAGGATTGGAGGAAACGCACTTTCAAACTCATCAGGCAACCTAAAGCTTGAAATGCTTTCAGCATTCGTCGACGATCTTTTTGCAGTCAGGATCTTTCTTATTGCCTAAAATTTTCTCTGCGACCCTCTTAAATGCAATCCACCCTTCTTTTTGAGAATCCGTCATGGTATTGACCAACTTTTGCTCAGCTATAAGCCTTTTAATGTCTGGTCCAACGAACACACCTTCCTTCAACTTTGTCTCTGAGAGGCCTGGAAACTTGGTGACCAAATATTTGAAGCATTCTCCATCTCTTGGAAGGTCTTTCGCGAATTACTTCATCAACCCAAATTTTATATGGAGAGGTGGTAGAAAAAATTTATGTGGAGGTACCAAAGTTTCTCGGAGGAGATTGTTTTGACAGACTGGGAGCATCCTCGGCTGCCAACTCTTCCTTAGTCCAGGGATTGTTTCTGTCTCGACTGTCCCATAGACATAGAATACAAGGGTATTTAGTATATCCAGCTTGTTGCCCGAGCAGCATGCACAAGACTTTTAAATCCCCACACACTTTCCAACCATTGTCTTTATATTTAACCGTAGAGTAGTCGCGTCTCTTTTCAGAATGTTAGTAGTCGCGTGCAGTCATTTCCTCGTTATTGGCAATGAGAGGAAAGTATAGATACAAAAAATAGTTTTAAATGGATATTAACATAATTTTCTTTATCTAACAGGTGATACCAACGATACAGTTTTATATATTTACAAATTAAATGTAAATCAATAATATATTGTTGAAAAGTTAAGAGTTAATAGTTTTTTTAAACATTTCACTTATATATTAAATAAATGATCTTTACATATATGAGAAACATTTCCGACATATTTGCTTCATTTTCCTATTTTGTTTTGTTGTGCAATATATACATCGTTTTGTATTGGGGGATCGTACAGCTATTTTATTTTTTTTTAGGGGGGGGGGGGTTCTCCAAAAAAATTAATAAATTTTTATTTTTATAGGATTGTGTAAAGTGGATATTTTCTTTCTTTGATTTATGTGCTCCTTCAGTAATTTTTCTTTCTTGCCTTCAGTAATTCAAGTGCAAGTTTCTTCAAAAGATGACGACGTGCTACCTTATCTCCCGTATTTCGCTGAAATATAATTTGGCAGTTTATGCCTGAAATGTTCATAAGAGAGAAAAATGTAGTAAGTAGCCATCTGTTACTTTTCCTTAAAACGGAATATGAGGCTCTCATTTCATCTACAATGTCCACACCTCCTTTTCTCTCATTATAGAAATTAATTATTTCTGGTTTCTTTTATTCTGGGTAATCTGTAGAATTATCAATATACATTGTAGAAATCAATAAAACAGCAACATTGTTTTTGGGGACATAAGAAACAAAATTCATATCTCTCTGAAATCCAAATTCACAGAAAAATATTTCTTTCTCCTTTGAAGGTAAGAATGCTTGTGGGATCTCCTTTTTTTCCCCTTAATATTCCTACTATTGTCAAATTATGCTGTTCGAACGAAAAAGGATTGTTTGTTTGGTACATTTTAATAAAATTAAGTTTGATGAAATTAAGTTGAGGCGCGTTGTGAAAACCTCAAAAAAAAAGTATTTAATTTAACCGCAATAACCCAATAACATATAATTTTAACTTTATACCAGGTTCGTTTAACTGTCTACTCCACTGTGGTGGATATGAGCAAGGATAAAAATTAAATTAAATTAAAATCCTTCGAAAATTAAAGAGAACTACTTCCCTTTTCTAGAAGCACACCTAACACAAAACCTACTTCTCCTAAAAGAAAAACCTAACTCACATCTGCTGAAATAAAAATAATCATCAATAATGCTGAAATAAAAATAATTTAAACTCAACACTGGTAAAGACGACAAACGACTGATAACATTTAACTTAACATTTTATTTGGACAGTTGATTCACACATAACATACTTGTACAATTTTAGTAATCATCCCTATACATTCATTCTTTTAAATATTAATCCGACGTTACAAATTTTAATTAACACAACACTATTCCGATAAACTCAATTCTAATACTGATTACACATTAATAATAGAACACAAATCAATAACATAAAAAGATTAATAAGATTTGTGGCTGGCGAATTAATAATAAAAACCCTGTTTCAACTTTTATCTTAATTGCTAGCATTATTAATAAGTTAAAATAAAAATAAAATACAATAAAAAATGTCTTAGAGATTCGCTATAGCTTTCAAAATAAAGAGAAATTAAGGATAGAAATTAAAAGAACGGAAAGGAAAAAATTTGGGTTTCACCCGAATAAAGGTGGTTCTCCGGGATCAGGCTTCATCTTCCTGGGAGCGTCAAGACCGAAGTCTTTAGCCGCCAACGTCCACGTTCAGAATCTCTCGCTTCCAATTTTTTCCCTCTCAGGTCCGCCGTCGCACCCCATGCGTTCGTGCGCGTCTCGCCGTCAAGTCCAATCTCGCGCCGTCGATTCCGAACATCAACTTCCAGGAAAAAGGATGAGGGCCGCAAAATTCATGTTTTGGATCTTCATAACAATTTAACTTCTTCTTTTGAACTTGCTTTTATACTCTATTAAAATTTCCTCCGCGCCACCGCTGTCACGTCAAAAATGTAACCTTGCGCGTCGGATTTCCATCGCCCTGAGCCGGGGATCGGTTGATGTCTGTTGACCCCCTTCACATTCCTGAGGCCTGCGAAATCCATCTTCAAGTCTGGGTTCTCGAGATGTTTCCCACTAAAATGGCAAAAACCGTGGTTTCATATTACCAGGCCGAAACCCATAAGAAATCAATATAGGATAGCCGATTACAAAGAGAAAACTTTTAAGTACAATTCACCAGCTCACAAAGAATAATTAGAATAATTTCAACCAGGCCACTTTACAAACTTATTTAACACGTTAAATCATTTTAAAATCAGTAGAGACTTAAACATTCTTTATTTAAACCTTTTATTTTGCGTTACTGTATTAAAAAATCGCGGTAGTAACCATTAATAAAATTAATAATTATTCTTCCAATAATATCAACACAACAATGCTCCTTTAAAAGTGTCTTAGCTGAAGGAGCAGATGTATACTAGTTGTGCATTGTAACGTTTCGCCCTGTGCACGAACAGGCGGCTCACAATGCGCTTGATAACAGTATGTCGCCAGGTGCAAAACCCTGCTGACTCAGTAGTCACGCCGCGGTTGAAACGACCGATTTCTTAATTCAAAAGCAATAAATTCCAAGAAAACGGGGAGAGGATCTTGTTATCTCACACGTGGGTAGAAATAATCCATAAGGTCAGTTAGCAGGAATCTTATACAAGTTTAAAAGGAGGGAGGTAATAGGGGAACAATTGAAAAATGGCGGGGAATCGACCAAAGCGAGACTACTGCCGGGTTAAAATTACGAAGAACCAATTCCTAGTTCTAGTAGGTTTCCTTCAAGTGTTCGGAATGACCTACAGGGATGGAAGTGTAAAAACCGACGTTGTGGAGCAAAACTGCTTTAAGACTTATTTTGAAGAATCTATGAAAATATGCCATTGCGTTGAATCATATTAGATTTTGAATTGACCCATCAAACCTTCGACATCGATGCAATAAACCAACTTGTCTTTCTGGGCAAATTAAGGAACGAACTCCTTTTTACGATGTCTGAACCCTGAAAAAGACATTCCTGGCAGCAACAAATTTCTTCTTTTGAGCCTTGAACCGAGAAACTCAGCGACATCTTTGGGAATATTCAAGTCTCTCAGCAAATCATTCATCGCCTTCTGGGAAAAGAAATGTTTGTATCATCTTCAGAGTCAGAACTTGATACATTATCTGGTTCAGGTATGACTTCGCCTTCATCGGAGCTAGGTATCTCTTTCAAGGTAATGGGGCTTGGGTACTGGTATATCTGTGCCATGGGGGATGGGATGAATTGCTGTGTGGAGATTGGTATATGAAATGGAATGCCTCTATTTGGAAATATACCCTTTTACATCGCATGAACAAAAGTACCAGTAGTCACTATTGGTCTTTTGCTCTCGCCTTACCATATGATTCCCATAACAGAAAGCTTTTATCTTATCCTTGAACCAATTTCAGAGGTCTTCACACCGTTTACGCACTTTATAAGGCGCCCAAACTTTATCTTGATCTCTAAGTTTTAGTCCGAAGTATGCGAAGTATTCTTTTGCACCCCCGGCTGCCAACTCTTCTTGGTCCAGGGATTTGGTGAAGCAGAGTCTCTTATATTCAGCAGTTGCTTCAACACTCTACATTCACCACAAATGAAGCAGAAACTTGTAAGGTATACACAAGATTCGATTCACAAGAAACGAACTTTTGAGTGAATTAAAGAAGCTGCTTTAGATATGCTAATTTCGGCATACGCGCTTATTATAAATACCACGCAGCGTCATTAAGAAAAAAAGGGGAGGTTATTAAGGTTGAAAAGGTGTTATCCTGCTCTAGTGCTTAGCGGGCCAGAAGTTTACGTGGCAGTACTGCTGGTTTGACTTACTGTTCGTGAGTATAAAAATATATTGTTCTTGAAAGCTGTGTTTATACATTCCGTACAAGTAGTACGCATGCTTATTGCTGTAAAAGCCAATTATATGTGCAACGAATTCAATAAACATTGTTTCATGTATAAACTGTGTTTGCTTCAAATTCAAATAGAGTGCCACTTCAAATTATATACACCCAAGTCTGGGTAGAAGTGAGCATAGAAACTCTATACTTGCGCCCGAAAGATATATATACCCTGGTAGTTAGCGTTAAATTTGTAACGAACAACATAATTGAAATTAAAAACTGTGTACTGTGTACTTATATTGATAAAATTGTTGCAAGTACTTATATACTATTTAAAAAATGAGTGTTGTAGAACAAAATCCTGCTGGAAATTTTCCTCGGGTAATTATGGTTCAGCATTTTGCGCCATTCGAAGCCACCTTCAATGGCGGCCCCTCAAGCCAATTCCTAAAGAAAATTGAGCATTACTTTCAGCAACAATGCACCCCAGAGGGGGATAAACTTAAAATTGCTCTAGCCGCTCTAAGAGGTAGTGCATTTCAGTGGTACACATGCATGCAAAGCAGTAATCTGATTTTTGACTATTTGTCATTCAAGCAACAGTTTCTTAGTGTTTTTCCAAAGACCTTTAATCAAAGTGAAATTGAAGCGGAAATTTATTCGCTAAGGCAACGTGAAGGTCAGTCTGCGTTAGATTTTGCTACGGAAAAGATTTCCAAGTGTGAGGAATATTTTGAAGGGGTGACGGAAGCGGAAATCTTAAAAATAGTTATCCAACGTTTGAAGCCAAGTGTTCAAGATTTTTTAGATAATCAAACAATTACAAGCAAGGTTACCCTCCTTCAAGCTTTAGCTAAACATTACAATAGGCATTTCTTCGCTAACCCCTATCCTAATTCAGGTACGAGAGATTTTATACACCCCAGCCAAAATTTTTCGCGAGTTTCAAATCGACATCGTGGACGGCATGATAGTAAAGCCCAACGTTATAGTAACATTAGTGCGCTTACATTAAAAAATGTGCAACTACCTTATGTGCACTTGCAAATTGATTCAATTCCCATAACAACTTTACTTAATACCGGCAGCGAAAGGTCGTACATGTCAGAAAAGTACTTCAAATCGCATTACGACATGAAGCGCTTAAACACACATAATAAATTACGAACACTTTCAGCTCAAGGGGAAGAATGTGAAATATTAGGTTCATTATTGACACACATTAGTATACAATCCCAAAAAAACGACCGTGTTTTTCATGTAATGCGAAATATGCAACTGGAGGTTATCCTAGGGATTGATTTTTGCTACTCGTGTAATGTAGCACTAAATTTCAACCAGAATTCTATCTCGGTGCAGATGCACCAACAGTCCAAAGAAGCTGTGCTGCCCGTTCCGGTTGACTTGTCGAAAACGGACTTAAAAGAAAACGAAAAAGTTCGTTTACAGACTACTTTAAACAAATTTGCCGAGGTATTTTCAGACAAGCCAGGTATTACTCACGTTACAACTCACAAAATTGATACGGGAGACAGTCCCCCAATTCGTGCCCGCCCATATAGGTACGATACAAACAAGCAGAATCTTATAGACATTCATATTGATAAAATGCTTCGCCAAAATATTATTTCACCGGTCGATAGTCCTGGGCAAGTCCGGTTGTGTTATGTCGAAAAAAAGGCAACTTGCCTATTACTGATCCCGAAGCCTGGAGATTTGCAGTTGATTACAGGGGGCTGAATAAAGTAACAAAATTCTTTACATATCCTAAGCCAATAATTGAGGATATTCTTCATAGTTTAAAGTCATTTAAATACATGACTACTTTAGATTTAACATCCGGGTTTTTCCAAGTACCTATGGCTGCTGAAGACGTTAAAAAAACGGCGTTTATAACAAAAAAAGGAACTTTTGCGTTTCGTCGCATGCCCTTTGGACTCAATGGGGCACCTGGCACATTCCAAAAACTTATGGATATAGTACTAAGGCCTGTTTTAGGAAAGAACGTTGCCGTATACCTCGACGACATAATTATTACGGGGGAAACTTTAACCGAGCACTTAGCTCTTTTACAGGAAGTGCTCTCTCTGATAAAACAGGCTGGCTTAACAATAAATACAAAAAAGTGTCAGTTCGTCCGCAAAGAACTACCGTATTTAGGATTCAAAATTACGCGTCAGGGCGTTCAAACGGATTCATCTAAAATCGACGCTGTAAAAGCGTTTAAAATCCCACAAACGGGAAAACAACTTTCGTCGTTTCTTGGTCTTTGCTCATATTACCGCACATTTATACCTGCATTCTCGGAAGTCGCCGAACCGCTTTACAAATTGCGAAAGAAACGCACTAAATTTACGTGGAGTTCTGAAGCCCAGAACGCCTTCCAAACATTAAAGAAGAAATTGATCCAAGCTCCGGTACTACGCCATCCAGATCACAAGCTACAATTCGTAGTGCAAACGGATGCTTCTAATGTCGGAATCGGCTGTGTACTAATGCAGGAAAACCAACTTATCGCTTTCACATCGCTAACTTTAAATTCCGCAGAACGAAACTATACAACCACTGAAAGGGAATGTTTGGCTATTGTCGTAGCACTCAAAAAATTTCGCTGTTATTTCTCAGAACAGCCGGTTCGGGTTATAACTGACCATGCTGCTTTAACCCGATTATACTCGGGCAAAAATTTTACGCCTCGTGTGATTCGCTGGGCATTAAAGATCCAGGAATACAACTTAATCATTGAGCATCGTCCGGGGAAAGGAAATCTGGTAGCGGATGCTTTAAGCAGAGACCCAGAGGGGGAGTCGATAACTCAATGTGAAATGCTCACTTCTATTGTGCTAGATAATAAAACGCAGTTAAAAGAAGAACTTCGTAAAGACCTGGAATTCAGAGATATAGTTAAATACCTAGAAAACCCCGAACAATTTTCCGGAGTTAATTTGCATGCTATACAGGGTAGAGCACAGAACTATGAACTAGTCGTTGATCTCCTTTTTTACAAATCATCCACAAATCGGAATGGTGAAATTCGTCCCGTCATTCCATGTTCAATGAGAACACACATTCTACATACTCTTCACGATTTACCTACAGCCGGCCATATGGGTATTCGAAAAACTTTTTCTCGACTTAATGAGGTGGTTTACTGGCCCCAAATGAGGAAGTGGGTCACCCAGTACGTTCAAAGCTGCGACACTTGTCAGCGTACTAACTACACAAATTACCGCCCCGCGGGTTTTTTACAAAGTATCGTGGCCACGTTCCCTAATGAAATCGTAGGGATAGATTTATTAGGCCCATATCCCCGTAGTGCAAGTGGAAAATACAGGTTCTTACTCGTAATAGTCGACCATTTTTCAAAATGGACCGAAATTATACCCCTGCGTAGAGCCTCAGCCAAAGCAGTTGCTGATGCATTTACACATAATTATGTTTTGCGATATGGTGCCCCTGTAAAAAGTATTAGCGATAACGGTGTTCAGTTTGTCAGCGAAGTTTTCACGGACCTGTGTCGCAGGCTTCAAATAAAACATGCAAAAATGGTCACTTATAGACCACAGTCGAATATTGCGGAGCGGGTAAATCGCAATGTAGTTAAAATGATTCGCGTATTTATACAAAACAATCATAAAACATGGGATCAACATATACAGCAGTTTGCGTTTGCATTACGTTCGGCCGTCCACGACTCGACAGCCAAAACACCTACTGAAGTTTTTCTAGGCAGAAAGATTATCACGCCTTTAGACAGTCTATTCTTCGTACCGGGGTAAGCGCCTCAATTTCAACTAGCTGATATGCAGGAGATGCTTCGCGAGGTCAAGCAAGTTAATGACCAGATGCGGAAGCAACAGAAGATATACTACGATAAAAATCGTAGGGAGGAGAAATTTGAAGTTGGGCAATGTGTTTTAAAAGCCACCCACTCACTATCTAACGCCAGTAAAGGCATAGTCGGGAAATTTTGCCCGAAATTTCAAGGTCCGTACCAAATAAAAAAGGTAGCAGGCCCAGTGGTTACCTTACAAGAAGGCCAACAGCAAGTTCCCGCAAATATAGACCAGATTAAGAGGTATATAAACCGTGCAGACTATACCCTGTTTTCAAATCAAGTGCAACAAGGTTCACAAGGTTCACAAGATGCTGGACCCTCGGGGGTCACCAACGAAGACCGTCCTCCCCCTACTCACGATTCCGGTGATAACCTGCATGACGGAAGCAGCTCCACTCCTGCACAGGAACCCCGGTCAGGAGTTAAAAGAAAGGCCCCCATGACTTCTCCATCGTCGGCGCCTGACTCTCAGCCGTTCGAACATCCACGCAAGCGGGGGAAGCAGACGCAAAGGAAACGAAAGATCTCTGCCGCCCAGCAAGATCCTCCTCCCAAGAGACCTCCTGTCCATCGTCAAGCCGGACCAGCGCCTCAGGACCAACGACCTGCTGCACGAAGGATGCCCACACGGTCAACGAACCCCTTTACTAGGACTGCGACCATCAAGAGAGGTTCCACGGATTGGACAGACTGGTGCAAGGAAGTTGCTGCATTCATGAGGAATAAGTCTTGTATCAACTTTCTTATTCTAACTCCCACCCTTTAATAACACCGAACCAAATTGGTTTGAAATTCCCCAGTGTATATACTGTGTAAACATTTTGAGGGGAAGGAGTGACCCACTGAAAAAAAACGGCATACTGTTGTTTTATAAATTTTTGAAGGGGACATGTAGTGACTAGGAAAAAAATACATACTGCACAATATACCAATTAACCACTAATGTACTAACTTCACAAAAAATAACACATGTACATTATAAATTGGGGGAGAGCAGATACAGTCAAGAAATGTCATGCTGTGCAATTGTGTTGTCACTTTTAATTAAAATAGATATTTTAGGGCGCAGTTGGCAACCTAGTATCCGCAACTCTGCAAATCCACTGTTTGATGGTGTCACCTGGACCCTTCGGGGTTAGTTTTGTAAAATGGTAGTGGCGTTTTTCCTCCAGACAACGTGTGGAATGTTTTTTTGACTTTGCCACCCATTATGTCAAAAGTCAGACCAGCACGCGTTTTCAATTAGTTAACTGAAGCCGTTCAGACCTCAGTTACCTAATTTTTTTTTTCGAGGGAGGCCAGTGTAAGGTATACACAAGATTCGATTCACAAGAAACGAACTTTTGAGTGAATTAAAGAAGCTGCTTTAGATATGCTAATTTCGGCATACGCGCTTATTATAAATACCACGCAGCATCATTAAGAAAAAAACAGGAGGTTGTTAAGGTTGAAAAGGTGTTATCCTGCTCTAGTGCTTAGCGGGCCAGAAGTTTACGTGGCAGTACTGCTGGTTTGACTTACTGTTCGTGAGTATAAAAATATATTGTTCTTGAAAGCTGTGTTTATACATTCCGTACAAGTAGTACGCATGCTTATTGCTGTAAAAGCCAATTATATGTGCAACGAATTCAATAAACATTGTTTCATGTATAAACTGTGTTTGCTTCAAATTCAAATAGAGTGCCACTTCAAATTATATACACCCAAGTCTGGGTAGAAGTGAGCATAGAAACTCTATAAACTGTCAGGAGAATTAATAAACTTCCGTGGAGCCATAACACTATCTTGGGGAAACGCGATTTAAGAATGACGAGCTAATACGAAGTTAGATGAAAAAGTGTGAACAGGCGAGTACAAGAAAAAAATTGAATCAAGCCCGTGCACGTCAGTTCCTGCGCGGTCAGCTGACAACATGTTCATTCTGTTTTCCATTAGCTCACTTTTGAAATTATTTTGTTTTAAAGTTACTTTTTTTGGCATTATATATCTTAAATGCACTGAGGTGAATTAATTAATAGTACACTCATGGACAAAAAAATTAGCGCACCAAGGAGTCGTCAAAATGAAACGAAATTTTACATACGTAATGACTACTTTGATATAAGTAAATCAAAAGGCCCTCAAAGAAAAAGGATAATTTATTTCAGAGAAAAAGGCAAAAGAAAGGAGGAGTTAATACTCCGTTGGACCCCCTCTAGCGCGAATGCTCGATGCGATACGATCGGGCATTGAGTCATACAAGTTCTGTATGATGTCTTGAGACATTTCGTTCCATATTTGCTGTAACCTGGCCTCTAGTTCGTTCAAACTCGTGGGATGCCCAACACGTCGTCCCAAATGATCCCAGATATGCTCGATTGGAGACAAATCTGGGGATCGGGCAGGCCAAGGAAGGGTTGTAACAGTGCGGAGACAGTCTTGCGACACCCTTGCCGTATGAGGCCGAGCATTGTCTTGTTGAAAAATGGCTCCTGGGAGCCATTGCATGAGTGGCAACACATGTGGTTGCAGGATTTCATGAACATACCGCTGGGCTGTCATGGTGCCACGGAACAATACTAGGGGTGACCGTGTATTGTAGGAAATGGCACCCCATACCATCACACCAGCTGTGGGAGCGATGTGTCGCTGTACAGGAAAGGCAGGATTGAAGCGTTCACCACGGGCTCTCCACACACGAACACGATTGTCATCACTGCCGAGATTGAATCTGTATTCGTCGCTAAAGACGACCTGGTTCCATTCCGCTGGAGTCCAGTTTCCTAGTGCGCGGCAAAACTCCAAACGGAGGCGTCGATGGGTGGGCGTCAAGGGCAGCACACGTAATGGGCGCCGCGATACAAACTGTCCTTCAGCCAGGCGCCTTCGTATGGTTCGAGAAGACACAGAGGCCCCTAGTGAAGGGGCTACCTGTGCCTGGATGGCGGCCGACGAAGCAGTTGGCTGTACGTGTGCATTTCTTACGATGTGGCCGTCTTCTCGACGACTGGTCTGTCGAGGGAGTCCTGAGCCTGGTCTTCGTGTACATGACATCTCTCGGTTCCACTGGTCCCAACACCTCCTCACAGCACAATCAGAGCGGCCTAATTGACGAGCTACTCGCCTAGCTGACCACCCAGCTTCCATCATCCAGACGATTCTAACCCTCTCAAACTGCGATAACTGCTTATATTGTCTTCTAACACGGCGTAATGACATGTCTATCTCAGCTCTTCCTTTGTAAATGATTCAGCACACTCAAACAAGCTTTGGTTACCTGATTTGTACTCCACAGAGTACGATGTTCAACGCCCTCTACCGGCTATACGTAATGCGCAATCACGCTGCATTTCTAATCATTTGCATATCTTCCCGACATGTACCTTCATTGCAAGTTTCGTTACGATCCCGCAATTATTTTTGGTGCGCTAATTTTTTTGTCCATGAGTGTATTTTTAACCTTGAATATAGTTAAAAATATTAAAAAAAATACGAAAAATTTGCTAAATTTGAAGAGAACTTTACATTTTGTATTAAATCCGGACTTCTAGGATTTTTTTCAAACTATTGTTCGTATTCAGTACACCAAAATAAGTGGAAATTAGTTGAAAATAATGAAACAGCTTTTTAGTTGCAGCTATGTGTTATATACAAAATTCTTTTAAGTTATATAAATTTCAATTGTTTTTATTTGAAGTAAATGCACTTCAAATCCCTCGTCTTTTAGTTGTTAGCTTCAACACTTTAATGGAATTATATTGTTTGCATCAAAGTCAAAATAATCTTTTTAAAAAAATACATTTTCAGTAAGAAAAAAAATTCATTAATTTTTTAAATTCTACTTGACTAACATTTTAAAATTCCTCAAGTGATAAAGCATTTAGAATGATCTGAGGTAGAGATTACTGAGACATTAAATCAACTTATGCATTATTAAATCTCATTAATAAATGCTACATATTTCATATTTTATTAGTTACAATATATAGAATTGTTTCTAAACATGTTTAATTTAATGATTATAATTTAATTTAATGCATTCCGTGAAAAGAAATAACATTTTTAGTGAAAGGAAGAGGAATATTTTGCTTGATTTCTCTTTAAATACCTCTTTAGTCTGGGGAATCATTATACGATATTAAATTTAATTTTTATAATTATTTATTTGTTTTATTTATAGATTTATTTTCTTATAATGACTTTATTTAATTTTCTGTATTTTACTATTTGGTTGAGGTATGTTTACGATAACGCTAACGTATTTTTCATCAATTTTTTTTTATTACTTGGTGTAAAGAAGAATTCCAAATATATATTAATTATTTATATGCTCGAAATTTGCAAACTTATAGCAAACTATTCATGAACAATAAAATAATAGTATTATTTATAATAAAACGTGTGTATAGTTTATTGTGATGAAAAAAATCACGTGGAGCAAAACGATGAAGGGGCTGGAAAAATCTTTAGATAATCCAAGTAAGCGGGATTTATCAAGACTAGATGATAAATATTAGCAGAAAAATAAGCATTTTTCACAGCAACTTGTATTTTTCAAGATTTTTCAAATGTGGATGCTTTGAAATACTTTTTTAATGCACATAGATTTTAAAGTATACTTTTACGCTTCTTTATATCAGCAATCGTTATATAAATGAGACATATATGTGAATGCAACAAAGTTAATCAAAAACAATGAATTTCATTGTAATAAATATCAATAGTATTTTATATGCAGACTTTGTGACCTTGTTTTTACTTCTTATTCTTTCATACTTTCTGCTCAGTTCCTGTTTTTTTTAAACGTAGGATTACGCTCCTCCATAACGGCCCTCCTGAAAGCAAAATTTTATGACGCAAAAACCGTCGTCGTATGTTATAAATCAAGCATGGCAGAGTAGACATATGTAGATTATTTTTCTTAAGATCGACCTAATCTGCATAGGGGTTATCACTCATACTTCTCTTCGACTGTAGGAATTTTACTGTACAAAAAGAGGTAAGCAGCGAAAAATAATCCTCCGTTAATAACCCGGGGTAGTTTCGTTAGAAGAGGCTACCTGAATATTTTTTTAAAGTTTCAATTACAGTTTTAATAATGTTTCAATTCAAATGCCATTGCATAAATATCCTTAGGCAGAGAGACATATACAAAAATATTATAAAAATTTGCAAAAAAGTAGAAGCAGTTAGTACATGAAAAACACTAAAATAAAAATATCTATAGAAGAGAAAACTGGATGATAATGCAGGGCATACAGAAAGGTGGGAATCTAAAGTCCCGAAACGGACAGGATATCCTAGAGACGACATGAATATGAGCCAGGTGGGCCACAAGGCAAACGGAAAATGGCTGCAGTCCTTTGATGATTAGGAAAATTGGCGATCTGATCCTTTCATATTTTATACGCAATCGATTGGTGGGAGTGAAAATAAAATTATTTTTGATTTTTAAACAGAGAAGAGAGGCTGCTCTATGTGTCATCTCAGTACTGCTCGACTAGATAATGCCCGTGTCTCTTTTAGCAAAAGCATCTGCACCCTCATGACCGGGAATTCCGGAAAGTGTAGGTAATAAAACACTAATAAGTTTCCGTAGACTGAAACGATCCATATGGTTTAATGTTAGGTACTAGTTATTTGATTACATAAATTATTTATTATCAATTAGACTCAAGTCCCTGATTTGATATTTGTCACATCAACCGCATGGTATGTGAAAGATAAAATATGTAACTCTGTAAAAATTATATTGAATAAAAAGTATATTTAGTTTTTAAAAATGGAAAAAAAAACCCGTTCATTTACCTTTCAAAATTATAAGGCTTAAACATGTGAATGAGCATAGTTTAAGAGAAGGGGACTATTAAGAGGAATAAACTATTTATAATTTTAATAATTGTCATGACTGTCATGCATTTTATATTGAGATTCAGGAGCCAGTAATTTGATTTTCGAAACTAATAATGTTCCATCATTAAATATACATTTCTAAATATTCCTTATGATGAATAGAACGATTTACAGGAAATTTTGAGTTCGTATTACTCATGTGATTAAAGCCTAAAGGCTATATGTTAATATTTAATACCTTTGTTTTCAATTTTATTTTATTACTCTCTTCCTTTGTGTTTTACATGTGAAAGTGTGTAAAAAAATTGCCATTGAACTGCTTTTAAAGAGATGAAATATATTTGCATTAAAAGTATGCATTAGTTATATACGTGTTCAAAATTTTTCTTAAATGCCAGTTATAGCTTACATCCACGTTTTCTTTTTAATTTTCTCTACTAGTATATCATGTTTTAATTCCTTTTATAGATCATTTTATTGGATATCTGACTTATAATTCGTAGATTGTGCTTGACCAATGATGTGGAAATAAATTTATGTTTCCGAACATCTTGACAGCTTTACAGTATTGTAGTCTCGATGTTCGATCCCCGATATTACTGTTTGTGAGCAGTCGTATTCTTTTCAATTGCAATATTTCAGTCCATCTAGCTTTTAGAAGATAAAACACAAATTATTAAAACAGTGACCTATCGACAAAAATTTTAAATCACACCATCGAATTTTACTATCTAACAAAATCTGAACCAAAATGAATATATCTTATCATTAACATTTTCATATATATATTTTTTTTAATAACTTAGGTTTAAAATAATTATAACTTTTTTCCATAAATATATATGAGCATTCTCGTTTAAGGTATGTGCATGATTTGTGCATGGTGTACAATTATTTTGGACTGAACACTAGATTGCTAAACACTAGACTTCTAGTACATTCAAAAACGCAAATTGGACTATACTTCTATTTTGTAAAAATTAGCATGCTAGTTCAGTTCTGTATAATATAATTAGGAGCATGAAATGTTGCTCCTAATATATTATACAGAAACTCAACCACCATATACAGATTTTCCGCCAACTCAAAACAAATATTCTATATCGAGCCTTCCTGTAGTTTTTAGTCATTCCATCCATCTCATATTCCACTTGAATTTCAATAATGCTCACCATAACTGAGAACCAATTTATTTACTCGAGGATATTTAAAATTTATGACATTGAAAAGTTTGAAAACAAAATTATTTCGATTATGCAAATATGATATGTACAGAACAAATATTATTTTTACTGAAAATTTTTGCATATTACTCATAATAACTCTAATTTTTCGGAAAATTTAATATAAATTGTATTCAAAATTAATAATATGAAGTTATAAACTTCAGAACTTAGAAATTCTCATAAAACTATTATAATGGAAAGTTTTTTTTACGTTATAGTGGACGAAAAATATATTTTTGCGAATGAAAAACTTCTTCCTATAAAATAAGTTTATTCCCTGTATTTGCAAGTTCAAGATTTATTTCTTATTTCAAGAATATTTAAACGCGTCTACAAAACAGTGATAATCGTTTAATATAGTAGAGTCTATCTTGGATGATTACCCAAACGTGAACATTATCCTGATACCTCTGATGTCTCACAAATGCACTTGAAACAAATTTGCATCTCTTTTGACGATTTAAGTATTTAAAATCTGCAAAAACTGTCTGTATATGTCAGTGTGGTGCTCCATGGACTGCATTTTCCGATTGCATTCTAAAAGGTTTATTTTTGATAAAATATTCAGCAAATCACTTTAATTTATGCATTGAATCACTTCTCGTCAGCAAGCGTGACATCAAGCTCTGATTGGCTGCTTAATTAGATATAAGCCACAGCCAGACCGGTAGAAAGCAAATGTTCTTAAGTTTTTAGTTTTTCGCCGAGTCGTGGCTTGTTTCGCCTTTCGTCCGTTTAACTGACGTGTTTTAATTTGGAGCCTATAAGAGGTTGCTCCCTCTTTTATGACTTACTTACTTCAAATAAATTTAGGCCTCTCGCGACATTTCAAGTCAATTTTGCCGAAGCAGGTTCGTGCCATATTTTTACATGTACATGTCGGCATAATCCACCATTTCTAAGACTTTGTTAATAAATTGTTAAGCTTTGTTGTTAAATGAGTTTTGAGTGACTTACTTACGCGCCACAATATTGGTGGTATTTACACGCTACTGTATAAGCGATCTACCTCAGTCAAGCCAAGTGATTATATTAAAGATATTCCAAGGCAAAATTCTAAAATATCTAGTTATAAAAAGAAATTGTAGTCGTGAAAAATGTGACTTGTCGTTCCACTAACTTCCTGTTTAATGTAACAAAACAATCATATTTAATAATTAATCTAACATTTTTATGTAGAAAACAGAAAAATATTTTTCAAATCTTCACACTATACATATGCTAATTTGATACATCTCCCATATGCAATGTTTACGACGTTGACAACTCTTAAGAAAATGCAAGGAAAATTTTACAGACTGTTACTTTGATTATTGAGAAATCAATTGCATGCCACCTGAATGCATTTATTTTCAGTACATAAGTACAGAACTGGTTTTTGAAAACTGAGAAATTAGATAAGAGAGCAATCATATCTATAGCAATCATAATCTTCAGAGTTCAAAATTTATTGTAACTTTTCAATGTCTTAAAGATTACTTAATAAATAATTTTCATCGATTTGGAATTGGAATTTGATATCTCAAATATTTAATCAAACGAGATAAACTTAAATCTAGATTTTAATCCGAAGGAACATGAAACTTGTTGAAACATCTTTGCGGACGATATTTACATACATGCATACATACATACACGCTAATTACAAGGGTAAATACCAATTAAACGACATATGTTTCAATATTTTATAGTACTGAAGTCAAGCATTCCTCTTGGAGTTTTACAATCCGTAGTTGTGAAAAAGTATTTCGTTCTTAAAACCAAATAAATGTGTGAGTTATCACGTATAAGATTTAAAAAATAAAGCTGCCCTCTTCTTTTTAAAGTAACATTTTTTCTATAAAACTATATTCTCTTCACTAAAATTTGACAATTCATGAAAATATATAGAATGATTAAAATAAGGTAGTTAAATAAAAAATTCTCTTGGGCGTCCAGGACACAAAATTCTTCAAATTTTCGAAAAAAAGTCACACAAGAAAACCAAAATTTTAACTCAATGAAAAAAAAAATTTAAATGTGTCCCGGAAATTTTAAAATGTGTCCCGGACCCACTTAAGCAAAGTTTATGAATAGCACGTTTGACGTGAATTTAAAGCTTCTTGATATTTTCTCAGATTCTCTAAATTACCCTAAACCACATACCTGAAAATTGCATTTCCTATCTTTATGTACTGTCCGACATATTTCATCCTTTTAAATCATATAAAATGAATTTTCTTCCATTCGCTTCAGAAGCTGTATAGAGTAAAAAATTGGTATGTTAGGATATCGAAACTATTTTTTGAAACATGACGAGATGAAAGGACCTGTGCAAGAAGGTTATTTGGCGTGTGCTTATATAATACTGAATAGACAGTAGAGAGAGAGAGAGAGAGTTAGTTCACTGTGAATATGTTGAGTTCAGGAAAATCCTTATCGTAGAGATGGGTTTTCGAAAAATTGATAATTTAATAACTTTCGTCTCTAATAGTAGAGATTGTTTGATATACAAATTGTGAATCAAATATTTATTGTACTTCATCGTTGACATTTTATTTTTAGAAATCGTTAATTAAATATACACCCTATAAGAAAAAAAATCGACGCACCATGTAAGATAGATTTTCCAGATTGCGACAAAAATTAATGGATGTGAAGAACATGCATAGAATAAAGATCAAAATTTCAGAACAATTTATTTATTTATTTATTTATTACAAATGCCCGGAAGATTGGCTATGACATCATTTATTCTCTGTAAAGGGCGAGTCTGCTGGCCATTCATTTAAGGGGACACTGCATAGGTGGTCAGCATTACCCCCTACAAGCCGGTACGATAATTTAGAACCGAAACAAGTGACGAGACCGGAACACTCGATCCCGCACATCGAGAGGTAAATTTTAGAACTTAGAAGATTTTGTTGCCACGACATATTTTACGTACACCGGCCACTATTAGTGAACACGGCGGTGGATTTCGTCAGCGATCGACATCGTACCCGCAACTCTCAGATCTCTGGCTCGACGTCTTTCACAAACGGGCCATCGAGTCCTCAATTTCAGAACAACTGAATGTTTTATTCCAGAGTTGATCGTTAGAAAGGAAGCCAATACGGCGTTGGTACACCTCTGGCCTGGATGCAAGTTGTCACCCAGCGTAATATAGAGTGATAAAGTTCCTGGATAGGTGTCTTGGGGGATTTCTTGCCGGTTTGACTCCAACTGTCGGGCTAATCAGCAACATTCCGGGATCGTTGAATTTGCTTTCCCATAAAGGTTATTCTCATCGGACACTATCTTGTTGAAAAGTAAGTCCGCGTTGGCACAAGAGGAACGGTAACAAAACGGGTACCATAATACCATCTACGTACCACTTGGCTGTAAGTGTGTCAATAATTACTACCAAACGGGTCCGGCAATTAAAGGAAACGGCACCACAGACCATAACGCTCTGTTGTGGCCCTGTGTGTCGTGGGATAGAAAGGTCAGGATCCCCTCGATGTCGTGGACTTACCCTGACACGTATGTGGTGGTCTCCAGGACAGACTTGGAGACTCGTCACTTAAGATTATACGTCCCCAGTCAGCATAGTTTAAAGATGATCGAGCTAATCCCCACTGCAATCGGACTTGACGGTGTACAGACGTGAGGGTAAGTGGCGTAACGGGAGGCGCGAGAGTAGATTACGATTTCTCAGTCATCTGTCAATGGTCATGTTGGACACTTGTGTGTGGGTCACACATCGGATGGTTGATTACGACGAATCCGGTGCTATGACAGCTAATCTGACAGTCCCTCTGTCTTCCCGTTCTGCTGTGTTCCTACATCGACCGCTGCCGACCAGACGCTTAAATCTGCCGTCTCTCTTGCCAACATCGCTTTATGTCTACATCGCTTTGGTCCGGCTGTCGAACGATGCTTCGATTTCCCCAACCAGCTTCCTCCAATCCCATGACATAACCTCTTTACAACTCTGAAATATGCTCGCCAAATCATTCGGGGAGTTCGTTGTTACAGCCGACGTAACATATCCAAAGTCGCAATGCATCAGAAATTTTGAATGTCACATCGAAAATCGCTCCTTATATATTCCCATTGGATGATATCGAAATTTTATTACAATCGGACAACTCCTTCTTGGTGCTTCGATTTTATTTGTTATAGAATATGAAATTTTTCTTATAATATATTCTTATAATGTCTTGGGCAAGATAATATGGAAAAAAATTATAACTTATTTGTTTAAACAACAATCAAATTAAAGTGAAATTAATCAAACTGATAACACATTTCGAAAGGAGCAGTACAGTATGAATAAAAAATTATCTAAGTTAATATAAATGACTTAAAAGTAATTTAAACTCAATGCATTAATGTAAATTTTAAACTGTTTAAATATTTGTTTCATATTTGATGATGAAATATTTTTTAAAAATATTTTTTGAAGGAGAAAATGAGACTTGCATTTTAAAAAGATATATACTTAAAATTATATAAAAGGATTTCTTTCCACTGTGTTAAAATGATTAACTGTTAATTAGATCTTTCCAAAGTATTATAAATTTTATCTCCATGTAGGCTTTAATTTCTGAGAATGTAAAGTTTTTCGTGCTAATTTAAATGGTAAAATAAAATTTTCTTTCATTTCAGAAAGGCACTTACGCAGTTGAAAGAATTATACAAGTAGCAACTCATTAAAGAATGAATTTAAATATATAATGCTGTATACAATACTCTTGCATTTATAAATGGTAGATTTTATTAAAAAAAAATAAATTTCCACAATCGTGAATCGGTAAGAAATCCATGTGCATAATTGAAATCTGTCAGTACGGGAGAACCAGCCCTGAAGCTATAATTAACTTGCAATTTAAAATTTATTAGAAATCTGCAACGGTTCACGTTTTCCAAAATGCACAGCTTTATTTGATTTGAAATTGAACTGTGGAATTTCACTAACTTAAAATTGGATTTTAATTCCGAGGATACAGACACGTTCTTGCAGCCAGTGCAATAACATTGCATTTTTATATGATAGGAAAAACCTTATTCATATGTGCATTTCATCATATCCTTTTTCATATTGATATAAAGAACTACACCATTCTTATCGCCATATATAATGGGTATTACGTTGAATAGAAAAGATAATTTACGTTACGCAAATAGACACCTTAATAATTTTAACACATAATAAATTCCATCTTGTGACAAATTCTATACATACATTTTCTGTCAATTTTTTTAGAATTGAATTGAATAGGAAAAAGAGGTGCTTTAATGACAGATAGCACTGGTAAAAGGTATTCGATTAGAATGATTGATTATAGAATGAGGCCTCGAAGTAGCCTTGTGGTAGTGTGCTGGCTTTCGGTGCTGAGGGTGCTCGGATCGAATCCCTACACACACAATTAAATACCTCCGTGTCTAGGCCATATATGGGCATGTTAAATCCATAGACCGGAAAGTTCCTCTAGGAAGTCAAAGAGGGAAGGTACGATCCCCACGTATGTCATGTTAGGGGGTTGCTTGGTAAAAATTGAGGTGAAAACTAGCTCTGACGGGCTTTTACCCTTAGAGTGCTATTTAAACCGTAGCCGCCAAATACGGCCTGAAGCTTATATGGACGTGGTTTGAAAATTCTAGACAAGGGGCATTACTAAAAACAACAACAACAATTATAGAATGTGACTGGTTTCGATAAGACTTCAGTAAGAACCTGTTAGACTTCAAAAAAGAGTGGTTATTAATAAAAATTTTATTCTTGGATCCAAATAACTATTGTACGTGTGACATATGATATAAAAAACATTTATCCAAGCTTCTTTTTTAATCTTATACTAAAATCTACATTATAGTCATTAAATTCTCACTTCTCATATAAATATATAAATTGTTTGAAATACAAATTGTTATACAAAATAAATTCTGTTAGCCATAAATCATGAATAGCACTTACTTCATGAATTTGAAATATCTCCTTAATTTTCTCACTTTCTTTAAGTTGACTCATCACTTTTACACAAGTAAAAATATCACAATTTTGGTTGCTTTTCGAACTTCTATAACTTTTTTTGATATAATCCATTATACATCAAATTTTTAGTATTACTTCTCTAAACTTTTTACATTATGTTTCTTGAATTAATTTTGTTACCAGTAAATAAGAATTTTGTTTATGAAGTAAAAAGTTGGTGCATTCTCTGAAAATTTTAAATTTATACTGCTACACTGTGAGCAGACTTACAACAATATTAACAAAGTTTCAATATTTTTTTTTGCATTTTTGTTATGTAAAAACATTAGGTATAATTCTACACCTATTTAAAATTTAAAACACCAGATAATATTTACTCCAGGACAATCAGATTTTAAAAAACTGAAAAAGCACATTAAAATTACAAGTCATATGATATAAATTCTTAGCAAAATAATTTTTTTAAGAAAAAATTAGGTGGATATTTTTGGTAGCATCATTATACACTTACCCTGAAAATTTGAAAGCAATATCCGCAGTAGTTTTTTTTTTATATAGTGCGCACAAGTATGAAAATCATGATTTTGAGAAAAATGCTTTTAAAGTTAAAATTTGACAGTTTTTAAGTTTACGATCTATTAACTGTCATCAAAGGAGTTTAAAACTGTCCAGCTGCATACACCGCACATTATTGTGCTTCCATTACAATTTCTGCAGCAATCTTGGCTCATTTTCTTGCTCTGCATACCTCAAACGTAGACAT
Source organism: Dolomedes plantarius (assembly GCA_907164885.2). Classification (NCBI taxonomy): domain Eukaryota; kingdom Metazoa; phylum Arthropoda; class Arachnida; order Araneae; family Dolomedidae; genus Dolomedes; species Dolomedes plantarius. Next base: position 61,249,005 of record OU015496.1, on the reverse strand, counting down.
CTCAGCCTTTTTTTCAGCCGACTGAATACAATGTTGATCAGTCTTGGATGCAAAAATTGTTGCATAATCACTAATTTGGTAGCCAAGTTCCTCCATTATATTTAGTCGACCATCTTGACCATTATTGTATAATATAATGGTTTCATTCACCACTACCTAGACAATGTTTGAACCACAGCCAGAATATCTTCCAAATCAAAGAGTTTAAGACTCATTTGGATTCTGAGTATGCCCTCCTAAACATTTTTTCAGCATTGATGGCATGGACAAATCTTTAAATATATCTTTTATAGTATCCGTTACAGGTGGTGGAATTGAATTTTTATGTCTGAAAGACTGTAGATATCCTTGAGCACATGCTCTTTGATATGAGCACCACAAGTCATCTCCTGTTGGGCAATAATGATGATTGGTTCCAGTTCTGTTGATCGTTTGTGATAAAATATTGCCCACACTGCTTTTTGCATGTCTTTTACTGACGTGCAGTGTTTTCTAATGGTATTTCCAAAATAAATAGTCAGTTTATTTATTACATCGTCCGTAAGACGACCTTTAGCACTTAAAAGTTTTTCCATCACTCAGATTTTTGCCCTTCATTTCCTGCTTTCGCTTTCGCAGTCTGGTGCATATTCTTTTTTATATGTGCCCGACACATTCAGTTTTACTTATGGTGATATCTTTCCCATAAAGCTCAGATTGCTGGACAAAATTGAAAGTTTTGCAGTCGCCATCACCTATATAGTGTACATAACGTACATTATGTATAATGTTGGAACGGTGAAAAATTCTTTGCATTCCAACAACTTCCATCATTGCAGCAGAACCACTATGGTTTTTTTGACATGTATTGGAATGGTCTCAATGCCATTTCTAATACTCATCCCCAGATCTCCTACCTTCCCAATAATCACACCCTTTGCAGTATGAAGAAAGCACCTCTATATCTATTACTTTTCCACACAGAGCTCCTATCACAGTGCACACTCCAACTAAGGATGTATGACCACTAACAGTCAAATCTGAATTATTATTATTACACTTTTAAGTGTAATAATAAATTAAGTGTAATAAGAAATTGTAATTTCTTCTTCGACAGCAGAAGATATGCTTCTTTTAGCGACAACAGATGAGGAATCTTTTATGTGTTCACTGAATTGTACGCTGAAAGAGTAATAGGTGGAGGCAAGTCCCTAACGCCACAAAATGTTTTAGCACCTGATAGTCCTTGCCCTGTGGTTCTCATGGCATAAATAAATCTTGAGTTTATTTCAGGCAAGCATTTTCTTTTTTCCAGCATGGCTGAGTTTCGACAGGATGACACTTCACCACAGGTTTGACATAAAATTTCAATGTTTTCTGACAGTTCATAGACAACAGTTGATGATATGGTTATATTTCCACCACAAATTTTGCAAACGACACAAACTTGAATAATTTTAAAAACAATGTATTATCATTAAAAGAGTAACCTTTGAATTCGGCAAATTTCATAACATCAAACGAATAATATAACTTTTAACTCGAAGCACTGAGACGTTTTGGTTGAGAGTCTTACTTGGTAAATGGCTATCTCTGAATTTACATTTCTTTGGTTTCTTTCCCGGTTTTCTTTTATTATCGTTATTAACCATGCTTGTCAAATAAAATAGCAAAGATGTATGCTAATTATAACAAGCAAAACGATTGATACGCAGTAACAACGTAGCCGGATTTGAATGCGATTCACACGTGAATCTCATGGCATATTGTAAACAGTATACGAAAAATTCGCCTAAAAGTTGAGCTGCTCCGATCCGACTGATAAAAATAACTGCATGAATAATAAACACGGAGTTAGCAAAAAAAAAAACAATCTAAATGGGAGAAATGATGACGAGACTGGAGAGAGTAAAGATAAACAAACCACAGCTGGGTGAGTTAAATGTCCCACACTGGTATGTTTACATCGGAACTATTTCTTTCACGTCGTAGTTTTATATGTTCTAATTGGAATATTTTAACGCGGTTTTTTTTAAATGATTCAGAAATGTTCAAATATTCTAAAAATGCAAAAAAATAAAATTCGATTTTTTAAAGGTTTAAAAGTGATGAGTCCCCTTTTAAATACAGTAAACTATATTGCTCACAAATTACTTGTAAGGTATACATAAGATTCGATTCACAAGAATCGAACTTTTGAGTGAATGAATTACAGAAGCTGCTTGAGATATGCTAATTTCGAGATACGCGCTTGGTATAAATACCAAGCAGCTTCATTAATACAGGAGGTTGAAAAAAGGTTGTTAAAGTTGATAGATAAGCGAATTGAGGGAGCTACGATGTAAGCAGCTTCAGGTGCTATCCTGCGCTAGTGCTTAGGGGGCCCAAAGTTTACGTGGCAGTACTGCTGGTTTGACTCTCTGCTGGTTTGTGAGTATTTGCAAAGTGTATTTCCATTGAATGTTAATATATATTCCGTACAAGTAGCACGTATGCTTATTGCTGTAAAAGCAAATTCTATATGTGCAACGAATTCAACAAACATTGTTTCATATATAAACTGTGTTTGTATCAAATTCAAATAGAGTGCCACTTCAAATTATATACACCCAAGTCTTGGTAGTAGTGAGCTATTCTCTATACTGGCGCCCGAAAGTTTATATATACCCTGGTTGTTCTCGTTATATTTATAACGAACAACATATTTGAAGTTTGAACTTTATACTGTGGTATACTCTGATATTGATAAAACTAAATTGTGAAAGTATCTTGTTATTATACTTATATACTATTTGAAAATGAGTGTTGTAGAACAAAACCCTGCTGGAAATTTTTCTCGGGAAATTATGGTTTAGCATTTTGCGCCATTCGAAGGTAGCTTCTATGGCGGCCCCTCAAGCCAATTTCTAAAGAAAATTGAGCATTATTTTCAGCAACAATGCACCTCAGAGGGAGATAAACTTAAAATTGCTCTAGCCGCTTTAAGAGGTAGTGCATTTCAGTGGTGCACATGCATGCAAAGCGGTAATGTGATTTTTGACTATTTGTCATTCAAACAACAGTTTCTTAGCGTTTTTCCAAAGACCTTTAATCAAAGTCAAATTGAAGCAGAAATTTATTCGCTAAGGCAACGTGAAGGTCAGTCTGCGTTAGATTTTGCTATGGAAAATATTTCCAAGTGCGAGGAATATTTAGAAAAGATGACGGAAGTGGTAATCTTAAAAATAGTTATCCAACGTTTGAATCCAAGTGTTTAAGATATTTTGCGCAATCAAAATATTACAAGCAAGGTTACCCTCCTTCAAGATTTAGATAAACATGACAATAGGCATTTCTTCGCTACCCCTTACCCTCACTCAGATACGAGAAGTTTTATTCATCCCCGCCAAAATTTTTCGCGAGTTTCAGACCAACAGCGAAACCAGTATCGCGGGTGAAAGAATAGAAGCTCACGGCGTTACAATGAAATTTGTGCACTTAAAGTAAATAATATGCAAGCACCTTACGTGCACTGGCAAGTTGATTCACATCATATGGTTCAACCTGTTGAAATTGTGTGGTCAAATGTATTAACTTGTCCGAGCAGTAATCATTATTTTGAGAATAGTGAAAGTCGGGGTATTTTTGTGGCTTATAATGAAAGTGAGTCTAGTTGGAAAAAAGCGGTAATTCCAGTGCAATTTCCTGAAAGTAGTGCCGATACTAATGCTAGTGGTTTAGAAAATAAATCATCTGATACTTCTATTAATGATATACCTGATATTATTAATGCTATACCTGATATTTGAGATGATATTCACACATCTGTTAATGAAGGAAATTTAGTAGATGACGAAGTATGTGTTAAGGAAGTTAGGGAATACTTATTTGTTGACGATAATAAACATGCTTTACACGATAATAGGAACTCGCTAGGTAATGATGTTATCATTTCAAGTTTCCATCCGAATGAGGATTGTGTAGGCCAGGTTGATAATATCTTAAATAAAGTACATGAAAACCAGACTGAGAATCAGGATGAAAAGTTGACACAGAGTTATACTGAAAATAGTTTAGCTGATGCTTCGGAAGTTATAGACGTAGTTTGCATTAAAACCCACAAATACGAAAAGCTTAATCTTTCCAAAACTGAAGCAGTTTTAAAGAATTTAAATGATAACGATTCTGATGTCGCAAGTTTCAAAGAGACTTTTGCTTCAAAAGAGGATAAAACTAAGGTTAGGAGTGATAAAAAACGAGAAAAAACACCTTCAGGTTCCAGCATTAAAACTGCTAATACTGAAGTAATTAAGTCGGTAAACAATAGGTCGTATAAGCACAAATACGAAAAGCAGAGTCAGGTTGTTTAAAATATGAAACAAGCGGCGAACTAAATTGTAAAAGTATCATAAAGGGCGAGATAAAGCCAATAACTAAACACGTTGGTGCGGCGTATAATTTGAAAAAATAGAATCTGCATTAAAATCTAATGCCTATACTCTAAAAAGTACGGAGAAAAGTAAAGTGTGCACTACAAAATCTCCATCAAAGGATGAATGTGTCGCTGATAAGGTACACAAGGTTATGAAAAGGATAGATGACAATTCTAAAGGTCCTTTGTATAAGTACAGGAAGCGGAAGATTTCTGCCACCCAGCAAGGTTGGCCTCCTCACAAGAGACCTCCTGTCCATCGTCAAGCCGGACCAGCGCCAAAGGACCAACGCCCTGCTGCACGAAGGATGCCCACATGGTCTATGAATCCTTTACTAGGACAGCGTACATCAAGATAGGTTCTACGGAATGGACAGATTGGTGCAGGGAAGTTGCCGCTATTATGAACAAGTCTTGTATCAATTCTCTTATTCGAACTCCCACCCTTTAATAAAACCGAACCAAATTGGTTTGAAGTTCCCAAGTGTATATGGTGTGAAAAAAAAAATTTGAGACGAAAGGGGTCAGCCACTGAAAAAAACGGCATACTGTTGTTTTATAAATTTTTGAAGGGGACATGTAGGGAATAGAAAAAAATACATACTGCATAATATATTAATTAACCTCTAATGTACTAACTTCACAAAACATAACACATGTCCATTATGAACTGGGGAAGAACAGATACAAACAGTCAAGAAATGTCATGCTGTGCAATTGTGTTGACACTTTTAACTAAAATAGACTTTCTAGGGCGCAGTTGGCAAGCCCAGTATCCGCAACTCTGCAAATCCACTGTTTGATGGTGTCACCTGGACCCTTCGGGGTTAGTTTTGTAAAATGGGTGTGGCGTTTTTCCCCCACACAACGTGTGGAAGGCTTTTTGGCTTTGCCACCCATTATGTAAAAAGTCAGACCAGCACGCGTTTTTAATTAGTTAACTGAAGCCGTTCAGAACTCAGTTATCTAATTTTTTTTCGAGGGAGGCCAGTGTAAGGTATACATAAGATTCGAATCACAAGAAACAAACTTTTGAGTGAATGAATTAAAGAAGCTGCTTGAGATATGCTAATTTCGGCATACGCGATTGGTATAAATACCAAGCAGCTTCATTAATACAGGAGGTTCAAAAAAGGTTGTTAAAGTTGATAGATAAGCGAGTTGAGGGAACTACGATGTAAGCAGCTCCAGGTGCTATCCTGCGCTAGTGCTTAGTGTGCCCAAAGTTTACGTGGCAGTACTGCTAGTTTGACTCTGATGGTTTGTGAGTATTTGCAAAGTGTATTTCTATTGAATGTTAATATATATTCCGTACAAGTAGTACGTATGCTTATTGCTGTAAACGCAAATTCTATATGTGCAACGAATTCAATAAACAATGTTTCATGTTTAAACTGTGTTTGTATCAAATTCAAATAGAGTGCCACATTAAATTATATACACCCAAGTCTGGGTAGAAGTGAGCTATACTCTATATACTCTAAAAATATGTATTTTCTATACAAATCCGAAATATTGAAATTCGTATAAATATGTCTGTTCTATAATTTCTTAAAAAGGCGGTTTAGTGCAAGAAACTAATATATATATATATATGTATATATATATATATATATATATATATATATATATATATATATATATATATATATATATATATATATATATATATATATATATATATATAGAGAGAGAGAGAGAGAGAGAGAGAGAGAGAGATTTTATATATATATATATATATATATATATATATATATGTGTGTGTGTGTGTGTGTGTGTGTGTGTAAGTAAATAAAATACTATCTTATAAATGTATGTCTAATATTGATTAATTCTAAATTTCCTTATACTATTTTTCTTTACAATTTTTAATGATATATCAAACGAGGATATTTATTAACTAAGACTAAAATAATATTCGAATTTCAAATAGTGTAAATAGACTCATTTATATAGAAGAATAACGATTTTTATACTTCATTACCCTTATAAAATTCCTAGAGTATATTTGCAATAAAGTCTCCCAGGTACCAATATTTTAAAAAAGATTCATTTGTAAAAAGTCCATTTTAAAAAGACCCATTTTGAGTACCAGTATAATGAAAGTTCAAATAAAAATAACTGACAGGACTGAGAAATGATTTCTATAACTGTATTTTAAGTAAATCAATAGAAATTCTTTCTTAGTTTTGAAAATTAAACATGTGGATCTTTATTTTAAAAGAGCTGTAGTAGAAGAGATTCTACCAGTTATATAGCATTTTTTATTTAAAATCGTTTGCATCATCTGATCGTTAGTAACTGCCATTACATATCTTTCAATTAGGTATTTTAAGAAATAGGAAAACCATGTTTTAAATATTGGAAGTACCATTATTTTTAAGGAAATCTTTCAGAACCAGAAGTAAGGTATTGGTTGAATATGTTTAGAAAAGCTGAAGAGAGAGTGATTAAATTTCTACAGAAAAAGTCTTTAAACTACTTCCTCTAACGCATGTTCCACTTTTAAAATGTAATGTTAATAGTAAACATTTTATGTGCATAAGATCGAAGGGAATAAAATATATTTGTACACAAATGCAAACTCCTGTTGCGATGCATACCTCAGATAAGATAATTTTTATAATTTGTATCGCTACGGAGTACAGTTAAATTGCATACATACAACGGTCAACGTATGCAATGAATGCCAAAAAAACAAAAAAAATATATATTTATAAAAAATCGAAACAGATATTTTAATAGACAAAATAATGAAGAAAATATTGAAATTAAATCTAATAGAACATACAAAAGAATATAGCACAGTTTGAGGAACATTTCTTTTACTATATTTTAATATTTTTACCTGAAGTTTACCTGAAAACTGAGATTAAAATCAAAAGGGCAAAATTACAGAAACGGAAACACAGTATAAAGAAAAACTAAACACAACTTAAATCAGAACTATAGATGAAAAACCCTGAAATGAAACTGAGATTAAAATCAAGGGAGCAAAATTACAGAAAATGAAATGAAAAGCATGTTTTGAAATTATAGAAATACAAAAACAAAATAAATGACTTAAAAAGTTTGCCTTAAAACTAAGATTAAAATGAAAAAGGCAAAATTAAAGAAAAAGAAACAGAGTATAGCCAAAGATGACAAAACTGCAAACGTGGCCACTAACTGGCGTTTTATGACGGTACTGCTTTTCCTCACCACGCTAGGCGTACAGCAAAGGCGCCTTATCCTCCTTTCGCAATATATGCAAGGTGAGGATTCCCCAGTAGGGATAAGTTTCCTTAATTATTTAAAAATTAAAAACAATCAAATTTTATAATATCAATAATTTTTTAAATTAAAAAAATTAGTCTCCTGCAAACAAACATTAACATTATCTCCATTAATTTGAACAGAAAAAAAATATTCAGTGGGAAAAATATGTAATTATACAAATAGAAATGAAACATGTTAACGAAAAATTACTTCTTGCAAAAAAACATTAACATTATCTCCATTAATTTGAATTTATAATAAATTGAATGTATAATAAACCACTAAAAGTCGAAAAGGAAAAATGTCAAATTGTCTTTAGGAAAGTAAAGAATTTTGAAAAGTAAAGCTGAAACGTAAAAATTTCACTTTGTCGAATGCTTGTTAAACAAAATCAATTTAAAAACTCTACACAGTATAAATAAGATTGAAATTGTCGAATGCTTGTTAACCAAAATCAATTTAAAAACTTAACACAGAATAAATAAGATTGAAATTGTCGAATGCTTGTTAATCAAAATCAATTTAAAAACACAACACAGTATAAATAAGATTGAAATTGTCGAATGCTTGTTAACCAAATTCAATTAAAAAAGTAAACACAGTATAAATAACATTAAAAAACCATGAGAAATGTTATACACATCTCAGAATTTTAGTAGATTCAGACTTTCATCATTCTTCTACTACTAAATGTTAAAAAGTAAAAATGTCAAATTGTCTAATGTTTGTTAACAAAAATCAATTTAAAAACTAAACACAGTATAAATAAAATAGAATTAATAACAGTATAAATATCATAAAATAAATAAACGGCATTGCTCCTCTTATTTGTGTCTTTCAAAAGGCTAATATAAATTAAATTAACGCTTCTTGATCTGTGGCTTGTCCATTCATGTTGTTGGTTTGAATGCTATATTAAAGTCTGTATAGCGTTGACAAAATTCACTTGAGTCTTCTTTCACTTTTCTTTCTTGAAATATCAGTTTAGAGAGCTTCGGGATATACTATATTTTTTGTTCTTCGATTTGGAGCTAGGATGTAGAGATTTTCGACTTTTCCAACTCTAGAACATCCCACATAAAGTTGACCATGGGTGAAACAGGGTTTGAAAAGATCGAGTCCAACTACTTTTAGCGATTGCCCTTGTGCCTTGTTAATGCTCATGGAGAAACTTAAACGGAAAGGGAACTGAAGTCTTTTAAATGGTATATCGGAAGGGATGATTGGTATCCTGGGAATAAATGCGACTTCAGAGTGTCCTGTCATAATAGTGGCTTCAGTTACATTCGGCATAAGATTCTTTACAGCAAGTCTTGTTCCCTTGCAGAGTGAAGGTACCAATCTTCAGCTCTAATATGTGAGAGGGTACTCCAGATGGTTCCAACGTATTTAAAAATTATGTGGTGTAATGTACCTCTTCTTCTGTATCACAGGTGGTGTCAATCGATTTGTAAACTGGAGCTTTACCTGGCAATTCTTGTAAAAGCTGCTTATTGATGACGTTGACATCTTCGTTTCTTGGGGCAAGGATTGCTCTTTCGCACAGCCATGTGTGATCAGTGAAGTGATGGGACACATTTGGAAATACCGCCTCTTTCAGCTGGTGTTGAGTTGTCACAATCATTAACATCGTTCCCATAGCTATACATCCTGTATTATCAGCAGTAATGGTTCCATTTCCAAGTTGTAGAAGGTTATCTGCAAATTGCTGGGCTGAGGGATCACCAATGACATGAACTCGCATGTTTGTTGAAAGACCAAATCTTTCGATGTCATTCCACACGTAAGACGATTTTCAGTAGGCCTGCATTTCATACGCCCTGGTTCCAAATGGAATAACCGGAAGTGTCTGTTGAAAATCGCCAGCCAACACCATAGTTACCCCTCCCATTCTGTATTTATTACCTCTGATGTCCTTCAATGTGACATCGAGTGCTTCGAATGCGGCTTTGTGGGACATGGTGCATTCATCCCAGACATTTAACTTGCAATGCTTCAAAACCCTTGCCTTTCCTGAATTTGTTTGAAATGTTACACGTAGGAGTCTCTGTGTTTGCCAGATTTAAGGGTAACTTGAAAGCCGAGTGAGCTGTCCTCCCTCCTGTCAATGCCAGAAGAAGCAACAGCCAGGGCAATCTCGTTTCTGTGTCGCACTTTAGCCAAAAGAAGATTGATTACAAAAGTCTTCCCTGTACCGCCCGGATCATCCAAAAAGAATATGCCACCGCGACCATTGAAAACTGTTGTTGTGATCTTGTCAAATGCTTCCTTTTGATCTGGGACCATTTTCGGCTTATTTTCCTCTATGTATGTTGCGAGTACATTCGTATCATAATTTCGCTCCATACGTTCTTCACTCGGCATGACTGAATCAAGGTTTCGATTTGGTTGTCGAAGTCCAAAACTTTTTAGGTCCGATCCACCCATCAATATAATCAATATATTGTCCGCAATGTCGATTAGCGCTCTGTTGAAGATGTCGTCACTGTAGTCCAGATCCATATTCAGGTGCTGCATGCGTGCTTGGTGCAGCATGTCTTAGGACAGGTTCTCCTTAAGATTCATCCATAACTGTTCGGGAGATGACATGGAGCATGTATGTAGCATTACAGCAAACATATTCCGTAAAACCTTTGATGATCGAGATGCAGCCGCTTCTTCAAGTGCATTGTTCCAGTGGTCATCATTCTCCAAAAGGTTTCTAAGCTGGTAGGTCTTTTTGTAGGTTTCACAGAGCTGTCCCTGAAATGTTTTCAAATCTTCAAATGATTTTGGTCCTGGTACTTCATGAAACAGGAGGCGCAGGTGAAAGTACTCTGAATTGTTCGGATGGACGGTGTACACCCGGCCCAGTGCATCGCTTGACCTTATTCTTTTTTGCTCGGGTACAACGTATCCTTGTTTTCGACGGTTCCATGTCTTGCTTCCATTGTTCCAAGTGTAGTATTTGGGAACTTGGTTGTACAAAAGGGTGCGTGCAGACTCATCTTGAGTGCAAAGTCTGAAAAAAGACGTGAGTGTCGTTTCCTGAAGTGTTTGGGCACGTTCAGCAGCGTTTTTTGGTTTGAAGTAGACTCTCTGTCCATTCTCAAGGTGGACGCTCAGATGAATCACTGTGGGGTGGCGCTCATGAATAGGAAAGTTGAGTATTCGCCATACTGCTTCATTGCTGCTGATATATCTTCCCATTTGATACTGGACAATTTCTGTCAGCGTGCACGTGAAACGAGCACGTCAACAAAAAACCTAATAATTAAATTGCAGAGTAAAATCGCAGAAGAAACGTTGTTTGTTACAATAGGTATACGTTAAAACTATTGATGAAAGCATAGACGACAAGACTTTTTCAACAATAACAATTCAAATTTATTTGTTTAAAATATTAAAAGTTAGTTTAAAAATCTTCAACAATAAAATATCCATATCAATCAATAGCGTTCTCTAAATTCATTAAAAAAAAACAAGTCTCATATGTACAAACAACAGTGTCTATACACTGTGATGGAATTACCTCAAGTTAGGCATAGGCAAAGACTGTTAGCCCCTTATTCTATTTTCTTTACTGCGTCTTAAACTTAAACTATAAATCAACATTACCTTTCTTCAGATTGTCCTCAGCTTCATTATCTATATACTCTATGCTTTTGTTACTGAATCGTATGTGAGCCTTATATACGCCTCATCTAATGATATTCAACGATCCGGTTTGTTTAAAACGCACCAACTACTGGAAACTGAATAATAAATTATTTACGGTAGCTTCTTCACAGCTGTGGAAATTCGATTAAAGATTTGATCCGGTTATCAGGTTTTATGATCAAACCGGTCTAAAACAAATGACGCAATACCCGGAAAGGCAAGTACATGATTCGTTTCACAAGTAGTCTTTAGTGTAACTCGCTAACAAATGCCCCCCCACTTGTCTTTTCGACATAAACTAGTAATATGAGAATTCAAAACCATCACAGTTTACATTTCGATTTTTTTTTCTGTCAGAACTAGAATACATATAAAACAATTAATTCAAACCAACATTAGTCTAGTTAACAAAAATGCGATAGCAACATATAACAATAATACAGTCTTAACTTAGGAATACACAGGTACAAAACAAATTACTGAGAAGGTTCAAATCTGCAAGTTCTAAACAAAAGTTATTTCTGCTTCTGTACACTATTGTTGGCTGAAAACCAATATAACAACTAACAAACCACAATAAAGAGTTAAAACATACAATGACTAGGACACGACTACATTTAATCATATTCAAATATCAATACATATGTACGTGGGCGCCCACTCATACAAATTCATTCAAACACATAAAACAAATTGGTTTTCCATTGAGAAGTTATCGTAAAATATTTAAATATCTAAAAACATAGAATACATCCCATAATATCGCACTGCATAAATATCAGAAAAACAACTCACATACAAACACTGAGCTTTAAACAAATTTTTCATTAGACAAACTTTCCTTGATTAGGTGGATGGAATAATTAACGTGGCAGTCCCCTCAACAAAACAGGGATTCACCAAAATAAAAAAAACATACCCGCGACCCAAAGCCCTCCGGTGCCTCGACAAATTTACAAATACACCACCTGAACCACTCTGACAATTACATTTGCACCTAACCCGAGACGGTACGTTAGGCTGTTCGGATCCAGATGATATGCTGAAAAAATGTCACCTTAGACACCTTCAGACGTTTAGGTGGGGAAAAAAACATCCACCCAAAACAAGTAAACAAAAACATTGCAAAAATTCACAATTTCAAACACTAAGTGCACACACCACTTCAAAATAAACTCGTGCAAAAATTCAAGAAAAGTTCATGCAAAAATCTCATCACATAGGTGCCTCAGTTCGAATTTGGTCAGGGGTTTGGTAAAAGGATCTGCTAGATTTTCTTTACTTTTTATATAATTTATGTCAAATATGTTCTGATAAACTAGGTCACGAATAAAAAATAATTTGACATCAATATGCTTACTTCTATGGTTCTCTACTGGGGATTTAACAAAATCTATACACGCCATGTTATCAACATATAGAATTGACCTAAGCTTTCCTCCAAGGACTAACTTTCTGGCATAACATTCTTCTAGAATTCTATCAAACCACATAAGTTCCTTTGTGGCCTCTGTCATAGCGTAGAATTCACTTTCCATAGTTGACAACGACACGCACTTCTCCTTGAAAGTCCTCCACATGACTGGAGCTTTTCCAAGAAACACTATCTGTCCCCCCATAGAAGTCCTGTCATCCTTATTGGCTGCGAAATCTGCATCGGTGTAAACCGTTATACTAGGTTCATTGCACGCAAGTTTAAGTTTAAAATTGTGTGTGTGTATAACATAGCCCAAAAGTCTTATCAAACCATCCCAGTGAATTCTACCAGGATTACTTTGGTATTGGCTAAAAATGTTAACGGCATAACTTATGTCGGGCCTGGTTCTACTAGCGAGGAACGATAGACAGCCTAGTAAATTTCTATAGGGATATTGTTTCATTTCTTCTATTTCAACATCTGATTGTGGACACTGTTTCTTTGAGAATACTGTACCCTTGCTGATTGGAAGTGAGGAAACCGGTACGAAGAATTTTGTAAACCTTTTACGAATATCGTCAATATAAATTGACTGACTCAACAAAACTTCTCCCCCCTTTTCTTCAAACTCAACTCCCAACAGCTTTCTAGTTTTTCCCAAAATTTTTAAATCAAAATGTGTCTTCAACAATCCTATGGCTTTGTCTATTATCTCCTCGTCCTTACCGAACAAAACCATGTCATCAACATATAAAAGTAAAATCAACACACAATTAAAATCATATGCACAGTTACACCAATTTAGTTTGCTAAAACCTAGTTCTATCAATACTTTATGAATCTCGAAGAACCATTCTCTACCACTTTGATGCAATCCATAGATAGCTTTATCCAATTTGCATACAAAATCTTCCTTACCTTCTACAACAAAACCGGGAGGCTGAGACATGTAAATATCATCTTTTAATGGTGCATACAGATAAGCTCCTTTGACATCACACTGTCTGTGGGTCCAACCCTGTAAAACTACTAAAAGTGAGAAGAAAAAACGAATTAGACTGAAATTAATGACTGGGCTAAAAGTCTCTTCGTAAGAAACTCCTTTAATTTGTTTAAAACCCTGTGCCACCAGTCTGGCCTTATACCTGGCCACCTCGCCCTTTTCGTCTCTTTTCAACGCAAAAACCCACCGGCATCCTATGATATCTGTATCTGATGGTAACTCAACTAGGTGCCATACCTGTCTTTCTGTCATGACTTTCATCTCTTCTTTCATGGCCTCTACCCACTGTTTATGCTGTGGTGATTTCAATGCTTGCTTGTAAGTATTAGGCATCTGTATATCGTCTAGTCAAGAACTGGCATAACTTGTGGATGCGGTAGCTGGTTTATCTGATATTTTCCCTTTATATCCATTTTTATCTGAGGAATCGGAATGGATTCTTTCCAATCGACCAAATGGATTTCTTTTCCAATCGCTACTTCTTAGATCTTGGGCTGGCAAGGGACTCTTATCAATTTGGGTTTCTTCAGGACTATCTTTTTCCACCAAATCTTCGTCACTCTCACGGGGTAGATTCTGACCTAAATTGATAATAGAAACGTCTTCATCTCCCTCATGTTTGGAGTATGATTCGGTGTTAGGATTATCACTGGGACCCATCATTGCTCCACTGTCGCCTTCCATCCCTTGTGAATCCTCACAGAATCTGACATTTATGGTTTCCACCACATTATTGGTGTCTGGGAACCATATCCGATAACCCTTGGTGTTAAAGGCATATCCAATCATCACCCCTTTCTTCGCCTTGGCGTCTAACTTCGCTCTGTGTTGTCGTGGTACACCAACATACGCGATGGACCCAAACGGCTTCAAGTGGTTTACCGATGGCTTATACCCTCCAAAAAGCTCAAATGGTGTCTTACTTAGACCTTTATGTACAACCCTGTTCCAGACATAGGTGAAACTTAAAACTGCATCAGGCCAAAATTTTGTCTCTAACCCACTGTCTGCTAACAAGCACTTCGCCCCATTTGATACTGTCTGGTTGAACCTTTCTGCAGTACCGTTCTGCTCTGGTGTATATGTGTTTGTGAGTTCATGTTTTACCCCATGATCATTGCAAAATTGTGTAAAATTATTGTTTACAAACTCAGTCCCGTTATCGGTACGGATACTTTTTATTTTCCGCCCTAGGAACCTCTCTGCACGAGCGACATGATTTCTAAAAATCCGGAAAACCTCAGATTTTTCACACATAGGGTAAACAGAGCACTTACGTGAATGGTCGTCTATAATCGATAAAAAATATTTTTCACCGTTGCGACCAATAGTACTGCAAGGACCCCAAGTATCCATATAGATCAAATCATTGGGATATTTAGAGCGTCTAAAATTTACAGATTTAAAACTAACCCGTCTGAACTTGTTAAGTGTACAGGTTTCACAGTCAAAATTATGATCTTCAAATTTTTCCAACCCCTTTATGGCATGTTTCCTAATTGTATCCCGGACTACATATGGACTTATATGTGCTAACCTTCCATGTACCAGTTCATCGTCAACTTTCCTGGCCACACAAGCACTGCAATCCTCTCTTATTCTGGCAACTCGGGGATTTTTAGGACAAACCTGATATAAACCATTCTTTAATTTGGCAAAAAAAACAGTTTTATCATACCGGTTTTTAATTCTTACCATACCTTGACCGCCTTCGAACCTGAGACCTTGTCTGTCTAAAACAGAACCTGAAATTAAATTCAACTTAAGATTAGGTGAATACATGACATTGTACAAATGGAATGTTCTGGAGCCAAACTGTAGCTGAATTGTCCCTCTACCTGTAATCGGGAATGTCACTCCTTCGATAGCTACGGATAATTTATCGTCCTTTATTTCCTCAAAATCCTGGAACCACTCCTTCACTTTACAAAAGTGATGACTAGCAGCAGTGTCGAAAGTCCATAAATTCGAAGATTCTTCAAAATTACTCACATAAGTTTGCACAAGATTAATCGAAGGAAATCTCACCTTATTTGCTGAATTTGGTTTTGATTTATAACGCACAGGACTTATCCCACGTGCAGGGGAATGACTTCTAACTGCCGTACTCTTCCGATAAGGTGATGTATTTCTTGGTGGAACACGCTGTCTCTGTTGGTACTCGTTAACGGGATTTCCATTGAAACAATCTCTCTTAATATGTCCCACCTGATTACACCTAAAACATGTCATATTTTTCTTGCGTGTGACTGCAGAATAAGCTTTGACTTCATGCATTTTGTTACGGTCTTGTTCTCGTACCGTCAGTCTATCTTCCTCAGCTACCAGTTCTACGAGTATGTCCTTAAATTTAAATTTTTCTTCTGGCCATCGTAATATGGATTGTGAAATGCTATCATAAGTTTCTGGTAAGTAGCGTAATAACTGAAAACTAACGTAAATTTCATTAATTGGTTGGTTTATACCTCGTAATTTTTCAACAATTCTCGTTAAACGTGCTGCAAACAGGCTAATTTTTTCATGTGGTTGAATTCTGCTAGAAAATAGTTCATTAATCAATTGCATATGCCTCGACCTATTGTCGGGTTCAAAAAATAATTTTAATTTGAGCCATGCTTCTCGGGCATTCTCTATTCCCTCCACTATTTTCCGAAATCCAGGGGAAATATTTAAATAAATCAATGAAATTGCGGTTCCTGCACGGAGATTATAATCCCTAACGTCACGATATGTAACTTCAGGACCCGGATACTCTACCTGAGTAGTTACACTCTTTGTAGTATCGGTATCTTTACTCGCTGTGCTTTTAACTTCCGTTTTTTCATTCTTAGTTTTAAGTTTTGGTACTAGCTCTGTGCCTGCTACTATGCCCCAACATCCACGCTCCATAAGAATGTACCTCATATCTTCAGCCCAATTCCCGTAATTTGTTGCGTTCAGCTTCTCTATTTGGGTCTGCATTTTAATTGTATCCCCGAAATTCACACTTTTCAAAACTTCAAATTCTTTCAAAATACAAAATAAACTTCACTTGTCGTCTATGCTAATATGCATCAACATTAAACTTACTTCAATTCCATTCAACGCCCCCCCATCTTCAGGGCCACTGATATAGTTTCAAAACGTAAAAACATATTATTTTCATGGGCGAAATATTGTAATAACATTGTTGCTAATAATCCTTTCAGTTGTTATGAGCGTATACCGTCAATAACATCTGGTCATTGCCTATTTAGCTTTTATGGTCATATACCTTCAGTAACATCTGGCCCATAACCTCTTTTATTGTCAGCGTGCACGTGAAACGAGCACGTCAACAAAAAACCTAATAATTAAATTGCAGAGTAAAATCGCAGAAGAAACGTTGTTTGTTACAATAGGTATACGTTAAAACTATTGATGAAAGCATAGACGACAAGACTTTTTCAACAATAACAATTCAAATTTATTTGTTTAAAATATTAAAAGTTAGTTTAAAAATCTTCAACAATAAAATATCCATATCAATCAATAGCGTTCTCTAAATTCATTAAAAAAAAACAAGTCTCATATGTACAAACAACAGTGTCTATACACTGTGATGGAATTACCTCGAGTTAGGCATAGGCAAAGACTGTTAGCCCCTTATTCTATTTTCTTTACTGCGTCTTAAACTTAAACTATAAATCAACATTACCTTTCTTCAGATTGTCCTCAGCTTCATTATCTATCTACTCTACGCTTTTGTTACTGAATCGTATGTGAGCCTTATATACGCCTCATCTAATGATATTCAACGATCCGGTTTGTTTAAAACGCACCAACTACTGGAAACTGAATAATAAATTATTTACGGTAGCTTCTTCACAGCTGTGGAAATTCGATTAAAGATTTGATCCGGTTATCAGGTTTTATGATCAAACCGGTCTAAAACAAATGACGCAATACCCGGAAAGGCAAGTACATGATTCGTTTCACAAGTAGTCTTTAGTGTAACTCGCTAACAATTTCATTTAAGTCATTCTCGCCACTGTTCACTTGAAAAACAGCCATGTCAGATCCTTTGTTAATATACTTACAGACATACTTTATAGACTTAACAGAATTGCAATACTCTACGTTGATATGGGCATTGAAAATTTTTGTTAGTTGAGGGCAATACGGGACAATCTATGTATTGTCTATAGATACTTGCGATCCTTTATAAACGATGTCAGCCTTAAATCCCAAATCTTGTGGTGATCTGCGCCGATAAAGTGGATATCCGTTTCGTCCTGTTTGCGTCTCTTTCAAAAATTGGCGATGGTATCGTTTAGTGCAAATTCCATTTTTCATGCATGTAGGGGTTGGATTTATGGATCCGCAGGGGACGTGCACCATCTGCTTAGTTACAATTTAAAAAAGTCCCGGGTCTTCTTGTTCATTAGGGATTTCTGCACTGAAAAAGTCGTCCACGCGATGAACGTGTATGGAGTCCTTGATCCAAATAAGAATGTGAACATGAGGAAGTCCTCGCTTCTGCCACTCTATCATGTGCATATGACACTGAACTTCTCCAAAAATCTTTGCCTTTGTGATGAGACTCATAAGCGTTTTTTTGTTTCTGATGAAATACTCTTGCTAACAAATCATGACGATCCTGTGGTTTTTGTCAACAAATAGTTCTTCCTGTATCTCTGTCCAGTTTGGATTACAGGTGAAAGTGATGAAGAGGTCTGGTCTGCCGTAGTTTCTCACGTAGGTCATGGCATCTTGAGTACGCTCGTACATGTACCTTGGACCCCCTGTAAAGCTGGAAGACAAGATGATCAACTGGCCTATGTCGGAGATATTTACATCATTAATGACCGCATCCCTGAAATGAGCATACTGTTCAACTCTGAGAGTCCTCTGATTTATTAGTATTGTGATAACGTGGCCACAGCGCCTTTCAAAAGTATTGACTTCATTTTAGAGACACAAGACACCAGAGATTCTTGTTTAACTTACGTCCTTTATTGGACTAATAAAATTATATACAGTGGTATTTACAAGTAGTAGATGGGCACCTTACACGTGCAAAACGAACTCGCTAAGCTCATAGCTAAATCTCAGCTCCCGAGCCTCCAGTCAAAACGACTCCAAAGTTCTCTCCGGTTCTCTGGTCTCTCCCTGTGTCTCTGCGTTCTCCTGTCGGGAGTCGGCGATCCCCTCTTTATAAAAGCCTCGCGCTCCTGGTGACAAACCGCTAGCCCGCTGACGTCATCTCGCTCCTGACCGGCTTGTTCCCTCCGGCTGAAACGACATCCCAGAGTCGGTTCTCTTTGTCGGTCGCGGTCCTCTTTCAACGGGACATCTACCCTGCCTCTTGATGGACGGTCTCGTTAACGATGTTTTTCCAAGTTACCTTACCGTAATTGGAGCTGAAAGGCTGCATAGGCCCATCACCCGGTCTTTGTTGGCCTGAAAAATGTACGTTTCTCTGGAACAGAAAACATTATTAACAGGTCTTTCTATGGAGATCATCTGCCGCCAAGACAGCTGAACCCCTCGGCCAGTTTGCCTTTTCCATATTGTTCTCCGAACAACACATGAGGAATGGAGGCAATTACGTCTCCCGCACGAAGAATGTGTAGACTACATCACACACACCGCTTAACCTTTCTGCCCATTTTACAGAATAGCAAGGAAGGAGTGGAGGTATGTGTCAACAAAGGTTGCCGCTGTTACAACTCCTCTCCCCTAAAAGTCTTTTTAAACATTAAAAAGGCTAAAAGCAAGTTCAGTAGGTCCATTTAGGAAAGCCCACAAGAAACCATTCCCAAGAGGTCATTACCCTTTGGCTTCCTTCAGCCCTAACTCAAAAGAGTCACAACCGCCTATTTTAGACTTCACTAAAAACCCTAACTGCCCTCAGTCTGAGACACAATATTACAACACCTTTACACATAATAAATTCATACATGGTTAAAAACACAACACACATAAAGCATTATCATTTTAAGGTATTTTCACAGTTATCATTACAATACATTCCTCAATCTTAACTTACTTAACAATCATTTCTAAGATTTCTACCCCAATTAATTAATCGGACATATTTTAACTACGTTGTAACACATGGAACAAATATTACTCAACAGACAGACCCTGTCCTCACTAAATACATGACAGTATTGCACATGAGATTACAACACAGATATCAAACTTATATAATCAAACTTATATACACTTATATAAACTCATAAAATCATTTAGTTACTTAACATCTTAATTACATGCTAAAATTATCCGTCATTGTCACTGAACTTAAAATGAACCTTTACCAAAAATACCATTCATTGTAATAAAATAAACACTCAAACAACTATGTGTCACCTCCAGGTATACAGCACGTGACTACAGGGTTTCGGCAACACTGGCCCACCCAAACAAAACCGATGACTAACACATAGATTTTCAATACCATTTTAAAATTACTCAGTTTACACAAAATTTGACACCTTTAAATACAGCATGTTTGACTCAAAACTCTAGCAGGTGATGCTTAATTCCTGATAGGTCCATTTAAAATGGTACACACATTACACATGACACTGCCTTTACGCAGGACATGAAACACTATTACATAAAACTTCAACAACAAAAGAAATGCAACACAATATACCTAACAAATTCAACACGATGTTAAACTTACAACCTGCTCGTCCAAAGACTCACAGTTTTCTTTTCTAACTACAGGACATTTGAATTTTTTTCCATTTTATCAAACAATGTTTAAAAATTTTCCATTTAGGCGTTGGTCCACAAAACTGACTCAACAACTAGAAACCTCAGACTACTATAGTCTAGATTAGTTTTACCAAGATTTTCATCTTTAATTTTTCTTTCAACAAAATGGATCAACTTATATTATTCACGGTCTAAATCAAATACCTAACCTTGAATTGAATATCAAACAAACAAAAAATTTACTTTCATCATGAAAACATGGATCCAAACAAAATTCTTCACATTTTAAATTGTTTAGCATAAATAAGGGTTCCAACCCCAACATCCTTCTCTGATTAATTCCATCAAAGAACTAAAGGATCCAGACAAAAAGAAATTCACTCATCATGAGAGCGGGCCTTTCTTTCGAACACAACCCTGTTTTCATATGGAAGTTTCTTATTACTTTTGCTACTTTAACAACACCTAGAACAGAAATCTCGTTCCAGTACATATTTAAACAATTTACTTCCATTACACTTGATATTCCAATTTCGCTAATTACATAAAATTACTTGACCCACAATAGGTAAATTAAGATTCATATAACATAGAATCTACACGATTTATTTGGATTTTCACCTATCAGTTCATCCTGAACTAAAAACCTAACAATAGACAAAACCGTCTAAGTTTCCATTTACGATACAGAACAGTCACACAATTGGACATAATACAACAAAAAAAACCTTAAATACTTTTCACCGTTGAACACAATGCAAATCGTTAAATAATTTCCATACATCAATAATCAATATTAATTGGCCATCTTACTCATGGATGCACAAATAAATTAAACTTAATTACTAAAATTCATCACAATAAATCCAATAATCACAATAATCACTATACATTCAATTCTTAGGCTATGAAATTACCAACATATTTAAAGTCGTACAATTCATCACAATTATAATTATATCATTATTTCTTAAATTATGTATTCACACTCAATTTAATACATTTCAGCAACACAATTTTACAATTTATACCTTAAGATCCTCATTACCATCCTCATAACCTAAATTTTCCTCACTATTCTCAAGTAAGGTGCAAATGTATACAATAGCTTTCCCTGCGATAACTGCCATAATTGTTTCATAATGCGTCGCTACAATTACAACCATTTCTGCTACAATAGGGAGAAGGGTATCCATCTTGCCGAAAAAACCTATTCTGTATCTGACCTTTTTCCGTGACTTATAATTCCACAGTTTGACCACTTCGGGGTTCACTAAACGCGGCTCTCGCCAACTAACAGGATAACATCGTGATTTACCCTTCCCATAGTTAGTCTCGCCATTTAACTTATTGTCTAAAACCTTCCCATTACAGGGTTTCCCTTCATTAACCCTTAATCTTTCCGGTGGGTTCTCTTGTTCTCCCAAAATCCGTATGGGGGAACTTTCCCTTTTCGCCACGCGGATACTACTCTCTGTTTTCCCCTGAAACCCGTACAACACGCCTCGTACGAACAAAAACCTTTCAGGTTCAATACAGCCGTCCCTCGACTCCTGTTTTCCTGGAATCGGTAAGCGCGATTCTAGCTTTCCCGTTTTAGACTCCGAAAATCGGACTAGCTTGCCCCCTTCCCCGCTAAACTCGGAGTTTTTAGGGTCGCTCGCTTTTTCCCAAAGGGACTTCAAGGAGGGACAATTGACTTGCGCTTCGCCAAAATCAGATTCGGAAACTTGCGCTAAACCCGTTTTCCCCAATTCGTTCGCCTCCCCCAAAATGAGCGGTCTTTCTGAATGCGATTCTCCCAATTCTTTTGTCCCATCAGGAGCTACTTTCGACTTTACATTTTCCGACTCGTTTTTCTTACAATCAATTTTTTCGGGTAATTTAGTTTCTTGGATTAAAACTCCGGCTTTCCCAAACTCCTCAGGACTCACCAGCTTAGAGTTACTGCTTTTACCTAAATTAGTTTCAACGCTAACCCCACTATCCGTTCCTTTTTTCTGAATAGCTACAAGAGGCGAAATTCCTGGACCTGTGTCCCCTGTACACAACCTATCCGCTTCAACTGGTTTAATCGCAATTTCTTCGTAAAATTTTATTGATTGCAAAAATTCTCTTAAAATTAACAACTCTTCACTATGACGTAACTTAAGTTCATCTCGAATGCCGAATTCTACTTCACTCTCAAGATCAAAGTTTAATTGTTTTAGATTTTCTATAGTCTCTTTATGGTTTCGCACAAATGACTCTTTGTCAAATTTGAATTCCTCTGACATTCCCGCGACTAAAGTTTTAACATCAGGATCTAACGAAGTTCCCGTGGGCCTTCTGATTCTCGCCAGTTCCAACGCTCTACGTCGTTTTCGCTTTTCTAATTCCCAAGCTTCTTTTCTATCCAACAAAATTGATTCTAGAGAATTTTTCGCGAATTGTTCGTCAAAATCTGACGCTCCTACAATTTGCCTTATAATTCTTAGCTTTATGTCTGACATCGACACATTAGAATCGAATTTTGCTGCCAATGTCAGCAGGACACTTTTAGTATATCTAGCTAGAAATAGCTCCATTTCGGTAAATTCTGCCATAATTTCCCAAATTTTTCAATAATAACACTATAAGGTTCTATATACTATTTCCGAATACCAAATAATTGCTGTCAGGAATTTCTAACTTTGCTCTCAGTACACTCAATTTATCTAACCCATAAATCCCTAATATTCCTCTGTAAAACCTTCAAACATTTAACACATACCATTACACAATTATTGTAATAAAACCTTAAAACATGTATTACATAATCATAAATATCATAACAAAATTTCGAAAATGCCTGTCACATATACCACAACAGTTATACACTATGATATTTAAATCGCTAGAACCTGTAATAAAACACTTAACTACAAATGTTTCAAAGAACTTAACATAACCACATATACAAGAATAAACGCTCTTAATCTACCGTTATGCCGCTGACACAACAAATATATAAAACATGCACAATATCACACAATTCCAGAAAACACATGCATACACAAAATTTTCATTTATTTATAGTATCGCCGGTGATATGTGTCTCACACTGAGCGCTTCCTGTGCACCAAAGGCACTGTGAGATTTTCTATGAATTCTCACAAAACTTTCCTGTTTAATCCCTAAACAGAGGTTTTCTTTTAAAACCTAACCTTGGGAGATTTATCTCAAAATCACCCCAAAAGAAATCCCCTTCCTGTTTAAATCCTTAAACAGAGATTTTCTTAAAACTTAAACCTGGGAGATTTAACTCAAAATCACCCCACGAGAAATCCCTTTCCTGTTTAAATCCATAAACAGAAATTTTCTCAAAATTTAACCTTGGGAGATTTAACTCAAAATCACCCCACGAGAAATCCCTTTCCTGTTTAAATCCATAAACAGAGATTTTCTCAAAATTTAACCTTGGGAGATTTAACTCAAACTCACCGCACGAGAAATCCCTTTCCTGTTTAAATCCATAAACAGAGATTTTCTCAAAATTTAACCTTGGGAGATTTAACTCAAAATCACCCCAAAAAAAATCCCTTTTCTGTTTAAAACCCTTAAACAGAGACTTTCTTGAAACTTAACCTTGGGAGATTTATCTCAAAATCACCCAAAAGAGTAAATTGATTTCTAAAAATCAATAACATATATACAATACAAAAAGGAACTTTAAACCATCGTTTAATCCCTAAACAATTAATTCCTTTGTGATTCCTTCGAATCACTTGCATTACTTAACTAATTTTCCTAAACCTTCACAGGCTTAAATTTCGGACCCCTCGACGAAGAGCTGAAATTAACTATCTAAATTCTCTGAATTATCAGGCTAATTCCAACTAGTCAACCCCACAATTTACTGCCCCTTGACGATATTTCGCGCAGACCTCTTGGAAGATTTCAAAATAGGCTCACCTTCGGTTATCATTTCATCAGTTGATCAGGCTGGTGTCTGACTTCCTCTCCGCTTCCCTTATCCTCCTTCTAATCCGTCTGGCTTTTCCTCGTCTGCCCGCAAATTCCGTAGGCTTCCGTTGACTTCTGCATTTGTCGGTTCATCACCTGGATATCCTTCCAGCACCGCTTTCTCACTCCTCGTCGTTGGTCCGCCGTGTGTTCGCCTGCTATTTTACACTAGCAGACAATCCCACCGCTGCCACCAGCTGTGATAACGTGGCCACAGCGCCTTTCAAAAGTATTGACTTCATTTTAGAGACACAAGACACCAGAGATTCTTGTTTAACTTACGTCCTTTATTGGACTAATAAAATTATATACAGTGGCATTTACAAGTAGTAGATGGGCACCTTACACGTGCAAAACGAACTCGCTAAGCTCATAGCTAAATCTCAGCTCCCGAGCCTCCAGTCAAAACGACTCCAAAGTTCTCTCCGGTTCTCTGGTCTCTCCCTGTGTCTCTGCGTTCTCCTGTCGGGAGTCGGCGATCCCCTCTTTATAAAAGCCTCGCGCTCCTGGTGACAAACCGCTAGCCCGCTGACGTCATCTCGCTCCTGACCGGCTTGTTCCCTCCGGCTGAAACGACATCCCAGAGTCGGTTCTCTTTGTCGGTCGCGGTCCTCTTTCAACGGGACATCTACCCTGCCTCTTGATGGACGGTCTCGTTAACGATGTTTTTCCAAGTTACCTCACCGTAATTGGAGCTGAAAGGCTGCATAGGCCCATCACCCGGTCTTTGTTGGCCTGAAAAATGTACGTTTCTCTGGAACAGAAAACATTATTAACAGGTCTTTCTATGGAGATCATCTGCCGCCAAGACAGCTGAACCCCTCGGCCAGTTTGCCTTTTCCATATTGTTCTCCGAACAACACATGAGGAATGGAGGCAATTACGTCTCCCGCACGAAGAATGTGTAGACTACATCACACACACCGCTTAACCTTTCTGCCCATTTTACAGAATAGCAAGGAAGGAGTGGAGGTATGTGTCAACAAAGGTTGCCGCTGTTACAGTATGTACAATAGTATTTCCGATTCAATCTTGGCATACATACCAACGATAAATTGGTGGAACAGGGCTTTGCTTCTCAGTAATGTGTTGAAATTTGAAGAACGTTTCATCATCCTGTAAGTATAGAATTGCATAGCTGAAATCTTCTTAGTTTGGGCATTCCAGTAGTTGGATCTTTTAGTCGCAGTTCAAAAGGATATCCATCCTCCCCCTGGCAAAAGATGAGTGGATACTGTAGCGCGTCTTAGGACCTGTGTGTATCGGGAATTTTTTTGAGGGTGCCACTTCTTTCTTCTAAAACTATGTCTCTTGTCCCATGTTGTTCACCCGTCATGATGAAAGTGACTTCTTCTGTTGCGGGGGCGTTGAACCGCATCTCATGTTCACCGTGTGGGGTTCTGTCCGCTACGATCAACAATTTGAATTCCGGGGTAATCTTATCCATAGCCGACTTAAAGCTCTGGATGTAACAGTTGTGATCATGCAGCATATATTGCAACTGTAGTACTATTTCTCGTCTGGTTTGTGGATTGTTTTTACAGCGATGCTCTGCTTGTTGTGTAGTGTCTCCGACAAAGTAAATTTGCAAAAATTTATGTAGTTCCCTCGGTAGAGGCTGCAGACTGCCGATGCGGTGATAAACTTGACCCTGTACCTTTAATGTAGGCATGTACCCGGGCTCTCTAATTTATTTCGTTGTGCCAAAAGAGGTCATCTGGAAACAGGAATTGTAGCTTCTTATATTAGAAAGGAAATGTTTAGCTTCTTGAGAAGTGCCGCTGAGTAAAGAACATAGGGGCTCAGGTGGATCCATCAACTGTGGCAATTGAACCTTTCCTCCGCTGCAGCACATACCTGTGGCTTCACCTTTCCACTTCTTTGATCCACAATGTTGGCAAGTTTCAGACATGGATCCAATGTTACACAAAGGAACATATACGTAATCTGCCAATGGGTCGTAGTGAAAAGCTGCATTTTCAAAATTAGTATACATGCGCCTTCGAGCAGAACTTATTATAGTTCTAACCTGCTTTAGTCTTGCTTGTCTTTCAGGAGTACATTCGATTACTCTTCTTCCTTGCTCTCGTTGTCTTTTTGCTTCCTGTCTTTCTTCTCTTTCAGGAGTACATTCGATTTCTCTTCTTCTTTGCTCTGTTTGTCTGTTTGCTTCCTGTCTTGCTTCTCTTTCAGGAGTACATTAGATTACTCTTCTTCTTTGCTCACGTTGTCTTTTTGCTTCCTGTCTTGCTTCTCTTTCAGGAGTACATTCGATTTCTCTTCTTCTTTGCTCTCGTTGTCTTTTTGCTTCCTGTCTTGCTTCTATTTCTGGAGTAGATTCATCTCTCCTACTTCGATTTCGTTCTCTGTTCTGTCGCTTTTGTGTCCAGAGACATTTTTTTTTTCTCGGAGGCTGTGGCATATTCCAAGAAAAATGCTAAAGACAAAACATTAGTAAAACATTAAGCACAAAATGAAAGCAAATAAAATGTAAGATCCTGACATGAGACTAAGATTAAATTCAAAAATACAGGAAATGACAATAGAACCAAACAACGGCAATGGTAGTTAAATCTGCAAAGAAAAAAAAATGAGTTACCAAAACAAAAAATTATTGAAAAATAAACACATTTAAGCAATGCACGAATTGAATTCAGTTAGGGCCCTCCTTAGCGCATTGACTGCCGGACGGTCCTTAAAATATGAAATATTATGATTTTTTTAATTGAATAGCAGTAGAATTGATATTTCAGTAGTATTCAAAAGTTCAGTAGTATGCAAAATAGAAAAGTAAATAAAACATAATTATGGCCTTCAAAAATATTCAATAATAACACAATTTGCTTAGCAAATACAAAATAAACAAAAAAGAGAACAATAATTGGTGTATAATAAATAGTTTTTTATTTGTGGTTGTTTTTATAAGGAAAGGAATAACTAATCGGGGAAAATGTTCATATTGAAACAATTCTGTTTTAAAAATTTATTTCTGAACAATTGAAAAATTAACTAAATGTAAAATGGAAACGTAAAAAAACACAATTATATTTCACTGGTTTTTCAAAAATATCCAATAATAAAAAAATTTGCTTAGCAAATACAAAATAAACAAAAATTGAACAATAATTGGTGTTCAATAAATAGTTTTTTTATTTGGGGCTGTTTTTATAAGGAAAGGAATGATGAAACGGGTAGATTTTAAATATTGGAACATAAAATTGCGTGTATTAATTTTGCATTTTAAAATTTCCTCTTAGTTTATACGTCATTTTGCAGGATTTTTGTTCAGAGTGATAGGCGTTTTAGCTAAATTTCATTAAAAATTACTTTAAATTGACCAATTTATAAAATTGTATGCTATTTACAGGTAAGTTTTTGTTTCTTTTTTTTATTTTTAAGTGCTATTTTGCATAAAAGTCCAAAAAACCTTTACAAAATTATTTTTTCTCAAAGCTAAACACAAACTTAATTAACAGTTGATTTAAAACACACCTGGTAAACATTGTTATGTTTCAAAGTATTAGAATGATAATAAAAAAAATATTCCAGAGTTTTAGACAGAAGCATAAAAAGAAAGAATATGCGAAAAAGTAACTAAATTAAACAAAAATTGAAAGAATACAAAAAAAGTGAACATCGACAAAAGTAAATAATACGTTTCGTTGTGCGTACTTTGAAGAAAGTTGGGTTTTTACACTTTTTCAAACTGTGAATTTGAAGATTCTGATTATGTCTGTTTAGTCTTCACATAGTTTTTAACAATAATATGATCCAAAACTATTATTTTTTAATATAATTGTTTTCAAGTGTTTGTTTGATGTAATTTTTAAAATCATTGGTGTTGGGTTTCTCAGTCTTATCTTTCACTCTGTTCTGAAGTAATGGATTATAACACACGTAAATAAACACACACGCAAATATTCCCATTTAATAATATATATTTCTTATTAAATAGTATGTTTCAATAATGAAAATACTTATTACTTCGCTAGTATAATTGTTGAAATCATATTTTATATTTCTTATTAAATAGTATGCAATTATATTAAAAATAAGAGTTTCAAATAAAAATTCCAACTTACGACTTTAAAAGTGGTATTTAGTGAAATTAACATGTGTTAGATTTGATCAAACTTTATCGGACTTTATTTTTTGACTGTTGTGAAGCTGGTTGTATGTACACTCAAGAGCCAAAACATTATGACCACCCCTACATTTTGCAATGAATTCGCCTGGATGACGTGGAAGGCACGAGATCAGGTGGAAGTGGTATTTAACTGCTGCTGGAGAGTCTGAAGAATCATTCTTTCACTTACTTCTGTGTGTGATGGGAAAGGCTGCGGATCTAAGCGACTTTGATAGAGGGCAGATTGTAATGGCTCGAAGGCTCGGAACAAGTATTTCCGAAACTGCACGACTCTTGGGTTGTTCGCGACCTACAGTTCTTAGTACTTATACAAAGTGGATGAATGACGGTGAAACCAGCAGTAGACGACATGGTGTTGGACGTCCACACACTATCAAAGAAAAAGGTCGTCGGAGACTGTCTCGCATGGTGAAGCAAAACTGGAGCCAGACAGTGGCTCAGCTGACAGCCCAATACAATGCAGGGCCAAGTAGAATAGTATCGCAGTACACTGTTCAGCGGACACTGTTGGATATGGGGCTACGCAGCAAACGTCCCACTCGTGTGCCTTTGCTGACCAAGCGTCATCGCCAACTGCACCTGCGCTGGGTCCGGGAACATCGCGACTGGTCCATGGATCAGTGGGAGAGAGTTGCCTGGTCAGATGAATCACGGTTTGTTATTCATCACGCCGATGGCCGTGTCAGGATACGCCGTCTTCCAGGCGAACTGCTGCTCCCTCAATGTACAGTAGGTCATACTCAGACCGGTGGTGGCGGTATTATGCTTTGGGGGACGTTCTCTTGGACGTCTCTGGGACCCGTGGTTCTGGTAGAGTAGACCATGAATGCTACAGGGTATCTGAACATCATTGCGGACCAGTTGCACCCTTACATGGCCTCTGTTTTTCCAGCTGGAAATGGAATGTTCCAACAGGACAACGCCCTGTGTCACAAGGCTAAAATTGTGTTGGAGTGGTTCCAGGAACATGATGCTGGATTCCAGCTAATGTCCTGGCCGCCTAACTCACCGGATCTCAATCCGATAGAACACATTTTGGATGTCATGGGACGGCAGCTCAGAGTTCAAAGACCACCAATTCGCAATATCTCGGATTTGCGTGACCGTTGCTTAAACATCTGGAACAATCTGTCTCCGGCCATCTACCAAGGACTTGTAGCATCCATTCCAAGGCGGGTTGAAGCTATGTTGCGCGCCAAAGGTGGGCCAACTCGTTATTGACAGGAGGTCATAATGTTTTGGCTCTTGAGTGTATACTCCTATTCCATCTTATAGTGAGACTCAATTTTATAACACTATTGATTTTATGATATATTTTATAAGTTTTGTATTTGTTATGTGATTTTTAAACTATGTACCATAATAAATACTTACTTGAAGTTGAATTGATTATATTTTTTTGTAAATTCATTAAACCTGTTAGGGAATTTGGCAGGAATGCCGAATCCCTACTAGTGTAATATGGCTAAAAGTGCCAATGACTTTACACATGTAGCTTGGGGTTACAGAGTCGTATTGGCTCGCAGTTGAAGGTGAACGATGACCTGATAAGTTTCTTAAAAGTAGCTATATTAGCCGGAAATAGTGTGTAGTGTGCAAATATACAAGAATAACAAGAAAAGTTTAAAAGTAAGCTAACGTTTATTCGTTAGCGGATACTGAAAACAAAACAAACAACATTCAGGAAAAAAAATTAAAGTCTTGATTATCACATAAGGTAAAGCTCCTTGACATCAAAGTTTGCTTAAAGTAAAATTAAATGGAGGTGAAGAAACAAAGTTAAAAGTTTGGTACAACCTGATTGATGTTTATGTACTTTATCACTGCACGGGAAACATACGAAAATACCAAGCTCCGATACTAGTTGCCCGGAAACGGCCCCTCAAGGTTCTGGTAAAATCTGCTGGTGCTCAGCTGGGGATCCGTCTGTGCCAGAATATCTTTCCATATCTTTCGTCTTAATATGTGAGAGAGAACTCGGTGACTTCTGGAGGTACCTGGACAAGATCTGGCGGCAGGGCGTAGTTCACCAAGCGCGTTGTAAAACTATCTCGCTTTTTGTTTCTTTACATTGCGTGCAGGGAGAGTGCTTTTGCCTAGCGCACAACTGCTGGCTGTCACTTCCTGCGGGTAACTAATTTCCTACCAGCTTACCATCTACCAACGTACTCACCATACTCACAACTAACTTGCTAATAACACTCAACTCACTAAACTAACTAACTACCAATGACCAAACTAACCACCCCACTGCCTAGCTGCTGCGGCTTTTATACACGACTGGTGTGTGTGTCGCCGTCTGGTTGCGCGCTCGGCTGTGGAAATATGCAAATATTTTCAAGAGGTTGAAGTTTCGGTTACAGTGCCAACCATTACGAATGTGTACGTCACTGGGTTGGTGATCGCGTCATATCTATAGATGAATGACATAATCGGCGGAAATGGTGGCGTCAAACATACGGCTCACTTAGTAAAAATAGCTTGGGGGAAAAACGGCTTTTTCTAACAAAACCTAAATATGTATTTTTGAAATTAGTATCAAATCTGATATAATGTGATCAGTGGTTTAATGATGGAGTTACTCTGCACAGAAAGCGAATCATTCTCTCATGGGATGGATAAGAAATTTACTGAAATCCAACTGCATTATTTTAAAATCGAATGATTTTTTAGTAAAGATCACAGGAAAAAATACACATACATAATGACCATACATAATGACACATACATAATACACATAAATGATGACACATACATAATGCACACATACATAATGACCATTTATTTTATAAAGCAGCATATAATCCAATATATCGGATGATGATCTTCCATAGCTAGTATCATGTCCTCCTAGTTATAAATTCAGCTAACATACTCAAATTTGCATTCGTTTATATTGCATATATTTTCCCATAAACTTTTATTTCAGCAAAATTAGGATCACTGAGTAACTAAAGCTAAAAATAATTTAATTATTGATCTCATATTCCTGTGATACTATTTTTACCATACATTCAATGAATAGTGTTGCGGGGCCACTACCAATAAGTGGGGTTGTGTTGCGCTGAACAACTCCCCTAGCCTACATAATATTTTTTCATATTTTCCTAACTCTCTTCTAATAAAAATTTCTTTGTTAAACTTCGTATCGTTTCACATAACTATTTTTTAAAAATCGGAAAATATTAGACAACTTTTAAGAAAGTTGGGTTTTTACGCTTTTTCAAACTCTGAATTTGAAGATTCTGATTATGTCTTTAGTCTTCACATAGTTTTTAACAATAATATGATCCAAAACTATTATTTTTTAATATAATTGTTTTCGAGTGTTTGTTTGATGTAATTTTTAAAATCATTATTGTTGGGTTTCTCAGTCTTATCTTTAACTCTGTTCTGAAGTAATGGATTATAACACATATAAGTAAACACACGCGCAAACATTCGCTTTTCTTAATATAGATTTCTTATTAAATAGCATGTTTCAATAATAAAAATACTTATTACTTTGTTAATATAATTGTTTAAATCATATTTTATAATTCTTATTAACCCTACACTGCATGATTTTTTATTTTTCCTTGAAAAAAATATATATGTATTTAAATATAATGAGAAAGCATGGAAAAATATTAAAAAAAAATTAACTCTAAATTTTCATTATTTTTTAATTAAATATTTTTTTGTTGCCAAATGGCAACACCATGCAGTTAGACATAAAAAAGTAAAAAATCAAACTGTGCCAAATGACTACACCATGCATTCAACAAAGAAAAAATATTTTAAATGATAGTCTCTGAAACAGTTTTTCCTCTTTGTAAAGACATAGAGGAACTAAGCATTTGTTGCTATACTCTTGTAAATCCTTTGCAATTCACCATTTTACATTGTTGTACACTGCTCTGGCCAATGATCAGTTATGTCAAATATGATATCTTCTGGAGGCTCTCTTGAGCAAGATTTTTTTTTTGTTTTCTTTCCCAATTAGTTCCTCTGTTTCTGATGGTTTCTCTGTTTAGTGATTTTTCTTGCCCATGTAAGCACAAAGTTTGTGCTAACTGCAATCTAAAATTAAGAAATTTTAAAGGCTTTTCAGTACTGAATTTTTGTTTCTGCATTCTCTTATACAACACCCAACCATTGATAATTGTGAGGTCTGTAGAAGGTAGAACAACCGAAAGTACCACTTTTTGCTTCGCATGATTATTTTATACCTTCCAATCAAACTATCAAGTAAGTCCACACCTCCCATGTGCTTGTTGTAAATCAGGGGTGTCAAACTGGCGTCCCGCAGTCCGCATGCGGCCCGCGAAGAACATTTTTGCGGCCCGGTCAATATATTGGCACACAATAATATATAATAAAATAACCGACGCAGAATTATAATAAGATAGGAAGGATTCGTTAAATGTTTTTTAATTATACTCTTTTTTTGCTATTATTTAACAAAATGCGTATATTTATGTTGAATATACTGTAATTAGGTAATATACTGTAATAAACCTACGTTTCTATTAAATATTGTTTTTTTTCTTGCGGCCCACCTATAGTTAAACCTTGTTTGTTTGGCCCAAGTTAGCGTTTGAGTTTGACACCCCTGTTGTAAGTTGTTATAATGTAAGGAAAATTTACTTTTACATATTTTTCTTTCCTGTCAAAGAGCTCTATTTCACTTGCAGGATTGATATCGACAAATGTGGAGAACATTGTGACGCTTTCGTTATCTTTCCATGACGTATTTGACAGTTCACAACCATCATATATAGCCACAAATTCAGTGATGTATCCACGAATCTATAGTTTCAGTTCCTTATCAGTTGGAAGTTTGTAGTCTGGAATTCTATTTCTTCTAATAGTTCCAAGAGATAAAATTCCTTTTTTCTTCAAACGATTTCTGACGTTGATCAATCTAAGGTCTCAGTTTGTAAAATTTATCATGGCCTCTTTGCAAATCAGTTGAAAATGCATTATTGTCATTGAAATGAAGATATCTTTTAATTTTTTCAACTTCGTTAACTCGCATAGAA
Source organism: Dolomedes plantarius (assembly GCA_907164885.2). Taxonomy (NCBI): domain Eukaryota; kingdom Metazoa; phylum Arthropoda; class Arachnida; order Araneae; family Dolomedidae; genus Dolomedes; species Dolomedes plantarius. The sequence continues at coordinate 61,215,453 of OU015496.1, read as the reverse complement.
TTTTGAGTGAGAGATATTCCAACTACACTATATAGAATAGTTTGTTCGGTAATGAAAGTTATAGGTTCCGGCGGAAAAAAAATATGAAAAAAAGTAATAAGGTGTTTCCAAATTCAAAATATTTTGAGGTAGCTGTCTATCTCCACTGAAAGATACGGATGCAGGATTTATTTGACTTTTTCTTCCATAAAAGTTTACATTTTTATTTTCAACTTTGTTACTTTTTTTCTCTAACGTCTTGTTACTTGAAGTTGAACTTTCATATCGAATATTCACGTCATTCTAAGATGATTCTGAATCATTTTCACTGTCAGAACTATCCTCTTGATTTCTATTAAAGAGAACATTAGGATTAACTGTAGAATCTTCATCAGTATTATCCAAATTTTTATCACTTCCACTTGAAAGAGCATTCCATATTTCATCTCTCAATAATTTCATTTCACCATCTGTATCAATGAAGTAAACAGACCTATCTGCTTCCATTATTCTAGCTTATAGAGTTTTAAAAAAGAAGTAAATTGCTTCTAATTATATGGCAATAACTCACAATTCAATCTGCACCTTCAAAAAAAAAAAATAGAGAGCAAGAAATAAAAACGAAGCACATGCTTTATGAACTACAGTGTTGACTTGGTTAGTTCACTCCATCACTTCATAGCACCCTTACTGCATGATGTTGCCAAATTTCAACAGATATATATTATGGCCTAAATTATTTTTAAATGTTTGCTTTAACATAAAAAGTCTATTAAATGAAAGATAAATGTTAATTTTATACATACGATTTTTTTAATGGACATTAAAAAACTTTTAGTTGTAAATAATAACTTCGAAATTTGGTCATTCAAGTGATTTCAAAAGTCCCTCCCTATGGTTTCATTTACTGCTATGTTACAGGCCACTATTGCCATCTGGTGAGGATAAATGAGGAAAATTGCATTAAAGATGTCCAATACTTGCTGTTGGTGCTTAGGATTGCCATATGGCTACATTTTACTGGCCAGTGGCGTGCCGGCCAGTTGGTGTAGCCAATTGGCAACATCATGCAGTGTAGGGTTAAATAGTATGCTAATATATTAAAAATAGGATTTTCAAATTAAAATTCAAACTTACGAAACCAAAGGCATTCTTCCAACAAAGTATTTTCGAAAATGGTGCGAAAAATTTACCTAAACTGAATCGATTCATATTCGAATGACAGTTACTTGAATTAAAATTTCTTTTCACTTTTAACTTGCAAGATATCCCCCAAAAAATCAGTACATCTTGAAATGATCTAATTATGATTAAAAAATTTGAATTAAAATTTTTTATGGCTCTTCCCAAATATGTAACATTTAATGAAAAAAAATTATATAAAAAAAACATGGCCGAATTTCAAAAGGTCAGTTTGTAACTCGAAATAAAAAAATGATTTATTTATGATTAAAAAGTTTGAATTAAAATGAATAAAAATTTAGATACACAATGACACATATTTTCAGCGAATCATTTTTTAGTGAGAATCATGCTGTGATTGAATCACGCTTTGTTATGACCCAATCATTTACGCGTTTGACGAACCAAGCAGGATATTTGTGTTGCATTATCGTTCTTTAAAATTCAATTAAAAATCGAAATTTTAAGATAGAGACTTGAAATGAGGTTTATATGAATGAGAAAGCTTTCATCTTCCAGATGATGTAAATATTTTCTTTGTAAGATAAAAACTCGAAGAGCATCGACCGTAGATCCTCAAAAGTGCATAAATTTCTCGAAAAATTAGGTTTTAATATTTTATGAAAATGTTAGTCTGTTTTAAATTATTTTTAAACAAATAAGGTCCTGTTTGAAGGAGAAATGTCTGTAGTCTTAGATTGTAAAAAGATCAAAATTCTACGATGATTTATTTGTCGAGATATCGTAATCTGAAGTTAAAAAAACATAAACTCTCCCACAAAACATAAAATAAAAATTTTTTTAGAATAAAATTTAAAATTCGGGCTTCGAGGTGCACCTTCCCATAGTCTGCACTACCCGTGTGCCAAATTTCACGGCTGTAAGTTTCACAGATTCGCCTGGGGGCCGCATACACACACACACACACACGCAAACACTTGTTTTTATTAATAAGATATATATATATATATATATATATATATATATATATATATATATATATATATTATGTTAAATAATTCAGCTAAAATGTAACTCTTAGTGATAAAAATTATGTTGTAAGCGCTGAGTACAATTTATTTCTAAACAAATGTAAATTTATAATATTGAATCAAATTTTGGAATAAATTTATGTTAACAGTAACTACGATTGAATACAAAACTCTTAAAATATTTAAATTTAACTTCTTTTATATGCAGCAAATGCACTTCAAATCCCGTGACTTTCAGTTGTTGACTTCAACAACTTAATGGAACTGTATTATTTGCATCAAATTTAAAATAATCTGTTTCATAATTGATTTTTAGTATAGAAATATATTTATTATTTTTTTAAAATTCTTCTTCAATATCGTTTGTAAATTCCTGAATGAGTAAATCAGAAAAAATATAGAATGAGCTGAAATATTAAAATCCATTATGCATTTTTAAATCTCAGTAATAAAATATAAAAGCTATATGATATATTTCATATTTTTAAGGCTTCATTTATATAGAATTGTTTCAAAACACGTTTTTATATTACTATATCGCTGAATTCACATATTTAATTTAATTTAATGCATTCCCAGAAAGGAAACAACATTTTAACGTGTTTTTTTCATTTGGAAGCGTAATACTTTTTTGACTTCTTATAAAACAGATCGGTCTCGGTTTCATTTTACGATATTAAAGTTAATTTTATTTACAGCTATATATTTACTTTAGTTAGATTTTTATTTTTAACAACCAGCCACTCAAAACTAACAATCTATATGTAAAGTTTTAATGACTTTATTTTAGGTTTCGTATATTACTATTTGTTTTAGGTATGTCTATGACAAACTAAATATTTTGCTGGATTCACTTTAATTACATATTAATTAGTTACATGCTTCAAATTCAAAAACTTAGTACAAACTATTTGAAAGGATTGCTTTCACTGTTTCCAAAGCTTGAATGACTTCTGTCGCAGAAGGAACATCATGTTCCTCATCATCATCGCCATCATTATCCGAACTATCCGTTTCTGAGTCTGTCAAATCCCTTAGTGTCGCAATCTCTGATGTCACGACATTTAAATCGCAAGCGAGATAATCCTCCGGATCTACATCTGAGCAAGAAAATAACTCACCCAGTTCTTTAGAATCGTCATTTTCTCTCTCCTTGTACTCAAATTCATCCCCTCTGTTCTCCAGAAAACAACCCTTTCTAAAAGAACTTCAGAAACATTTTCCCCGAATTGCTTCCATGCCGAAAAAAAATTATATGAAGAACTTTTAGAACGTTTATCTATGTTTTCCTGCCTCCAGATTATATACCAAGAAGAGATTTTTTTTTAAAAAGTTGGTTACTAGTATAGTTTACTAGGAACGGTCGTATGATCGGCAGGTTGAACCTTGCTTGTGAAATTGGAAGGTAAAATTTTCATTCGCCCTTTCTGTACAACATGGGCTGTACATTGATCAACAAGCAAAAAACCTTACGTTTCTGTAAGTGCATTTGTCAGCCCAATTTGCGAAGAAAATTTTCAAAAATTGTTCTTGTCATCCAATATTTTTTTTGTTTGATTCAGTAGGAAAACCTGTTTACACTTTTGAAATACTTCGGCCTCTTTGATTTTCCAACTACTAATAGTGTTATATTTTCACACCCGTCTGAATTCGTGCATAGCAAAACATTCGATGGCAGTTTGGATAGTTTTCCACTATGGCTGTTTTCACACTTTACTGACTTTAAAAGTCTTATTAGTAAGAAGATTGTAATAGCTAGGTTACACCGCCCCAATCAATTGGTGATACGGCCTTCTCTATCTGCACACAGGTCGCCCAATGACAACCCCACTCATCACATTGCGATCCCGCAGGGTACCGCACCCCAAACCAAAATTTTCCTACCGAAATCCGCATTTTACTGTCCCCATACTTTGATCCACTGACTCTCCTCCTTACTTTATTATCACTTACAATTTGCACTTCTAAATTCGTTGGAGGCTAACAATTTCAAACAATCGTCTACCATTAGTATTCTTGACATTTCTTATTAAATCCACTTAGCTTAACATTTTATTATTAGTGACTATATTAAAGATATACTTGAATACATTTCCCATGACAATCAGTATCACTTATTTATGATTTCTAATTTATGTGCAGTATAATCACTTCATCATTTCATATAAATCTTACCCTCATCAATTATACAAACGCTTAACTTTCAATATTACTTATTAATTTCATATTAATAACCATCTTAGAAATATACTTCCATTTATACCTCCAATCAATTTATAGTACTATTTGCAATTTCTAAGTTATTTACAATGTGATCACAACAATTCTTCATATAAATATTATTATCATAAATTATACATATTCTTAACATTTATAACAACATTAAATGATACTTATCTACTTATTAACAATATTTATCTTACAATTATATATGCTTACATTTCAAACAATCATCTATTATACTTCCTACACATTCTACTTTATATACATTAACTTTTTGTATAATTCTTACAGCAATTCAGTATTAACAGTTAACATAACTAGAAAGAATGATAAAAATTATATAAAAACATGAATATTCAAGTAAACTTAAAAAATTATTAGCACTAATGTGTCTTTCTTTTCAACTCCGGTTAAATCATCGATCGTCGACCGTTCTGTTATTTTATTTATTTATTTATTATTTTTACGTCGCGTGAATCAAAATTTGCTGTAGCAACATCATTTGGCGCCATATCGCCGCAGTTGGCGACTATGCCATAAGAAGATTGTAAAAGAATCGTGTCTGGTCAGCATTGAAAAAGTCTTTACTGGAGTATTCTTGAATCAAAGACGGCAATGTGTTCTCCATCCACTCTTGGGCAGTCTCAGAATCGACACCACCAGACTCGCCACAAACAGACGTGTAGGATAAATTATGCCTCTTTTTAAAGCGGTCCAATCCAAACATTTGAAGCTGTGAATCCTTGAATTCCCAGTTTTGAAGTATTTTATGTTGCATTCTATTTCAAAACCGGGCCATATATAAAAATGTTTGTTGCCCAAACTTCCTTGACCCATCGAAAGAGAAAATGAGGAATTTTCTCAATTTCACGTTTTTTTTTTATTAGCCAGTTTTCCCATCTATTCCAAATGTTGCTCTATTAAATATGCTTCTTTAAAATTATTTGAAAGTTAGATATGGAATTCCGATTTAATTTACAGAATCAGCTTTACTGCCAATTTAACACTTCTAATACCAACTTTTTTTGTAACACTGAGTGGCATTGCGGTCACCAGTGACCCCATTAGTTTTTTTATTTATTCTGATGCTTATAATGTATGACAAAAATATTATTTACAATAAATTTATTAATTAACAGACACATTTCATACAGTTATTTAAACTTTATATTTAACCTTTAAAAATTGTAATTAAGCGCAATTAGTTGAGAGGATATTGAAATAGACATCATGCACAGTTTGAACAAAAAGTGTTTGAATGTTGCTTACACATAAAAACTGAACATTTACTGCACTTATCACTATATTTTCGGTCCGCTAAACGTTCAGAATAAAAACATCTACCCTCTTTTTTCACTTTCACGCTCACGCCTGCTTCAAGTGTCTTTGGAACAGGTACCCGCTTATGCAGTTGCCTTTCAACTAAAGACTTGCCTAATTCCAAAACATACACTCTTCTCTTATAATTTGTTTTTTCTTCTTTTGGTTAAGGTGTAACCAAATAATAAAGCGATTCAAGACACTTATATCTAACATATTGTAAAAGATGACCATTGACCATCTTCTCTTTATTCGCTTTGTTGTATATGCTCGCACTAGCTGATCCATCATATCAACTCCTGATTTTGTATTATTATAATCTTGAATCATAGCTGGTTTCGCTGCCTGTGTATTTTCAATTTCAGAAGAAAAATACAATGTGCTCAAAATAGTTACAATTCTTCCTTTCTTTGGACAATAGGATACAATTGTCGCAGACTTTTGAATTCCAAATATTGAAGAGGTCTTCCTTTGAATGTGACGAACTCCTGAGGTAATTCGGATCGTTTTTTTCTTATCGTACCCAAAAGTGTAAATTTTTTATTCTCTAGCTCTTTTGCTAGATTTAAGCTAATAAAGAAGTTTTCCGCTGTGATATTTCTTCCACTATTCTCCATTCCTTTCACCATATCCATAACTACTCTCTTTCCTTGATTAACTTCTCTAGGCAGATTAACTTCTCTAGCATAGTGTAAACCTGAATATTGCATACATAAGAAGATTTACTGCCACAGCTATATTCCATATATTCCTGGTTTAGACGGGATGTACTGTCTAATCAGGAATTTTCCCTTAAGGTACTTCATGTAGAAAAATGATAATGAAAACTTTAAATTCATTTTATGGAAAATTGAATTTTTCGCAAAATTGACTTATCGCAACAATGATAACTCAAAAACTAATCAATAGAATTTTACCATTTTTGTATCATAGGTTTTCTATAGTTTGATGAGTGCATGGAAGTGGAATTTTTTAAGTATATGCATTAGATGATGAGTGATAGCCATTTTTTCTAGAAAGTTTGTGTCATTTTACTCTTTTTTCTTTCCACACTTGACATGCAATGCCATATCTCTGGTATTAATAAAGATATATAAAATATCCTATTTCAAAGCATGCTTAGTATATATATATATGTTATTAGAAACAAAATTTAGTGAAAAATCAGCAATATTTCTGAAAATATGGTTTTTATCGTAAAAGCAAAATTTCAGCAAATTTTTCCCTTTTTCCCATTTTTAAAAAAAAAATTATAAAAAATTATTTGTTTTCACTTGTCGTTTAAGTATGTGATAAGTGGAACTTTCCGAATATGCAGTCAGATTTAAAATAAAAGTGTTTTTTTGAAAAAAGGTAACTGAACGAGGTCGGATACCTTAAAGACAACCAATTGTTCATCGACGGTGATATTCTCAAGAGGAATGTAAGCATCTTGTAATGAAACTGTTCAAAGTTCAAATATATTTCTGATTGGTGACAGCTTATCATGGGATCGATTTTTGCAACCTATTCTCAGCATCATCAAATCAAATGCAATCGGGATATTTCTGCAAATCTATTCCTAGCCATAGATTTATTGAAAATTGGGCGACCATCATTCCACAGATTTGTCATTGCTTCATTATGTGCTTTATACACTCCAGCAAGTATAAGCAGTCGAAAAAAGCACAAGATTTCTTCTTTATCGGTGTTAGCTCAACTGTCCCCATATACTATTTTTTCTTCTTTATTTGTCCATTCAGAATTTCTTCTTTTTCTAACTGAGCATACTATAAAACGTTCTATATTGATTGAAATTGCTTTTACCTGATTAGTGTTGCCATGTATAGACAGAACCAGAAATCTTTTATAAATATCCCTCAATTATAATATTACTCTAAATAAATCTGGTTGTTTTTGAAATTCACACTAAATTTTTTTTTGGGTCACATGCGACCCCAATGGTACTCAGTGTATAAATTGGCAAAATTAATTAAAATTTATGAGCATAATGCAATTTTTTTCTATGTGTGGGATGCTAGGGTCTAAATGAGAAAAGTCAAATTCTTTCAGAATTTTAGAAATCATACAGTAATTACAGCTGTTTGACAAAGGCACAATGGGGTCACTGGTGACTCCATGGTATTAGATGGGTTATTCTCTAGATTTCGTGATGATTTCCGTTTTTTCCAGCAAATAAAATCGCTTTCTTTTTGACGCCATATTTTTACTGTCTAAAACTAACGAAAATTCTCTAACGAATGCTATCAGCTCCATTCTGCAACATAAGGCATAGGAAATATAATAACCAATGAGATAAAAATGCATTCGTTAGCGGAATTCTATGATTCTTCCATTTGTCTTTTGGTGGTCGTCCTTCTTTTTACACAAATAGAAGAGAGACTCCGAATATTGCACCTGCAGATGGTAAGAAAGGACAAAGAGAGGGAAGATTCCGTGTATTGCGTGTATTGATGAGAAATATATTTTTTTATTACCATCACAATTTCTGACTATTTTAGGAAAATTACATCGAGTTTTTCCCTCTGAAATAAATACGTTAAATATGTCAATATGATGACGCTAAATCTGAGATTATTAACTTTACAAGTATAGGAAATTAATTGAGACTAATGGAAAATGGCGTTATATGCTGGAAATCGTTAAATACGGGTTACGTTAAATCGGGGTTTCACTGTATATGTTATCATGTAGTAGATGCTGAATTTTAATCTATTGCAATACATGCAATGTAAATAAATATGAAACGTGAGACATACACAGAATATCAGGCTATTTCTTGCATTTTAGTCTTGTATCCTTTCTGTTAAACTCCTTTAAATTTCTTTTTGATTTTGTTGCTACATGTGCCGATGGAAAAATGTCCTTAGGTCGAGAGGCGCAAATAAAAAGAAGGAAAATATATGTCAAAATTACAAAAAAAAATACATGAAAATACAAAATATTTCTGGGAAAATACGAAGTTTATAGTCTCTCAGCATCAATAAAACAGAGCACTGAAATATAATGCATGGCATACAGCTAGGTACGATTATGATATCTGCATTTCGACCGAGGGAACGATGAACTATATCAGTATGAGACAGGTGGGCTGTAAAATAATCGTACTTAGTTGTCAAACGGAAATTGGCAATAGTATTTTTTATTTACCATGTTTTTATTAACTCGCTGTCTTGTTTGTTTGTTTGTCTTTACTTTGTTTGTTTGTACTTTATTTCTATTATTTGAGAAAGACTGACTGATAGGTAAAAAATACTAAAATGTTTCCTTAATCTGAAACTATCCACTTATTTCGTAACCCCTTAATTCTACATACTAGTTATTTTCTTCCAGAAATTATTCATTATCAGTTAGAAATAAGCCCTAGTTAAAGGACTGAGATAACAACCTTATAATAGGTTGAAGACAAAATATGCAATTCCACAAGATTTGTCATGAATAACAAGCAGATTTAGTTATTAAAAACCGTTTTAACTCTTTCATACACATTTCAAAATTATTAGGTTTCAACAAGTGAATGAACATAGTTTGAGAGAATGATACTTTTGAAACCATTTTTCACCCTAAAACTTAATGTGACTGTCTTGCATTTAATTTTGAGATTCAGGATCCCATAATTTTATCTTGGGAACTCATAATATCAAACATTAAACATACATTTCAAAATATACCGTAAATTATTTAGAACGACTTACATGAATTGTTAAGATTGTATTACTCCTGTGATAAAAGTGTAACGGGTATATGCTAATGTTAAATACGTTTCTTTATAATTTTACTGTTTTTTCTTTTCTTCACTGTATTACTCTTTTTTCTTAGTTTTTATATATGGAAAGGTTTCAAAATATTTCTTTTAGTATATTTTAAACGGTGTTAAGAATATGTTTTAAGATCTTTGCATTTACACTATGCATAAGTTATATGCGTCTATAATATTTTTTTCGGACGCCAGTTATGTCTTACATTCCTGTTATTTTTTTAACATTTTAATTTTGACTCTTAATATATCATGCTTTGATTCCGTGTTTCTTTTTTTTATTGGATATCTAATCTAAAATTCGTAGACTGTGCTAGCCCCATGATGTGAAAATAAATTCGTTTTGCCTGACGACTTTTTAGATGTACAGGATTCGAGTCTGGTTTACCAATATTGCTGCTTGTAACCAGTCAGAATCTGTTTAATAAGAAGATTTTGGTCCATTTAGTTTTTTATAGCAAAAAACACGTTTTATTAAAGCAGTTCCCAATTGGGTAAAACACTGAATCAGATAACCTAAGTTAACTAATTTAAAAAATGAAAAAGAGTAATTTATTTTAAAATTAACGTTTTTATTTTCATACATTTATTGAAATAAACTAGGTTTGAAAAGTTTACAGTGCGACATCTGTAGACCTCTTACCCTATTGGACGACCACCCCTCTAAACGGCCATATTTTTTCCAGAACTGACTAAAACTGCAAAAATTCAATGTTATGCAAGAAACCTCTCTTCGATAACCACCCCTAAAAATGGCCATTTTTTGAACCATTACTGTCTGCAATAGAGACTTTTCACTTTATAAAAGGCTTTCCATAATTATGTATAAATAATGTATGAATACGTGTCATTGAAATATATTCTGAGCTAGAATACTGGTTTAAGTACATAAGTATTCTGTAATAAATACTAGGTTACTAAATACTGGACTTCTAGTCTTCCCCCCAAAAAAAGAAATTTTACTATATTTCCATTTTTGAAAATTATTTGAAACATATAAATTCAATCTTTCGTAAAATATTAGGATCGTAATATATTGGTTTCAGACAAATATTCTATTTCGAGCCTTATTATATTTTTAGTTATTTCATCCCTCTCATATTCCACCTAAATTTCTATAATTTTTAGCCATAACAGGGAAATAATTTAGTTAATATGGGGTATTTAATATTAACTACATTGGAAAGTTTTAAACTAAATATTATCTTAATTATGTAACTAAGATTGTGGGAAACAAATATTATTGGTAGTTAAATTAAGTATTCAAATAATATTGCTCATAATATCGCGAAATTTTGAAAATTTAAAAAATAAATTGCGTGTAAAATTAACTATAGGAAGTTTTATAACATAAGAATTAAAATTTCTCTTAAAAATATTGTCATTAAATTTTTCTTTCTTCTATCGCCATGAACGAAAAATATATTTTGCTAATAAAACTATCTTATAAAATTAATTAAATGGTTATATTTGCAGGTTTGAAAAGTAATTTGTCATTCTAGATGAATTAGGGAATGACGTCTACGTAACGTAAGTAACTTGGTTTCACAGTAAAGTCTATCTTGGAAATTTACCTAAGCGTTAGAGGTAGCTTAATTTCACTGCATCCTTATGGCTTCAAAAGGCACTTGGACTAAATTTCCATCTCTATTAAATATTCAACAATTTAAGTGTGCATAATATACCCGTATAAGTAAGCAATCTCAATTTTGCCTGCGATTTCCTGAAAAGCTCCAAATAACCTTAAAAGGGGACATACGAATTATAAAAGTTATAAGGTTGACGTTAGTAATTGACCCTTACATTGAAAAAGTAT
>OU015496.1:61175320-61203738 GCA_907164885.2 Dolomedes plantarius | reverse complement strand
ATAAGTAAGCAATCTCAATTTTGCCTGCGCCTTCCTGAAAAGCTCCAAATAACCTTAAAAGGGGACATACGAATTATAAAAGTTATAAGGTTGACGTTAGTAATTGACACTTACATTGAAAAAGTATGAAAATAATATGCAACAGTATAAAGATTTGTAATTATTATTATTTTTCAAACACTGATATGATATGAAGATTTTGCTAATATAATCATATATCGCAAAGTAATTTTTACTGATATAAAATTTAAAGAAAATAAGATATTCTACAACGGGCTTTGAAGAAAATGTTGTATTAAAGGATTCCATTGCAACAGTTATAAAATATCAAATTATATAAAATCTTATGATAAGGAATTTTTAGTTCTGCAAAAAGCGTTTTCTCATTCAACCAACAGATTATCTATAAGTTGCAAAAGAATTATCTTTAATATCATACATATTCAAAATAACCACATGAATGCGTAATCTAACTGCCCGAGGTAGCCTATGGGTAACACGTTAGCTTTCGATACTGAGGGTGCTCCGATCGAATCCTGACAAGCACCGTTAAATACCTTCGTGTCCAGGAAGCATATGGACACTTTTAATCCGTAGACTGGAAAGTCCTTCTATGATGTCAGATAAGGTGGAAGAGATTACGATCCCCCAGATGTCATCCCTGGGGATGCTAGTCCAAAATTGAGGTGACACCTGGATAAATCGGACGTTTACCCTTGGGGTGTCATTATAAACCAGAGCCTCACCTGTGAGCCACTAGCCTATGTGGACCTGGTCTGGAATACTATTCCGTCCAGGGGGCATTATAAACAAAAACGATAATATATACATATATATATATATATATATATATATATATATATATATATATATATATATATATATATATATATATATATATATGTAACATGGGAGACAGATCGCAGGCTCAGAAGATATCTAGTCTCCCATGCTACGGTGAGTAGATGCAGTTATACTCGAGGATAAATTTAATTCATGACTGAAAACGACGAATACGAGCTTTATACGGGAACATTTTTATTCAATACACAGACCGCTCCGTCTGTTTTGTTAGCGGATCTTTAAGTTATGAAAGGTATACGACTTACCTTTCTTCCACTTCTTCTGGGCGTCTGTATCTATAAAAAGTAATATTCCAAGGATTGATGGAGAGTGCAATCTCTGCAAGACACTAAATTTTAATTTTTACTATTATTTACATCACAAAAACATATTATTTACAATTGCTTTATGAGCAAGGTTTCCCAAGTCGGGTAATATGACCGCGCTTATCCGCGACATTCGAAAGTCTCCATCCGAGTGTTCTGTTTACAGTCTGTTTCTCTCTTCACTTCAGTTCTGAGAGAAGCTCGGAAACTCATGGAGGATGGAGGGAAAGGCCGCTCGGCAGCAACACACTCCCACCTTGAGTTCTGTATCTACGAACTCAACCTTTCTGGCGAGCACCTTCAAATGCCCATTCTTTCGGGAGGTTTCACAATTCGTCCACTTCGGGTTATCACTGGTTTGGGCTCCCGAAGGGGTTTATCTGGTTCTTGGTCTTTTGCACTTTTCTTATTGTCAAGGATTTTATCTCTTAGGAATGTACCTTCAGTGTTCTCGGATAATTCTAGTGGATACACTCGTTGCACAGGACATGTTACAATGCCGGATTTCGTCTTTATCCGCACAACTCTGACTATGCCATCCTTGCCTGGTAGGACTTCCAGAACTCGTCCAATTGGCCACTGTAAGCGTTTTAAATTGTCAGATCCGATGAGAACAATTTCACCGACAGAGATCAATTTGGAGTTTTCTCTGCTCTTTCTGACATTCTACAACTGCCCAAGGTATTCGAGTCGAAATCGTTTCCGCAAGTCTTCGCGTATTCTTTGAAGGTACAGATATCTCTTCAGCATATAGGCGACATCCACTTTGTCAATATCTGGTACACCACATTCTCTTGCTTCTTGTAGAAACATCGAAGGTGATAAAGCAACCAAATCATTTACATCTTCGGACAAATATGTCAAGGGTCGTGAGTTTATGAGACTCTCGGTATCGCACAAAACTGTATTTAATTCTTCATAGTTTAATAAGGCTTGTCCTAATATTCTGCGTAAAATCTGCTTCATCATGCCAATTAATCTCTCCCACCATCCACCCCACCACGGTGCAGATGGAGGAATGAACTTCCACGTAATTTTCTTCAGTGTGGATTGCATTTCTATTCTTTGCCAATCTAGCTTACTCAGCGCTTTGTGTGCCCTGGCAAAATTGCTTCCATTGTCGGAATATATAATCTCCGGTCTTCCTCGACGCGCAATAAACCTTCTTAAGGCTTGAAAAAATGCTTCTGCTGTTAGTGAAGTTATCAGTTCTATGTGCACAGCGCGATAAACAGCACAAGTAAATAGAACTATCCAGGCCTTTGTTCCGTCTCTCAAGAACAGCGGCCCAGCGAGATCTGTGCCTGTAACCTCAAATATCGTGGCTTCCCTTACTCTGTCTTCAGGCAAAGGAGTGGGAATAGGCTCTGGATGAGTCACGGTGAACCGTTTGCATTGTATGCATTTTGAGACTGCATGTCGAATCGTTTTTCGGCTTTGCAAAATCCAATAATTTTCTCGGAGATTGTTCATCAATATTTGAATTCCAGGATGTTTCATTTCTCTATGTTTACTCTCAATCAGCATGTGAACAATTCTGTGTTTTGATGGCAAAATTATTGGTAATCGAAAATTCTTTTTATCTTTTCTTCTAAAGATACGTGTTTTCGTTCTCAAAAGTCCACTTTCGTCAACAACAGGATTAAGTGCTTTAATTCGTTGCTCAGATACTCCTGCTGGAAATGCATCTTTCTGGACAATCTTCAATATAACTCTTTCAGCGTGATTTAATTCTTTCACGGTTAGATTTCCGGTGCATCTCGAATTTTTGTGTTTCAAATTGAAGAAAAATCTGTAAATCCAAGCAATGATTCGAATAAGCCTGGGATAACAAGAAATTTTATGAAAGATTTCTTCAGTTTCAACGTTTACTTGCGTGGAGACTACAGTCATCTTTCTTTTTTCTCGAGCAATTTCTTCTTGGTCAAAAACCAAATTGACTGTTGGCCATTCATTTTCGCTCTTCTTTAACCAAGCTGGTCCCTCCCACCATCTCATCTTCAAAAACTGTTTTGCTGAACAGCCTCTGGAGGGAAGGTCAGCTGGATTCTCAACACCATTTATATATCTCCATGCATTTTGGTCTGTTAATTTTCGTATTTCTCGTACTCTGTTTGCCACGAAAACAGTCCAAATTTCTTCCTTTTGTATCCAAGTCGAAACAGCAGTCGAGTCTGTCCAAAAGATAAGGTATACGTTCTGCCATTGTAAGCCTTCTAAAACTGAGGCGCAAAGTCTAGCTCCCACCGTGGCAGCAATCAATTCAAGACGAGGTATTGTTATTGGTTTTGAAGGAGCTACTCTCGACTTCGAAGCTAACAAATGGACTTCAACTCCAGAGGATGTCTGGATTCTTAAAAATACTGCTGCTGCATAGGCATTGCTACTGGCATCACAAAAGGTGTGGATACTGCAAAACTTCTTGTTTTCTTCATTACATTTTATCCATCGTGGTACTGACATTTCTTTTAAGAGAGAGAGATCTTTGAACCAATTTATAAATTTTCTTTAGTATTTTCATCTACTTCTGCATCCCAGGATAGTCCAGACTTCCACAGACTTTGCAACATCAACTTAGGAATAAGGAGAACTGGACTTGCAAACCCTATCGGGTCAAACACTTTCTGTGTCAAAGTCAAAATAGTTCTTTTTGTAATTTTGTCAACTTGTTGATCTTCTACCCAATCCAATCTCAACTTTATAATGTCCTTTTCTCGGTTCCAAACCAAACCTAAAACATTAGTAACGACTTCTGGATTTGTATCATTAGAGTATTGCCAACACCTAAGATTAAATTTCGCTGATGCCATAACTTTACGAGATTCTTCAATAAATTGGAAAAGTTCATCTTCACTATCAAAACTGGCCAATACATTATCAACGTAAAAGCTCTGGCGAAGTTTTTCTACTACTGTCTGATCATGTTCTGCATATTTCATGTCATTCTGAAGATGATAATCTATTACTGCGCCTAACAAAAAAGGGCTACAGATCACTCCGAAAGCAACTCTGGTGTGTTGCAATATTTTCACTTCTTTAGTGTCTTCGTTCTTCCACCAAAAAAATCTCAGATAACGTCTATCTGAAGGTCTGATACTAATTTGTAAAAATGCTTTTTCTATGTCTGCGACAACACCCAACTTTCTTTCTCGAAATTTAAGTAAGAGGGATGGGATCAGCTCTAATAAATTGGGTCCGCATTCTAAACTCTGATTAAGTGACGGTGAAAACTTAGCTCTCGCCGATGCATCGAACACGGGCCGTACTGGAGTTGAGCTATTTTATTTAATTACCGGTCTGTGAGGCAAGTAATGTCCACAGTCGATATCTTCTCCGTGTTCCACTTCTTCGATTATACCTTTATCCTGCCAGTCTTTTAAGACTTCATCATATCGTTTAAACAAATTTTTTGAACGAAGTTTCTCTGTTGTGGTTCCCAGTCGTTTCAGTGCCAAGTCCTTGTTCGTAGGTAATGGCCAACAATCTTCAGCCCAAGGTAACGTCACTTCATAACGTCCCTCTCTATTCAAGGAAACATAATTCTGAAATTGCATTTTTATTTCTAAGTCCTTTTCTTTCGTGGCTTTTTTCGCGACTGGATCAGCAATACCGATGACATCTAAGTCCCACAACTTTGTAATGGTAATATCTTTAACTAACAAATTTGTAACTACCATCGTAGAATTATCATCGGAATCATCAAAGGGCATTTTCCCCATCAAGGTCCATCCGAGGTATGTTCCGATAGCTACAAGCCCGCATGGTAGAGGTACCACTTTCCCATTAAGTAGCTTACCTGCTACATCCGCCCCGATTAGCAAATCAATGTCCCCGGATTCTTCATGTTTCGCAATCAACTGATCTGTTAAAATTATATTTCTTTCATTTAATTCCTTAGAACAAGGCTCTAATTTTAAAGTTGGTATCTTAGAACATATCCTTCCCTTGTCAAGTACCTCAAAATTGCAGTGATAATCTTCGCTAATACTGCTAACTAACACTCTGTACCGATAATGTTTTTCTGTGTGTTCCTTACCCCCAAACAAATTATGGATAACATTTTCTTCTTTAAGAAGATCATAACGCATTTCTTCCGCCACTCTTTTACTCAAATAAGAGCGCTGGCTACCCGTATCTATGAGACATCTAATAATTTTCCCTTCATTTTTGCCTCGCAGTTTTACATACAACGTTTGTAGAAGAATTTCTCGACTACAAGTTCTGTTGCTTAACATCGTGTCATTAATAACAGGTTTTATGTCCCTGCTTTCTATAGTTTCTACTTTGGATTTGTTAAGCTCTTTCTGTTTATCATCGTTACACATTAGAACAAAATGCTTTCCTTTACACCGCTCACAGCTAATTCTACGTTTGCAATCGCGGGACCGATGACCCACTTTCAAGCAAATAAAACAACAACACTTTTTTATTAACATTTTCTTTCTGTCATCTAAGCTCATTTTCAACGCATATCGGCAAATAGCTGACTCATGATTCTGTTTTTCACAAAACACGCAGCTGTGTTTATTGAAATGTGTAGCGTCTAAAAGTCCCATTGCCGTAGGAATTCTCGCCTCGGCGCCGTCCGCGTAAACAGGGGGGGAATGTTTCATCTTTCGCCTAGAATCGAAACCAAAACCTTCTTTCGCAATCGCAATCCGTTCCTCACCTTCGACCTCTGATTTTAGAAAACTCATAAGGGAAGTCAATTTGTTTGACTCTTTAGTAACTTCAGTTTTCAGAGTCATGTTTCTTTCCCATACTCTTATTATATCTTCCGGTAAACAGCTTTCTACGAGCGGATACAAAATCGCGGCGTATTTATCGGAAGTCACACCTAGGGAATTCAATGCTCGGATATGAGATTCGATTTTATCGTATAAACTGGCAAGGCGCGTCTTCTTTTGACCCATAGAATTACTAAGCACTAAACTAAGTAACCGTCTGACGTACACCTCTATGAGTAACTCATCTCTGCCAAATCTAGTTTTTAAACACTCAATCGCTTCTTTGTAATTTTCGGCAGATGGGGGGAAGGAATCTACGAGTTCTCGACCACGGGATCCTTCAACTGTAGCTTGTGATAAATAAATAAATTTATCTTCCGGTGCTATTTCTATATCCTCATGAATTTTCTTAAATTGACCCCAGAAACCGAGCCACTCCTCTATTTCCCCATTAAACTTTTTAAGTTCTACTTTTGGTAGTTTAAATCGGCGTTTCGATGCCATTTCACTCGTGACATCACTATTATTATCTTTAACGGTACTGTTCAGTGTTTTGTTTGCTTTCGTTTTTAATCTTATATATCTTTCTTTATATGACTCATAATCATTATATTCGGAATCAAAGACTTCTTGACTACATTTGGGATCATGTGCTAATAATTCGTGAATTGATGTTTCTTTATCATCCAGCACACACCATTTCTCATTTAATTGTTCAATTAATATTTCTAATTCCTCTTCATCAACTTCTTTATCGTCAAGATATTTTTCTAATTGATTGGCTATTCTTGTAAAGCCGCTTCGTAATGGTGTGCGCGATTTTTGATAACTCTCCATCGTTTAATGTTAAGCATAAACTATCACACTCTTTTTATTATTAGTTTTCAATTCAATTATATATACTTTTCTAAACAATTACAGACGCCCACCCGGGGGCGCCAGAAATGTTTTGTTAGCGGATCTTTAAGTTATGAAAGGTATACGACTTACCTTTCTTCCGCTTCTTCTGGGCGTCTGTATCTATAAAAAGTAATATTCCAAGGATTGATGGAGAGTGCAATCTCTGCAAGACACTAAATTTTAATTTTTACTATTATTTACATCACAAAAACATATTATTTACAATTGCTTTATGAGCAAGGTTTCCCAAGTCGGGTAATATGACCGCGCTTATCCGCGACATTCGAAAGTCTCCATCCGAGTGTTCTGTTTACAGTCTGTTTCTCTCTTCACTTCAGTTCTGAGAGAAGCTCGGAAACTCATGGAGGATGGAGGGAAAGGCCGCTCGGCAGCAACACCGTCGGTATGGATGCAGCAAGAGAAAATACAGGAATCCGTCCTACTTCCGGATGTCAAGTCTTATATAAACTTCAGTCCATCACGTGATTAAAGGGTGTGTCTTAGTAGTTGATTGATTTAAAGTTGTTGTTGATGCGCAGAGCTGCTTTAAACTTGTACTGACGCTTCGCAGCGTCCCTTTACTTAAAAAAGACAGCCATCTTTAATGATATTGCCTAAGGCTGTAATAAAGGAATTTAACGCGAATGCTTAAAGGGAATTAAATAACTTAAGGGATTAAAAAAGGGTATGTAATTTTGAATAGTAAAGTGAGCAATTAATAGTTTTTAAATGTTGAGAGTGTTGAATTAAGAAATTACTAGTTTTTTAATATTATATATATATATATATATATATGGGGAAGGTGCGATCCCCTCAGATGTCGACCGTGGGTGTGCTCCGTCAAAATTGTGGTGGTCCATTGCCAAGTTAGACTTCGACCCTTGTGATGCTATTATAAACCAGAGTCGCACTATTCAGCACGAAGCCTCGATGGTCTTGGTATTGAACTTCCGGCCACGGGGCATTAGGAACAAGAAAACAACAAAAATTAATTTAAGTTCTTGATGTTTTAATAAGAAACAAACATTTTTTATCACTTAAATGAAATTGCTAGTATCATATATTTCCCATGTACATTGCTTACGACATTCGAGACTACAAAAGAAAAGTCAATAAAATTTTGGAGACAGTTGTAATAATTATTAAGAAAGTAAATACATACGACTGAATACCATTCATTTTAAGTTGAGTTCAATATTAGTGGACTGGTTTTGGAAAACACCGAAATCAGGAGAGAGGGAACACTGCATAATCTTCAATCCTAGACATCAGAGTTTAAAATATATTATAACTCTGCAATGACTTAAATATTCCTTCATAAATTTATTTCATCTTTCTGAAATTGAACTTTGATACCTCAGATATTTAATCAAACTAGATAGAATTTAGACTGGATTTTAATCCAGAGGACCAAGACACTTGCTGAAACGTATATATTTACAGACGGAAAAATAATATTTCATTTGTATAAGATAGAAAGTACCATAAAGATATTTATTTACAGCAACTCATACTTTATGCAAATCTGAAGAATCATAAGAATCTTAACCCCGAATGTAAGAATGGTTTTCTAATTCCATCTATTAGATTGTAGATTTTTAACTAAAGATAAATTATATCTAAAGATAAATCATTTTTATATGAAGATAAAAATGATATGTATATAAATGGACATACCAGTTACTTTAAAACTTCTACTTATAATAAATTCCATGTATATATTTTCTTTCAAGAGTGTATAGAATCCAATTAAATGAAAAAAATACTACTGTATAAATAATAATAACTATAACAATAACGTTGATTTGTATGGTAAATAATGAAACGCGATTTGCTTCAATATTATATAGTACTGAAGTCACAGCACGTTGAAGTTATCTGTGTTAAAAAGTGTTTCATTCTTTAAACCAATTAACTGTGTGAGATATCACATATCAGATTTAAAAAATTAAGCTGCCGTCTACTTTTTAAAGTAACTTTTTTATATGAAAAATATATTATCTTTACTAAAATTTGACATTTTTTAAACATTATACAGAATGTTTGAAATACGATAGCTAAAGGAAAAATACGCTTAAGCATAATTTATGAATAGTACTTATGACATGAATTTTAAACTTCTCCTTATTTTTTTCTCAGATTCTCTCAATTACTCTACACTAAATATCTCATCTATCGCTCTAAAAATGCATCACGTTAATGTAAGGTACGACATATTCCTCCATTTAAATCAATGAAATTTATTTTATTTTATTCACTTCAAAAGCTGCATAACGTAAGAGATCGGTCTTTTAGAAAATCGAAGATATTTTTTTCAACACACCGAGATAACAGCACCTGTATATGAAGCTTTTTTGGCATAATGCTTATATAATGGTGAATAGACAATGGTGAAAAAATCTCCAGTTATTTCAAAAGGAATGTGTACCGTTAAATTAAATTCTTATCGTTAAGATGGTTTGTTCGGGAAATTTAATAATTATTGTTTCTTATCGTAGATATTCTTCGTTCTAGACATTGTGTATGAAATGATTATTGTTTCTTATTGTAGAACTGATGTTTAAAAGAAATTGGGAATAAGTAGTGAAGATTTTTTCTTGAAATTTTTAATTACATAATCCCCCCTCCTTAACGTAGAGATGGCTTGTTTTATATATCGGGAATTAAACAATTGTATCTTTTTCCTTTACACAACAATCAAGTTAATATAGAAATTATCCAAACACATACTACATTTTAAATAGAGAACTACAATATGAAATGAAATTTATCATATATGTCATCTTAATCAGTTAAAAAGAAAGTTAACTAAATTGTTTAAAATGTTTTAAATGTTTTCTTAAAAATGTTGTTATATTTCAGGTGATAAAATATAATTTTTCATTATCTTTTTTGATTGAGAAATATTAGATTTACATTATAATGAACGAAAAATATTTATTAAAAAATAAAGGGATTTATTTCAACCTCCTTATACATAGTTATTTACTAAATATTCATAAATTTAACCCTCAAGAAATCTTAGTTTTTGGAGAGTGTACAGTTTTTCGTGCTTATTTTAATCGTAACATAACTTTCTTTTTCTGCAGAAATTCAATTACCCAGATGAAAGTAATACACAAATTGTAACTTATTTAGGAAAAAAATTAAATACATAATCTGGAATATATGTTCCTGCATTTTTAAATTGAGGACTTTAATCAAAAATTAAGTATCCAAAATCAATAAATAAATCCTAGTGAATAATTGAAACTTGATATTAAGAGAGAGACAGGACTGCACCTATAATTAACTTACATTTTAAAATTTATTAGAATTCTGCTACTGTTTAGGTTTTCAGAATTTTCTCTGCTTTATTTGATTTGAAATTAGACTGTGATATTTCAGTAATTTAACAGTACAAGGTGAACTTAAAATTAGATTTTAATCCCGAGGAGACTGACACTGGCTGAAAAATCGATCTTTGCGTTTAGTGCAATAATATTGTATTTTTATAAGATAGGAAGTGCATCTTATGAATAAATAGATATTCAATTATATAAATACATCCTCAATCCTCATTTATACACATATATATATATATATATATATATATATATATATATATATATATATATATATATATATATATATATATATATATATATATATATATATATAGTAATTTTATATAAAATGTCAAGACTCCTAATCTTTTTACTTTAAAACTGGAAAATGGAAAGTCGTAATTATTTTTATCAGTTTCGGACAAGTGAAACTAACTATTAAGTCAAATAAATACTTTAGTTATAAAATAAAATATATTATGTACTATTTATAATTACCTTCTCCAATTTCAAAGAAAAGTATATATACATACATATATATATATATATATATATATATATATATATATATATATATATATATATATATATGACATATAAGCAATATGCTAAGGTAAATATGATTAATCCGGTGATTATATATAATATCCGGTTATTATACATAATCATCACTAAATTTGGGAAATATGATAAATATTGGGAATGTTGTCAATTTTACCGGTTTGT
This sequence comes from Dolomedes plantarius, assembly GCA_907164885.2. Taxonomy (NCBI): domain Eukaryota; kingdom Metazoa; phylum Arthropoda; class Arachnida; order Araneae; family Dolomedidae; genus Dolomedes; species Dolomedes plantarius. The sequence continues at coordinate 61,192,890 of OU015496.1, read as the reverse complement.
TTACATAATTCCCAACTCGTAATGGTAAATGTGATAGAAGTTCATAACTTTGCAAAATTCGTTCAGTTTGCGCAGATGCTTGGCTTCTATCAACACATGACAACCACGTGATTTCAATATCAGCACTAATCTCGTGGCGGCTAGACACTTTTTTGCTACCCTATCATACTTTATAAAATATTGAATAATTTCTGGTATGCTTGAGCATTTTAATTCTATGTTAGTTAATATCATGGATAGTAAGAAAGCAAACAACCATTTTCTGACAAAAGAAAGATAATGATGAGTTGTTGAAGAAAGTGAATAATAGTAAATCAAAATTAGTGATAAAAACCGGAAGATTATCAAAGACTAAAAAGATACGACATAATGAATGTAGGCAATGTTGAAAAACTTACTTTTCCCGTAACTAAAGGCATCTCCAATGACAGATTTTAGTTGTACTTTGAAGAACTTTTTACCATTATTCATGAGTCACACTTATCAATAGGTCATAGTGGTACAAACAGGATGTTGAAAGATGTTTAAAAAAGTGCAAAAACCTTACTACCGAGGAAGTGTTGATTTATTTAAATTTGTGTGACAGTTGTCAAAAAAATTCCAAAGTAACCAAGAAATGACTTGTTGTTAGGCCAATGGTCTTTCCAGAGATGAACTCAAGATGCCAGGTAGACCTAATTGACATGCAGTCGCAACCAGATAGTGACTTTAAGCTTATATTTGTCTATCAAGACCACTTGACGAAGTTCGTTGAGATGCATGCCCTAAAAATCAAACGTGCAGAAGAGGTTGCATGTCACCAAATTGATATTTTTACTATATTTGGAGCTTCTAGAGTACTTGAAAGTGACAATGGACCTGAGTTTAGTAACAAAATCGTAGAAGCTTGTGCAATGTGGCCGGATCAGAAAATTATGCTCGGAAAACCTAGGCACAGCCAGACTCAAGGTTCGGTCGAGCGTGCAAACCAGGAAATTGAAAATATGCTAAGTTCTTGGTTGGAAAGCAATCAAACTATAAATGGTCCGAGGGGTTACGCTTTGTGCAACTTAGGAAAAATAGGGCATTTTATGAAGGCATCAAGTGTACTCCTTATGAAGCAATGTTTGAGACGCCTGTAAAATTGGGCTTGAAAACGTCTACTTTCCCGAAGGACTCTATCGAACATCTTAGAACGGAAGAAGAGCTTCGGACATTAATCGAGACAGTTAATAACGCTTCCGAAAACACTATCAGTGAAATGGAAGATGATTTTGATATGGATAATAACGATATATCTCAAAATGACCCTCCACCTGAAGTTAATTTTGAGAATCAGAAAGATGATGAAGCAGCGGCCCTTTTAATACAGACAGATATTTTAAGCAGGCAAGAAAAAGTAAGAAAACATAGAAGGAGTGCTAAAGAACGTTTAGAATCACGGGCAAAGAAAATGTTGAAAGTTTCAAATCTTAAATTTCCTACAGGTAAAGATGGTGACATAAAGAAACTACGAGTACCAGACGTTCAGAGACCAAGAGGTGATCCATTAAATTTGTTAGCGGTAATATAAGAAATTCAAAATGAAGATTTTTATCAGTTAGAAATGAAACAAAGAGGAGTATGACAGTTGTATACCAAAAATCAGTTGTATACCAAAAATCAGAAAAATTTGTGAAGAAATTTTTCTTGACGATGTTCCATATCTAGCAATATCACTTCGAGAATGTGTTAGTAAATCATCTGTTTCTGGAGGTCAGGGATATCAGTGATGTGTTTGCAAGAGACAATGCGAGTCTGGTAAGCGCAAATATAAAAGAATTGGCTAACTTTGTAATTCTAAATGTCATAACAGTCTAATATGCCTAAATAAGTAAACTTAAATTATTTAGTAATTTGTAGTAGTAGCATTTAACTTTATTTGGAAAAATGTTTTTTCTCTAGAATATGGGATTAGTTTGTTTTTATATGAAATTGTTTTGTATAAGTTCAAAATAAATTTGTCTTTTAAATTTGACAACACCTGTCAGTACCTTATTACAATTTCGTTCAGGCTACAACCATGTGACTTAAAATAACCATTTATTGACATTTTAATTGTAAATTATAAAATAAATATTGTTATTCGCGGCCAGTCACACCATAATGTCCAACGAAAAAATATTCTTCTGACTAGCAAATATTTAAAACTGCACTGTATTCTACTGGCTAAATCAGTCATGATATTTATCACATTTACCAATACGAGTTGGGTATTATGTAAACAAACCGGTTAATTTGATAAATTTTCATTTATTTATCATATTTACCGGAATTAATGGGGATTATGTATAATTGCCGGTTATTATATATGATCACCAGTTTATTACTTTTACCGTAACTAACACACACACACACATACATATATATATATATATAATATATATATATATATATATATATATATATATATATATATATATATATATATATATATATATATATATATATATATATATATATATATATATATATATATATATATATATATATATATATATATATATATATACTAGATGAAGTACCCAGCGATGCCCGGGATTTTAAGAATGTTTCTTAACCAAAATCAATTTAAAAATTAACGCAGTACAAATAACATAGAAAAAATATATGTGAAATGTTATACACATCTCAGAATTTTGGAATTTCCGCCTTTCATCATTGTAGCAGTAAAATCTGAAAAGAAAAATGTCATATTGTCTAATGTTTGTTAACCAAAATTAATTAAAATATAAACACAGTATAAATAACATAGAAAAAAACATGTGAAATCTGATACACATGAATAAAATGAAAACGCAATAAAAAATATATAAATTTATAATAATTTCCTCAGAATTTAGCTAGATCTAGCCTTTCATCATTGGTAGAAAAAAAAGTAGCTGAAATTACAGGTTTAGCATAAATTTTCAATAGAACCATGATATGACTCCAGCGTTGCCTCTTAAAAAATGAAGTATTTGATTGAGGGCTGCAAACCATTCAACTCCTCTCCACATTAAACTCCTATAAACATCCTCTACATATTAAATTCATTTTCTCTCCATAATAAACTCCTCAGAATTTTGGTAGATTCAGCCTTTCATAATAGTTCCACTAAAACCTGAAACATCCTCTCCAGAAATATTAATTTATTAATTTCAATAATTAAACTCCCACAAATGCGTAAATTACACAAAAGTTTTTTAACCAACATTTGAAAAATTCGTAAATGAAAAAGCATATGAAAATAAAGATAATAAGAACTTCCGGAAACGAAGTTAATTAACCTTAATTTTTAATCAATAAAAAACGAACATAATATAAAAAAAGATAGTTGTTTAAAAGCATATGAAAATAAAGTTATGATAAAGATAATAATTAAAAAAGCATAAGGAAATAATGCTCACGCATGAAGTTAACGTTAAGATATAAAGATAGTAATAATAATATAAACCACTATGTGGTTCTTCCTTTCTTTTTATATCTCTAACGGTCCAGGCACATTATAAAGTACGAGGGCTACTTCTGAATAACTCCTTTATTCTCTACGTAGAGGCAGACTAACATAGCCCGACTTGGGGCTTCCAAAATAATACACAGCAGTACCGCAACCCGCGGTACTAAGAAACTAAAGGTCGCAATGAATCCCTCAGGCAGAGTAGGCATTTACTAATAATCCACGTAAACCTCGGCTCGGAGCTAATTCTCGAAGTCGTGCAGCCACCTCGGCTAAATACCAATACACGCTCTATCAGTTAAACACTGCTATCACCTTCCATCAAGCTGGCCTCGGCTCTCTCCGTATCGCTACTCCAGTCTTGGGCTTTTGCCAACTCAGCGTGTGCCCTTTAAATAGATCAAACACCTGCGCCGAACTCACTTTGGCTGGCATGTACAGCGCTGCTACCCGAAATTTGCATCTGAGCAACACGCGAACCCTACACTCTCCCTGACCCAACAAAAAAATTTAGACCGCCACCCCTTTAACGGGGTGCGGGCGCGGATTTTTAATAAAACTCCCCCCGCGATTGGGAGTCTATGCAATTTCCTACACTCCCCTAGAAACTACTCTCTGCCTGAACTGATTCCTTACCCCTTTTAACATTCGTTCGTCTTGAGTAACATAACCTAGAAGCAAAGTTTATTACAAAGAGTCTCTGCACTTCATCATCGGCAGGTTGTTCTTAATTCGGAGTCCATAGCTGGAATCCCGGAAAAACTCCCCTTCGGCCACAGGGTAGAAAACCGTTAGTTTTATTCAAATGAATAATAGCCCTTCTCTGCCGTATAGTGTGATCGGCAGCATTTCATCGGAACTTGTCCTTCGGCTCCCTGGCAATTGCTGGTGCGTCCATCTCATTCTGTAGCCAGCACTTCTTCCTCCTGGTATCCCTCACTCTCTTTCGGTCGAAATGGTCGGGCGCCAGTATGTGGTTCTTCCTTTCTTTTTTCTATCTCTTACGGTCCAGGCACATTATAAAGTACGAGGGCTAACTTCTGAATAACTTCTTTATTCTCTACGTAGAGGCAGACTAACATAGCCCGACTTGGGGCTTCCAAAATAATACACAGCAGTACCGCAACCCGCGGTACTAAGAAACTAAAGGTCGCAATGAATCCCTCAGGCAGAGTAGGCATTTACTAATAATCCACGTAAACCTCGGCTCTGAGCTAATTCTCGAAGTCGTGCAGCCGCCTCGGCTAAATACCAATACACGCTCTATCAGTTAAACACCGCTATCACCTTCCATCAAGCTGGCCTCGGCTCTCTCTCGTATCGCTACTAAAGTCTTGGGCTTTTGCCAACTCAGCGTGTGCCCTTTAAATAGATCAAACACCTGCGCCGAACTCACTTTAGCTGGCATGTACAGCGCTGCTACCCGAAATTTGCATCTGAGCAACACGCGAACCCTACACCACGTGCATAAAATATTTAGCTTTTCAAGCGAAATAAATTAATTTTTAGAAAAGAACTACTTTTTATCGAGAAATTAAATACATTGCACAAAATTTCCATTTTACCAATTTCTACCCTAAAATTTACATCCTACTTCTTTGAAGTTGGGTGTTGAAACATCCTCTTTGAAAAATTTACACCCTACTTCTTTTAAATAGGATGTAATTATAAAGTTTAAACAGCCAATTGAATGCCAGTTAAAAACGATTGTTGTTTAAAATCATATGAAAATTACGCTATTATAAAGATAATAATAAAAAAATACGAAAATAATGCGTGCGTAAGAAGTTAACGTTAGGATATAAAGATAGTAATAATTATATATCTATACATATATATAAAACAGTTCCGTAACTGACTGGCTGAAGAGTGGTTGATGAACTCACTAAAGCTGAAACTTGCAGTAAATCCACTGCTGCTGTCCTCCTGGATGTTAGCAGAGCATTTGATTCTGTTTGGATACAGGGTCTCATTCACAAATAAATAAACTATAATTTCACTCCCAACATTATACACCTTATACATAGCTACCTCACTAATAGAACTTTTCAAGTTAAACTTCAAAACACACTCTCTGACAAGCACAGTGTGCAATGTGGACTTCCGCAGGTAAGCCTTTTGGGACCTGTTCTGTACATTATCTATGTTAACGACTTTCCCACACACTTCAGAACTAACATTGCAGTCTACGTTGATGACACAGCCATATACACATCACATAACAAAATTAGCTTTGCTGTGAATCAATTAAACATACACATTCGTCTCATCAACTCTCGGACATATAAATGTAAAATCAAGCTAAATACTGACTAATGTGTTGCTGTCATGTTTTCCAGAAAAAGACTTGACTCGTACAATGATCACAAAATAATTATTGACAACACTGCTCTGCCCTGTCCATCTACTGTAAGTACTTAAGTATTATTCTTGATAAAAACCGCAGTTGTCGCCCCCACATAAAACATATAACTGATAAATTTCAAGCTGCTAAAAAAAACTCTTCCCCCTAATTGCTCGGAATAGCTATTTGAATCTCAATATGAAGTTGCTCATCTATACTGCATTCCTAAGACCTATTTTAACTTATGCTTGCAAGTCCTGGTCCCACCGTGCCAAATATCATATTACTAAAATCTGTGCTGCTCAGAATAAAATTATCAGAGATATTGTTGAAGCCCCCTATTACTTTAGAAATTATAAAATCTATGAAGAACTTAACTTCCCCACCCTAACTAACTTTATTAACTCCTTAAATACTAACTTTCACAATAGCATTGAATCTAACAACATCACTTTATTAACTGAACTTTCTAACTATGACTATATGAAAACTTTCAATAGGAAGAGACCAAGAGCGTCTCTTGCTCTTGACTGGTAATTTTCCTCTTCTTTCTGTGTCATGTGTTGCACTGAGGTAGAGGGCGGACCTACTGTCATGTTGGTTGCGGGGTCGAATCCCCAACCCGACTAATAATCAAGGTAAAAAATATATGTCTTTACTCACCCCTTTTTTGTACTTTAAATTTAATTATATTTTTCCTTCTATCCTTAATCTTTCTCTGGTGGCAGGAATTCGAAGATCTTATCACTTCACACTATACACTATTTTTATACTAATAACTCCACAGTCAATTTTAATTATGGCAAACTCCTGTAAAATTCCAAGATATATTTTAGAAGTAGAGGGAAGAAGTTCCCAGGAACTTCTATCCAGACTGTTGATGTTGCTGTTGACTGACTGACTGACTGATTGACTGACTGACATACAACGTACAGACCAAACCCCAATACCTAAAGGGCTGAAATTTTGCATGGCGATTCTTCTTATAGTGTAGGGGTGCACTAAGAAAGATTTTTGAAAAATTCTTCTTAGATTTTTTTTAAAATTAAATTTTTAAGCTGTTTTAGTAACTTTTTTAAGTTTGCATTTAAAATAATAATTTGAGGCTTATACAATTTATATCAAGAATCAGACCATAAAAATTCATTTAAAATGAAATCTTTTTCAAATCTTTACCTCCATTTCCCGATTTTTTGGTGAATTTTTAAAAATTAATTTTTAGAATTTAATTTATTAAACGCTGATCACGTGATTTCTTTTTCTGGTACTTTAAATATATTTATCGTCACATAACAACGAAATAGAAAAAAAAAAATTCTTGCTAAGACGGCAGACGATTGGACATTATCTAAAACTAAAATAAAATACAGTAAAAGATATGTTCCTCAAACTGAACTATGTTAACTGTACTATATTCTTCAGTTTCTCCTATTAGATTTAATTTGAATATTTTATTCTACATTATTTTGTCAATAAAAATATTCCTTACGATTTTTTTTAAAAATATATATTTTTCTTTTTTTTACATCATTTGTATACATTGATCGTCGTATAATACTAAAAGTTAAAAATAATAGAGCCATCTACTGCACGTCTAGTGTGACAGCTTACATTTAGTTTCAAAATTTTTGTTTTTTTATTAATTAAAAAATAACGGTAATTAATTCCGATGTTGAAAGTTCTTAAGTCCCTCGGCTGCTTCTTCACGATCGTTGCTCCTAAACTGTGGATTTCTATACAACTATACACAGACAGACAGACAAATTTTCATTTATACATATATATATATATAATATATATATATATATATATATATATATATATATATATATATATATATATATATATATATATATATATATATATATATATATATATATATATATATATATATATATAATTTCTGAGTCAATGAAAAAGTTTTAGCCATCACAATATCAGTACTAATTACTATTTTAATAATTGTTCTGCTCTTTACATACTTTAATTAAAGTGAATATTTTATTTATTTGGTAACTTCCAAATTGATCTACCTTATGGCGTCTTAATTTTAAAAGTTTTTTCTAAGTTCTTTTAAAACTAAATAACTATTCTTTTACCAATAGTTTGCGCACATACACACATGTCTGCGTGCTAAAATTTAACCGTATACCTTTCCGCATAAGACTAATAAAAACTTCAACAATGCGTTTTTTAAATTTCTTTCCAGTGTTGAATTTTTTTGATGCAAACATATTAACTGGATAACTATCGAATATTGGTTTTAGATAGACTCTAAAATGCGTTTTAGTGTTTTGAATAAAAATTTTATTTTTAAAAGATGCATGATAAAATCTCTCAAGGTGAAGATGATGTATTTTGTATTTTTAATCCTAACTTTATCATATAGTTTTACGAGTAAAGTTTATTCAGGCCAATATAACGGGAAAAAATCTTTTTTTAAGGGTTTTGTAAAGTTTAAATTTGTTAATGTAAAGGATCAATTGTTTAAAGAATGATGCTTCAATTGAAGATAGTATTTGAAAATTTTTTAACGTTATTAGTAAACCTTTGTCCATAATTTTTCAAGTACATTTTCATTTTATTTTGGATTTCCGCTTTTCTTTCCCATATTTATTTTTTTATCGTGTTATAAAGTATTTAGTTAGTGCGTAATTCTGATGTTTTTAAATAAAATTTAATTCTTTTCGCTTTGTTTCTGTTATAATGTAGATTGGCGTTGCTTTTATTTGGTGCTGCTTTTATAACATTTCTTGATAAATATTTTCACTCTTTATGCTTACTTGTATTTAGCATTTTATGTGAGTTTTAACATATTATTTTAAGAAATTCGTATTAAAATATTTTTTTTAACTTTTCTATTGCTTAATCTCATTATACATCTGGATAAGTAATTTAAATATAAGTAGTAGTATTACAGTTAAATATATATCATATATTTTAAAATACTAATGATATGTTAGCATTTTATTGTGCCAATACCCACATTTTTATGTCGCTCAATATCCTAATCATTACATAGAATTTAACTGTTATGACGTGTTAAAAATAGATCGCATACAAAGTGATTATTTTCTATTTCTCAATCAATAATGAATAATCATTTTATAAATTGATAAGCTGGTGTTGAACGTAGATACCTATTTTAAATTGCCCGTATATACGATTTTTGTGTATCTTAAGAGGTGATTGGAGGTTTCTCTGAAAATTAAAGGATTGGTTTGGAAAAAACAAGGAAAGATGTTTTGGTTAGTGCGTCATACCTCATTACTCACAGCACAGAAATATATCAGATTTTAATAAGGCAAACTTCTGTTTCCTTTTAGAATTGTTTATTTTTTGTCAAACTGGCTCATGTGTTAAACTACTGGGAATTTTTTAGAATCCATGGTATTTTGTTTTTATTACTAAAGAGGGCTGATCTGTTATCCACGGAGTGTAGTAAAATTTTATACTTTCAGCTGAAAGCTTTCAAACATTGTTTAACCATTTTCTTTCTAAGCTAAGTATTTAAACTTTAATATATATATAAACAAAGAAAGAACCATTTTCTCGAGAATAAACTACTAGATATTGCGTGCATATTCGTTTCATGATACTTTCATGTAAAATTAAACACTAGTAAAATTAAATTCTTTTCTAACGTAATGAACAGTTTATAATCAATCGACTGATGTAAGAAATCTTTATGAAAAAATATTTAATTTTAAAATTTAAAATTGCAATACATGTACACTTATTGAAATATTTAGTATTTTATATAATTTCAAACAATTTATCTCGAACGCTTTAACATTAAACTGGTTGAAAAAGGTAACAATTACTGTCTCCAAGGCTTTCTACACAGAAGATACGAATAATGTAGCTCCCACACCTTGACGTAATTCACTCCTTTTAAAATAAAAAAAATAAAAATAAAAAAAATAAAAAAACTTTGCGCAAATTACTGAGTATGCTTGAAAAAATATTTGTTAAAATTTTATTTAAACGCTAATTTTTTTAATATGAAATGTGCAATAAAAAACATTCACAAACTCTTCAGTAATTCTGAATAACAAAACTCTATGAATCGTATTTATTCTCAACATTAAATCGTACTCAAATGTGGCTTAAATGTTTAATATTAAAGATTAATATTCAACCTATATATTTACGATGCACGTGATAAATGTCAAACATGCAGTTTAATATTTTTTTATGTGTCAATAATTCAAACTTGCAAATCATTATTCATAACTTTACAAAATTATATTTTATTGCATTTTTTATATACGAAATAAAAGACAATTGTGAATACACGTTCGAAAATAAATTATATTTGTTTTTCTATAAAACTGCAGAATATATATAATTTTCTTCACTATTATTCCTCCAAAATGTATGACACACTTGTTTTGGAGAGTCCTAGCTATTATTTAAATAGCATTGAGAGAAAGTAGAAAAAATACCTCCAGAGTGCTTACGATTTAGCAAATGGCATTTTCCAGTAACAAAACTAGACTAAAGTAATGATCATTATCTACTTGCAAACATCCATTCTCTGAAAGATTTGAGTGTTATCTAATGTATAAAAGTTAGGTCTCAAAATAATGAAGCGTAAAGATTTGTTTCTATTTAGGTTTTTTTCCGGCCGTATTGTAACCCTAAAATGGAGATTGAATGGGAAAGACTATGTCGAAATTTTAGCTCACTAGTACATCCTATGGTGCAAACATTGTTTCTTGCAGGACTTGGGAGTTCTCCAGGATGATAATCCCCCTATATACAGCTAAATCTATCAAGTATTGGTTTGAATAGCATGAAAAAGAAGTCAAATATCTTATCTTGCCATATACAATCCCCCCCTCCTCGATTATATCTTCCAAGCACTGTGAACTGTATAAGCGGATAGAGCCAGGTAACATCGTCCACCATAGCATCTTTACAGGAAATTTCATGATTTTTCTCTGAAGAATGGTGTAATATATTCTTAACCACTATTTATGACTTATATAGTCCATTTCTGAGGTGAGCCATCTGATATTACATGGCAAAGGTGATTCTGCGCCGTATTAATAAAGGTTTTCATGATGTTTCTTAGTGATTCCATTATCTTGATAACCGCCTATATATATATATATATATATATATATATATATATATATATATATATATATATATATATATATATATATATATATATATATATATATATATATATATATATATTGGGCATATTTTAGATACTCCCAACAAGGAATCTGGCTGTGCAGAGTTTGGGCGGTATTTATGGGACACCATGTAAATATTCATAAAAAAGGAACAAATTGTGATAAAAAATTGCAGTTTGCAAGAAATAGCTCATAAGGATGTCGGATTTTTTTTAGAATCAACAAAAAGAAAGTCACCTGTAGATGGCGCTGTTGTGCGATAAATTCAACAAAATTATGCAAATCAATCTTGCAATAACTGGCCGTAATAGACGAGGATTTCTCAATCGCTTTCAGAATGTTATCATTACATGATAGAGCGTTGTTGGTCAATCTGTTAAGAAATGCCTTAGTTGTATCGTACAATGTTCTAGAGGTCATGTTGAACAATTGTTATAGAAAAAATAAACGATTGGAACGTACTGTTGACCTGATCATTATGTTTCGGGTCGTCATCGACTTCTACCGGTGACTCTTTTAATTAATTCTTATTTTGTTGCCAAAAAAATAAAAATAAAAATAAAAAATACTAATCGACTTCCTTGTGTGCCCTTTCTTGCAAACCGCACTTCTTTATCATAATTTCTTCCATTTTTATGAATTATTAAAATGTTTACGAACTTTTGGCTCACCCTATATATACAGAGAGAGAAAGACAACAAATAAAATCATTACATTTTGAAAGCGAAACATGCTATATGTTTCAACAGGCAGCTAAAATATTATTTTTGTGGAAACTTAAGTCACTCTCTCTTCACTTTCACTAAATATATCCAACCAAGGCTTTACTTCTGGTTATAAAAGACTTCCTTACAAATGCTGTAACTTCCTTCAATTAGAACATGTTTTTCCTATTTCTTAATTTCCCTTAATTGAAAGATATATATATAAATGCATTTCCTAACATTCAAATGAATCGGAAGTTTTTAAATTAAAAAAATACTTTATAATTGTTGGAATCATTTCCTAGTTCAACTCTTTTGAGGCAAAGACCTGCATGTTCTATTTTTAAGAATTAGAAAGCATTTGTATTCATTTAATTAAAATGAGTGTTATTGAAAACATTTACCAGTCCTTTCAGTTACATATCATTGAACTTAACTATCATTATACTGGAACTGATATATATATATATATATATATATATATATATATATATATATATATATATATATATATATATATATATATATATATATATATGTGTGTGTGTGTGTGTGTGTGTGTGTGTGAGTGTTCGTTCGATCATACGGTAAATATGATATATATTACCAACAGTCAGAATCATGCAAAATCTTCTTTAAGGTGAGCCATTTATTAAAAATATTCTTCAATTTAGCAATTTATTCAGAATTATCTCTAGCATTAAAAAATTCCTTTATTTTCTCGTGTACCTTACGTACCTCCTTATGTTATCTGAAGAATTACTTTCTGCGAACAAAGCAAACACACAAACTCGTATGTATGTATGTATGTCTATATATATATATATATATATATATATATATATATATATATATATATATATATATAGATAGATAGAAAGATAGTTAGATAGATCGATAGACAAATAAATTATTCAAAACAAACCGTCCTTTAAGCATAACTAAGACAGATTAAACTGTATTGACTCGGCAAAAAGTTTGACAAAGATTATCTCATATCTTGGAGTGCTGCATAAACATTATTTTTACTAATTTCCAGGAAAATGAATTTTTAAGCATTTTAATAATTTTACTCTGAAACATTTGTACTTCGCTTAATCGTAAACTAAACATACATGGCGAACCTGTCATAGGTGAACATGTGCAGAAATGTCAAAACGCCCGCTATTTGAAAATCTTTATTAAATTCAGCAGTTCTGAAAACAGATTTTGCAAGCATGTTTCCTAATAATTTGGATAAGAGGATTATATAAATTCCTGCCAATCTCAGCTGGAAACATAATCATGTTCTAGTTCATTAAACTATCCAATTAATAACAAGCAACAGCTGAGACCAAATGTTTAATCATGTTTAGATCTGGGGGTGGGCTGTTTCACAGTACTTTAGAACAGGCAAGAATTGACAAGTGTGCGCGATACAAGAATTAAAAATAGTTTGTTTGGATGTTTCTCAAAAGTATGAGAGCGGTTACACAGTAGTTCGACGCTTGTCTCATATTTAATTAAATTAATAAATATTGCAATACGTGCTTGTGTATGACCTTATCGCACGTGATAAAAACGCTCTTCTTTTGGATGTAAGTTCCTTTAAGTGAATCCGGGTACGATATGAAGCTCTTCCGTTCACCATAAAGAAAGAAACCGGAAAATATTTAATGGTGTCTGTACGTACAGGAAGTGAATACACATCCGGATATTTTCAAATTTTTTCGAGAAAGACAGAAGACAAAGTTTTGTATTTTGTATAGAAACAATGAGCATATATACATATACAGTGAAACTTCCCTTAACGGACACTCCCGAATAGCGGACACCTCTAATTAACGGACATTTTTACGAGTCCCAGTCCTTTATATAACACAATCCATGTTATTTCCTCTGCATAGCGGACACTCCGAATAGCGGACAGGTATTTTGAAAAACTTTCAATTATTTTGGCAAAGATTTCAAAATTAGAAACTTTTAACGCCTCAAATGGATGGATGGAAAAATTCCGGACACGTCACAACATATTTTTTAAACAGATTTGTGGCGAAGAAAAATCTGCAAATTCAAATGAAGTAACAGATTGGATTGGAAAGCTTAAATCTTTGTGCAATGGATATGATGACAGAGACATTTTCAATGCCGATGAGACTGGTCACCTTTACCGCGTCCTTTCAGACGAGATTTTATGTTTTAAGGGGGGGAAATGTAGTGGTGGAAAAATTTCAAAAGAGCGGCTCACTCTTTTGCTGCGTTGCAACATGCTGGGAGACTTCAAAGCTCCAATTGATATTGGAAAAGCTAAGAAGCCTAGATGTTTCAAGAACACTGATGTGCGAAAATTTAGTGTTTCATGGAAGTCAAATAAGAAAGCGTGGATAACCACTGAGATAATGAGCGATTGGTTGGTGGAGTTAGACAACAAAATGAAAAAACAAAAGAGAAAAATCATTGTGTTCATGGACAATGCTACAGTCAATTTCAGGGAATTATCCGCAGCTTTAAAGTACGATAAAGAAATCTGCTTCTGACACAGATTATCTCCTTCAAATCCAGCGAAGAGTTGGCAATAAGAGATAGGCTCAAAATCGGTATCTGTTTTGGATGCAATTTCCTGGACTACATCAGCCCTTAAAAAGCTGGAACCTGAGTGCGTTCTAAAATGTTTTAAGAAGACGGAATTTTTGAGTACAAGCGAAGTGGCAACTGACAGCACTACCGAAAAAAGAAAAATGAACTTGCGGGTCTAGTAGCCAATTTTGATTCAAATGTCAGCGTTGAAGAGGAAGTGAAGATAGACGACGATTTATCCATTGAGGAAGAAAACCTGCGTGTTTCCAATTTCATTCATCGGGTCACCACTGAAGCACTCGCCCTCTCTGAGGAAGATGATGAGGAATCGCCAAAAGAGGACTGCGAAATCAAAGATTATTCGGAAGCACTGAAATACAGCGAACAATTCAAACAGTTCTTACTGAACAAGGAAGATTCGGAGGGACTAGCAAAGCTAAATCCTATGAAGATTCATCTTGAAAAACACGTTTGTTTTGTAAAAAAGATAAATCAAACTTTGTTAAGAGATTTTTTCAGCAGTAATTAAAAACATTTAGCTACGAACAATGGTATTTTGGGATAAATCAATGCAAGATAAAAGATTAGCACACGATTAAAAGGAAAAGTAGTAAATAGCAAATCTTTTCTTGCCAAAAAAAATTTTTCCTTTTTAATTAAAATTGCAGCCGTAATTTTCAATCAAATGTCTAACAAAAGAGCAAAAACTTTTTTATAAAAATGTTCTCCTCCCCAATAGCGGACACCTCCAAATAACGGACAAAACTTTTGGTCCCGTGACTGTCCGCTTTTCGGAGGTACCACTATATATATATATATATATATATATATATATATATATATATATATATATATATATATATATATATATATATATATATATATATATATATACATATTATCGTTATTAACTACCTTGAATTACGACATTCTTACATTCTTAACCTAAAATTTATAACCATCCTATGACGATCATCCAAGCTTTGAACTGTGCTTAGCAGGGGATTATTCGGTCTAGCTTTATATTTCAATTTGAAATTGAAAAATATGTATTAGTATTCTGGGCAGTTTCTGAAGCGTGTCTTTTCTAATTATTCCATAACATTTACGCTATACGTGCGATGGACGTCATATTACTTGTATTAGATCGTTTGACATAGAAATGTTTTCCACCTGTTATGAAATTCATAAATACTGAATGTATAAAATGATATAACTGTTTCGTTTTTTTTTTTTTCGGAGTAACAGTTCTTTCCGCCTATACATCCTTTTGAAAGTAAGAAATATTTTATTTAAAAAAAAATTGGGTCGCAATCCCCGGTACATTTATTAAAGGATTGAATGCATTGTATATTACATTGGGTTTTTGAATAGCATTATGTTAGGTTTTGTCGGCCATTACTGCACTGTGATATTAATCTTTTTGACGTGCTAATAGTTTGTTTTCATATATGTAAATAATCAGTCAACTGAAACGTTGACCCTATGAAATACAATATCAATCAAACATTGTATGCCCTTTACGTTTACCCTCAACTGTTTTTATCACGTTTTAAAAATTTTATACTTTTATATGACTGTTGTTTTATAAAATTTATATTTTGTGTTTGCAATTATCACTGTTTTTATATCATTTTTGACAATTTTTGTCATGTCGTGTATTTGACTGATTTATTACCTATAATTGACTGATTTCATCATTTATGTTTGACGGATTTTATCTTTTATATTGGACTATTCTTACCATCTTCTATATTGGTCTATTTTTATCATCTTTTATATTGGACTGTTGATATCATCTATATCAGTCAGTTTCAATCTCCTATATAGGACTGTTTTTAAAATATTTTAGATTCGTTTTTTCCCATCTTTTTACATAGTTATCATAACTTTTACTTCGTACTCTCTTTGTATATAGAAATAACAAATATGTTCGTCATTCGCTTGTCCATTTCAGACTTTAAGCAATAAAACCGCAACCATACAACTGACCAACCATTTACTTGGAAGATCTAGAACTTGACTGATGATTCTGAGATGTCGTCAATTTTGAGTTGTTTTGAACACAGCTAAGCTTTTATTTTGCATTGTTGTAACTGTTGTATTTTTAATTAACTATTGTACACAGGAATAAAAACATCCTTTATAAATCAAGGTGACTTATTCTGGTATCTGAAATGCACAACCTCATTATTCGGTTGGTTGAAATTCTCCGATATGCTTACATATATTCTTCATGGAATTATTCATCTCGTTCGATGAGATATACCCATCCAAATACGCAAACAATTAGAAAATTAATTAAATTATATTTAATGGAAACTTTCATGATAGGTAAAGAAACAACCACGATATACAAGGTGCGGACTTTAATTTCCAGGATTGATCTAAGAACTCCAGAAAATATTACATGAAATGCATACCCATTTAATATGTTTCGAAGTAACTCCCACCTGCCGTAATGCACTGTATAAGTTTCGGAAGTAAAGTCCTCTTTCGGTATTCTTTAATGTGGACATCACCGTTTTCTTGATGCCTTCGAAATCCTCAAATCTTGTTCCCTTCAGCAAATCTTTCAGTTTTGGAAACAAGGAAAGTCTGCCGGTGCTAATTTCGGAGAGTATGGAGGATGCTGCATCTCCACGACCTCATGCTAGGCCAATTTATTGAAGGGAACAAGATTTGAGGATGTCGAAGCCATCAAGAAAACGGTGACGTCCAGATTAAAGAACATTCTGAAAGAGGACTTTTAAAGTTGTTTCCGAAACTTATACAGCCGAGCACAGAAGTTCATTACGGCAGGTGGGAGTTACTTCGAAACATATTAAATGAGTATGTATTTCATGTAATATTTTCTGGAGTTATTAGATCAGTTTTTAAAATTAATGACCGCACCTTGTATAAATATGTTTTCTTAAATTTCATATCAATTCTATCACTGTACATAATTGTATAGTATTACATATAACAATTTATAGAAATTATGTACTTCTACCCTACCTTTCGAAATGTATATCTTGAAGTGGCACTCTAAGTAATTTCATTCAAACACAGTTCTTACATAACAACAATTTTTATTTAAATATTTGCACACATAACTTTGCTTTTCAACATAAAGGATACGCACTACTAGTACTAGATACACATAGCATTCATGCAAGGGAAATACAATTCAATATATTCACTTTTATAACTACTTCTTGAACTTGTACTCTTCCACTCTTACTTGTATAACTACTACGGGCAATATTCAATATAATTCAATTGTATAACTACTCATTCAAGAAAAATACACTTTGCTGTACTCACTGATACTCAGAAAGTCAACCAGCAGTGCTGCCAACTAAACTTTGGGCCTA
>OU015496.1:60987262-61174820 GCA_907164885.2 Dolomedes plantarius | reverse complement strand
TTTTTTTAGAACTTGGAGGACATTGCAGCCATGACATATTTTACGTGCACCAACCTCCATTAGTGTACACGGCAGGGGATTTGTAAGCGACGAGAATCGAACCAGTGAGTTTCAGGTCACTAGCCCGCTGCTCTTGCCAACTGGGCCACTGCACCCCAACATTTTTATTGTAAACTATTTCGTTTGTTTTTCATCCCTGATAAATATCAAAGTCCATTCTTTTGCAGCCTGTACTTTCCCATTCATTTCGCGCAAACTGCTTTTAGTATTGATTAATGCTGTGTTTCGAATTGGCACAGGACAATGATGAAGTGCAAATGAAACTTCTATTACTATGATGGTGCAGTATGGTTGTCCAGACTTCGAACCGGGAATATCAGATTCTTCGGGTTCGATAATGGCAATCAAATTTGTCGTTCCTTTTATCCATTGCACAGATGGTTTTGAAAATCCAGACCACATTGTTCATTGTGTAGGCATGTATAACGAGGGTATCTATAACAATAACATATTCCACCTGAATTGCAGAACAATACCGGGATTCATGAACTTATTTAATATCTTGGGATAGGTAGGAAAAAAATCCAAGGCTGGTCTACCTATCTAAAATAAGAAAGATATGTATATGATTAAAATTTATATCCTTGCGAAACAAATTAAATTTATAAGTCTTAAAACTTGAAAAAAAGTATTCCTTGAAAATTAACTTTTTTCCATACAAATCTCTTGTTTCTTCTGTTAACATTCTATTATGTTTATTATATGAACTGATGTAAAAAGACTTAACATTCTTGAAAAAATGTCTGACATTTGCATCATTCTTTAAACATTTTAAAGGGTGAAGATTATTTATTTTTGTAGAAAAATAAAAGAGGAAATAAATTTTGTACAGAAAAGAGGAATACAAAATTCAATTTCATTCTTTTTTTAATTTTGTCTTTTTTCTTTTTCGTATAGGCATGGCACTTTCAAAATGCAGTTCCTGTTGAAAAAGAGTATTGTTATTTAGAAGTCCTCCAGAAAACTGATAAAAAGAGACACCTAAGTTTTTGTAAAGTCTGAATTTTTAGCTTTCTTCTATATCTGTGTGCTGAAAAGCGTAAGTAGCGTTTTCAAAATTGAGATTTTTTTTCCGTAATAAACTTAATAACGTCACTATAAATGGAATTACAAGTTTTTATTTTAAATTTCTCGCAGATTGTACATATTTCTTTATATAGTTTTTAAAATTTTCTTTTGTTTACGTTTCATATTTTGTTTGGAAAATACTTATTCAGTGGCATATTTAAATGTTTACCTGTCAGCAAATTAGACAGGTTTTGTATATCATGTTCTTTCAAAAACTTTATGCAATACCAGCAGAACTGTGATTTTCGTAAAACTGATACAAATTTTGTTTCAAATCCAGCTTTTGGAAGTTTTCATGCAGCGGAATTCAAATGCACAGTCTCCATGATAATTTGTACACTAATTTTGTTGTTGTTGTTGGCTAATTCCTCCTGGCTAGAAGTTTGAGACCAGATCTATATGGGCTTTGTTCGCTGAGAAACACAGTCCCATATTACGAATCCAACTTGATTAAGTGTGACACTTGGTCAAGTTGGACTAACTGCCACACAAAGTTGTACTCAATTTTGACCGAGCACCCCGAAGAGCGACATCTGGCGGTAGATCGTACTTTTTCCCACCTTATTTGTCGTACTAGAATCACTTTCAGGTCTACGGTTTTAACATGCCCATATCCAGCTTATTTTAAATGTATTTAATGAAACTTGTCGGGATTCGAAAAGAGCACTCTCTTTGCTGAAAGACGGCACGCTACCACAAGTCTACCTCGATCGGGTAATTTTTTTCTAATCATAAAATTCCTTTCAAGAACCTAAAACTCGGATATGACGCAATCTGGGAGGGAAAAATTTATTAAGTGGAATCCATTTATAGGTAGATAATAATTATAATAATTAAGGTGTTAATATGCTAGTAACGATCATAGAAGTAATCACTTACCACTAATTAAGAAACATCAACAAAAATTGTGTAGTTGTGACAACGAAAATGATATTATATTAGTGTTTTAAAGGGTTTAGTTTACTAAAATGGGGACGTCGAAACAACAAGAAATTTTTGAGAAAATTTTAGCGTAATATTTGTCTTATATTAAGTATCACGTTTATAAATGAATGAATGTTAAAAGCAGATATTCTAATCCCAATTTAATCTGTTAGAAATTTATACGTTGCAATAAATTACATTTAATTCATAATGTAAGGCTAGTTCAGCATATTATAACAAATAAAATCAGTGTATTCATTCGGAAAGTTTTGGTTTCTACACTGAAGAGCCAAAAAACTGGTACAGGCATGCTTATGCAAATAACGGAGATACGTAACCAATCAGCCGAACACGATGAAGTTGCCAGTGCCTATATAAGACAAAAGGTGACCAGCGAAGCTGTTAGATCGATTCCTCCTGCTATAATGGAAGGTTATCACTATTTATGTGACTTTGAACGGGTTGTTATAGTCGGCGCACTAGAGATGGAACATAGCATCGCCGAGGAAACAATTCAATGGGGATTTTCGCGTACGACCATTTCACAAGTGTACTGTGAATATCAGGTATCTGGAAAAAACATCAAATCTCCGACAGCGGTGAAAAAAAAACTTGAAAGAACGGGACCGTCGACGACTGACAAGAATCCTTATACGATGTAGACATGCAACACTTCCTCAAATTGCTGCGGATTTCAATGCTAGGGAATTAACAATTGTCAGCCTCTGAAGTGTTCAACGGACCGTCATTGATAAGGGCTTTCGGAGCCGCAGGCCCAGTTTTGTACCATTGTTCACTGCACGGCCCAAAGTTTTACGCGTAGCCTGGGCCTGCTAACATCTCCATTGGACTGTTGATCACTGGAAACACGCTGCCTGGTCTTACGAGTCTCGTTACCAATTGTATCGGACAGATGGACGTTTTCGACTATGGAGACAACCTGGTGAATCCATGGACCATAAATGTCAACAGGGGTCGAGTCCATGCCACATCGTGTTACGACACTTCTGCGTGCTCGTGCGGACCCTACACGATATATTTGGAAGGGGTACTGTTCTGAACCAACCCCCCAAGCGCTGTTGCAGCAGCGCCCCTTTTTGAAAAGAAGGGTGTTTGTTTATCAGTGTTCATCCAGAGACCCCTTCGGGAGAGACGTGTTTTGCGGTGCTTGTGACCGCGTTACCGATGGGTCTGAGTCCGTTATTGGGATATGTAATAAATTGGGTTTAAACAGTCCATGAGTGTATACTTTGTGTGGTGTCCTGAGCTATCGACGACACCTGGTCCGTCAGAACCTTAGAAGGCAACCTTGGATATTTTTGTGTGTTAACCTCCGGTTTATTGAGGATTTCGATTTGTGATGCTGCGGAAAGAGAAGTAGGAATCTTTTATAGTGCATTAGTGAATATCTGTGATTTAATGAGTCGTAAATTTAAAATTGTGATTTAATGAGTCTTGAATTTAAATATGTGATTTAATGAGTTTCGAATTTTAAAACTGTGATTTAATGAGTCCTGAATTTTATAACTGTGAGTTAATGAGTACTTAATTTGTGTTGTTGTGATATTTAACGCATATTTACTGGGTCACTGATACAATGTTTAAGAACGCGATAAAAGATGATCTTCGGCTTGTTGCCGTAAATCTAAATGAAGCAGTAACGGACAAAATGTCTGTGATCGAGTTAACAAATATTATAAAGCGTTGTGAGAAATTTAAAAATGATCCTGGTTATGTTGAGGAATTAATTACAGAGATTGTGGATACTAGAAAATCGGAAGAGCAGAGAGAGTTAGATTTAAAAAATAAAGAGATAGAGTTTGAAAAACTTAAGCTGGAAAAAACACGAGCCAAGCTAGAATTGGCAAAAATCAGAGCAGAATCGAGAGAGATTTCCCCGGAAAAAGAAAATCCGGTTGAGAAAAGTGAGTCTTTAGAGACTCTTGTGAAAGGGGTTCGAACTTTAACTTTAAGAGTTCCTAGGAAACCCGAAGTATGGGTGCTATATTTTGCATCGTTAGAGAGGGCTTTTCACACGAAAAACGTGACAGAAAAGTTCAAAGCTGAGATTCTCATAAATTTGCTAGGTGAGAAGGCCTCAAATGTGCTGACATACATCAAAGAAAATGAGCTTTGCGACTATTCAAAAGTCAAAACAATCGTCTTACGGGAATTCGAACCGTCGCCACAAGATGTTTTAGACCAATTCAGAAAGGCAGTACGTCAGACAAATGAGACGCATTTACAATTTAAATCTCGACTAACAACTAGTCTTGATTACTACCTAAAATTGAGAAAAGTGACAGATTTTGAAACATTAAAAAAACTCTTGATTTCTGATAAACTATTTCAAACATTAGACAAAGAGACTGCTTCTTTTATAAGCGTAAGGCAGGCTGATACGCGGTTTCAGCCGATTCAGCTGTCTAAGGAGATCGACGTATATTTTACTTCACGGGGAAAAACCATGACCATAAATTCCAGTTATCAGAAAAATTCATATTCGAGAAATGTGTCTAAATCATTTTTATCTGAAGTGAAAGATTCACAATGCATATTATATTGCGAGGAAAAAATTAATCATATTGTATCTAAATGACCAAAGTACAAAGCATTATCTATCAATGAAAGAATTGAGGTGGTGAAGAGAAATCGTCTATGTTTCAACTGTCTAGGATATCACAAGAAATCAGTTTGTGAGTCAAAAAGTTCATATTACTTTTGTGGAAAAAAACATCACTCTTCGCTATGCTATGCGAAAGAGGAAATTGTCCTTGAACATCACCACCCTGCGAATGAGAGAGCATCTTCGGATACGAGTCAACCCCTCCTTTCTCCCAATGCAGAGAACGTTGACCCCAGCCATCCCTTATCAGCGGCAACAGATAGGGTCGGGTCGTTCTTCCAGAGTACTAGTCAAAACAATAATTCAGTTCTTTCTGTGCGAGGGATAAATAAATGTAAAACCGTTTTGCTCAGTACTGTGAATTGTTTGTTGAGGGACAATCGAGGAAAATTATATAATGCATGAGCAGCTTTTGATCCAGGGGCCATGAATTCTTTCATGACCACAGACTGTGCGAATAGTCTCGGTTTAAAAAGAGATAGAACCAATATGACAGTTTGCGGGATAGGCGATACCTCCACGACAATTAAACATGTGGTTAGTACAACAATTTCCAATTTTGAGGGAAATTTTGAAAGAGAATTAGAATTTTTAGTTGTATCCAGAATTACAGATTTCTTGCCGTCAAAAATGCTTAAGGTAAATGTGCCAGAATTAAGCTATGTAAAACTAGCGGATGAAAACTTTACTGTGCCAGGTCGCGTAGATCTGCTTTTGATCACTGAAATCTTTTATGAGCTGTAACAGCCAGGTCAGATTTATCCTGCTAATAGTAATTTGATTCTACAGAATACAGTTTTTGGATATGTAGTTAGTGGGAGCATACCCATAGCAACTGAGGGAAATGTACATTGTGGGTTCATTGGGGATAATACTGGTTTAAACGAAGCTTTAGAGAAATTTTGGGAAATAGAAAATGTGGAGATGGAAGTACCCAAAAAAGAAGCATTAATTTGTGAAGAGCATTTTGAGAAAAACGTTAAGAGAGATAGTACGGGGAGATATATAGTAAAAATGCCATTAAAGAGTTTAGGAAAATCCGGAGATATTGCCCTTAAGGGGGCTCACAACCTTTAAAACTTGAAAAAATCGATTTTTGGTTTTTGCTATATTCTGATTTTTGGGACATTTCTGAACAATATGCAAGAAACCGCATAAAAAAATTTGCATTATTTCTCGAGTTATGAGAGTTTATATAAAGCTCACTCTGTTGCCATAGCCATGTTATTCCAACTTTAACTTCAGTTTTCTCAAATATGTGAATTTTTGGATTGCGCGCACTGTTACTCCCAAACTATGTGTGCTAGACACACAAAATTTTTATCAGATTTGTATTATAAGCTTCTTTACACACTTAAACCAGAAAAGTTTAAAAAAATTGTAAAAAAAATTTTTACACTTGAAAATGTTTTAAAAAATTGATAAATTTTAAATTTTTTTAAATTTTATGTAAATTTTTCAATTGAAACTATATTTTTTGTATATTTTTTGGTTTTACATTAAACTTGAGTGTATTATTAATTTAATTTTGACCAAAAAATAGTTTCTGTATGCATATTTCTTAATTTTATGATGCGCGAAACATCCAATGATTTTTTTCCCTTTTTAGTAATGTGTACATTTAATAATAAAATCTAAAAATTATTTTCGGCTTTAGAAGTTCGATTTTTGTATAAAATATAACTGAAGACTTGTAATTTTGATATAAACCAAAAAAATTATATATATATATTAATATTATTGGAGTTTCAGTAGCTCGATTTTGATCATGTTTAGGGTCATTTCCCAGTAGTCAAAGGTTGTGAGCCCCCTTAAAAAATTAAATTCGCTGTGGAGTCGCTTTTTAAGAGAGCCTGAGTATTTAGCATTATAAAGGGAATTTATGCGCGAATATAAGGAATTGGGTCACATGAAGGAAATTTCTGAGTGTGAGGAAGAAGTGGGAACATATTATATACCACATTTAGGAGTCTATCGCTTTGATAAAAGTACGACAAAACTTTGTGTAGTTTTTAACGCTTCTTCACGAACAACCGTAGGTAATTCACTTAACTCCTTGCAATATTACGATGGGGTTAGTCAGGAAGACCTTTTTTCAATAATGGTGAGGTTTCGTAAGCACATTTATGCTTTCGTGGCTGATATTAAGAAAATGTATAGGATGATTTTAATTCACCCCAGCCAAACTAAACTTCTGAGAATTCTTTGGAGGGAGGGAGTGAATGAGCCAGTTAAGACTTATGAGCTCAAAACAGTGACGTATGGCACATACTATGTACGCACCTCATCTCGCTACCAGAGTGTTACTTCAGTTATCCAGAGAGGAATATGAGAATTTTCCTTTAGCGTCACCAGTTTTAGAGAGAGACTTCTACATGGACGATGTCCTGAGTGGTGCCTACACTCTGAGCGAAGCAAAGGAACTTCAATCAGAGTCAATAGGGGCTCTTAAGAGCGGAGGCATGATGCTACACAAGTGGTGTAGTAATAACCCTGAATTAAAAACAGGGCTTGGCAGTGACTACAATTTTCAAGAAGAAACAAAGTCGCTAGGTGTTTCGTGGAAACCTAGCATTGACCACTTTACTTTCCAAATTCAGCTGGAAAACGTGGTTCCACCTACGAAGAGATCAGTGCTTTCCACAATTGCGCGAGCTTTTGACCCCCTTGAACTCTTAGGTCCGGTGGTGGCGATAGAAAAGATCTTTTTACAAAAACTGTGGTGATTCAATTTAGACTGGAGCGATCCGCTTCCTGGCACGGAAGCGCAACAGTGGAAAGATTTCATTGAATACTTGCCAGCAATAAATAACGTGAGTGTTAAGAGGTGTATACTGATAGAAAAATCAGTGCATATTTAGCTTCACGCATTTGCAGATGCGTCCGAGTCCGCATATGGATGCGTCATTTACTGCAAATCAACGTCAGAAAATGGTGCTTTCGAAGTGAACTTGGTTTGTAGCAAGTCACATGTGTCGCCTCTTAAGCGGGCTACAATACCAAGGTTAGAGTTATGTGCAACTGTTCTGTTAGCAAAGTTGATAACCAAAGTGAAGAGTGCCTTAGAATTTAAGGCAAGTGACATCTATCAGTGGAGTGATTCCATGATTGTACTTTCATGGATACGAAAAGAACCCTACCTACTAAAAACGTTCGTGGCAAACCGTGTAGCCAAAATACAAGACCTGACAACAGTGCAACAGTGGCGTCACGTGTCTTCCGAGAACAATCCAGCGGACCTTATCTCCAGAGGAATTAATCCTGAGAAACTGGCTACGAGTGAACTGTGGTTCGAGGGTCCTACTTTCCTGACTGACCGAGAGTATCCCGAACGTGAAATTCCTACGTCAGTCATCATTCATTCAAAACGTCAGAAATCAAACGTCTCATCAATTCTACGTCAGAAATCAAACATTCAAAACAAATTGACTTACCTGTGCTTACTGTAACTTCTAATTAATTTCATCAAGAGTTATTTAGTATTAGTAACAATTACACTAAATTATTGTATGTTGTGAGCTATCTTTTCAGATTTATATACAACCTGAGGAATCCAACTAAAAAGAAATTGGGACCTTTGAGCACAGAGGATATCAAGAGGAGCGAAATCTTCATTGTGAAAGAGGTTCAGAGTCGAGAGTTCCCAGAGGAACTTAAATGTTTAAGTCGTCAAAAAAGTGTTCCTGTCAAAAGTAAGATAAGATGCTTAAACCCCTTTTTAGGAAAGGAGGGAATAATAAGAGCGAACGGCAGAATAAATCATGCTAATGTAAATTTTGACAGTATATTCCCTATTATCATGCCAAGGGGTCATAAACTTACTAAACTCATTTTAGAAGCATATCATAAGCGGTATTTTCATTTAGGCCCTACCGCTTTACTACATTATGTTAGGCAAAAATTTTGGCCAGTACAGGGTAAAGCATCATGCAGAAAAGTTGTGCACGATTGCATTGAGTGTTTTAGAGCTAAACCCGTAGGAGTTGACCTATTAATGGGTGATTGACCCAAAGAGAGAGTGACTCCTGATTTCCCATTTAATTGCTCAGGAGTAGACTTCTGTGGGCCATTCATTATTAAGTATAAAAATCAAAGAAAGGGCGTATTTCATAAAGTGTACGTATGCCTCTTTGTATGGTTAGTTACAAAAGCCATCCATCTCGAAATAGTAACCGATTTGACCTCAGAGGCATCTGTAGCATGCTTAAATGATTTGTGGCTCGTAGAGGTCTGTCTTCAAAATTATTTTCGGATAACGCTACAAATTTCACAGGTGCCAATAAGGAGCTTTCCCAGTTACATAATTTAGTTGTAAAACCAGACGATAACCTTGCTAATTATATGTCAACTGAGGGTATCGACTGGAATTTTCTCCCACCTAGAGCTCCTAATTTTGGTGGTCTCTAGGAAAGCGGAGTAAAGGCCCTTAAATATCATTTTAAAAGAGTTGTAGCAAATTCCCGACTGACGTATGAGGAATTCCTAACAGTCATTACCCAAATAGAAGGTATCCTAAATTCTAGACCTCTTGTGCCTCTGTCGTCAGATACTGACGTGTATGATGTATTAACTCCTGCCCACTTCCTAATCGGCAGATCCTTAAATGCTGTTGTAGAGCCAAATTTAATTTAGGTTACAGATACTCGCTTGTCCAACCGGAAAAGAATGACAAAAATAATTCAAATTTTTTGGAGGAAATGGCAAGTACAGTATCTTAATAATCTGCAACAGAGGTCCAAGTGGATGGTGGAGAAAAATAATGTGAAAATCGATGAGCTAGTGCTTCTCAAGGATGAAAATCTTCCTCCTCAAAAATGGGCATTAGGTAGAATAATTGAGCTCTATTTTGGTGATGACAAACGGGTCAGAGTTGTTAAGGTGAAAACTCAGTCTGGAATCTTTAAAAGGCCCATTGCTAAAATCTGCATTTTACCTGTTAATCTTTATATTAGTATTTTTTGTTATGTGAAGTTTAATGTTTTCATACTTGTGCTTATTTTATATTTTTTAATTTACGTTTTGTGTGGCATAGTTATATAATTAAATGGTTGAATGTTACCATTGCAACGTGGGGCGGAATGTTCTGAACCAACCCCCCAAGCGCTGTTGCAGCAGCGCCCCCTTTTAAAAAGAAGGGTGTTTGTTTATCAGTGTTCATCGAGAGACCCCTTCGGGAGAGACGTGTTTTGCGGTGCTTGTGCCCGCGTAACCGATGGGTCTGAGTCCGTTATTGAGATATGTAATAAATTGAGTTTAAACAGTCCATGAGTGTATAATTTGTGTGGTGTCCTGAGCTATCGACGACAGGTACCTTGTTTTGGCTCTTCAGTGTTTATTACAAAGAACCTTTGTTATAGATCCAGACAATGTGGACGAATGGTTAATTTACTATTTTTGAAATATTTGAACTTTGTATTAATACTTATCGTCAACACATTATTAATTGCTTGTATACTCTTAATTCCCCGCACACTGCTGTTAATTTGTTTATATGTAGGCTATTTAAAAATATGTCGGTAAAATATTTTGCTTCAATGAAATAGTTTAAAGGAACAAACCAAAATATATTTACTATACATAACGGATAATACATTACTTTTAGTGTGTACATTCCTTCCTATCATAGGGAATATGGCTACTCATTTATATTGAATAGGAATTAAATAAATTTAGTTACGAGTAAAATCCCAAATTTAAATTAATAAAATCTATTACATTGTACAAATATGTAATATTATTTCATAGGTCTCAGTTACTGCAATTAAATTCAAATTTTGTGAATCTCTAATTAAAATGATATAATATATTTTGCCATAAAAATAAATTTGACTTTGGTATTCATAATTTCAATTAGCAATAAAAATAATTCATATTTAATTTTTTTTATGATTTAGGTTTCTAGTAACAATGTTCAAAATGTGTCACTTAAACATTAATTTATATGGAATTAAATATTTTGATACAAATAATAAAACTATATACATTTTCAGTAACTTCTATATTATGCTATTATAATAGCTTATATGAAGTTATAGGAAAACTTGTATGAATTTATAGGAAAAATTATCTTTTATGAAAGCTTACAGTGCAATTATCCTTAAATACACTCATGGACAAAAAAATTAGCGCACCAAGAAATAATTGCGGGATCGTAACGAAACTTGCAATGAAGGTACATGTCGGGGAGATATGCAAATGATTAGTAATGCAGCGTGATTGCGCATTACGTATAGCCGGTAGAGGACGTTGAACATCGTACTCTGTGGAGTATAAAACAGGTAACCAAAGCTTGTTTGAGTGTGCTGAATCATTTACAAAGGAAGAGCTGAGATAGACATGCCATTACGCCGTGTTCGAAGACAATATAAGCAGTTGTCGCAGTTTGAGAGGGGGAGAATCGTCGGGATGATGGAAGCTGGGTGGTCAGCTAGGAGAGTAGCTCGTCAATTAGGCCGCTCTGATTGTGTTGTGAGGAGGTGTTGGGACCGGTGGACCCGAGAGATGTCATGTACACGAAAACCAGGCTCAGGATGCCCTCGACAGACCAGTCGTGGAGAAGACCGCCACATCGTAAGAAATGCACGCGTACAGCCAACTGCTTCATCGGCCGCCATCCAGGCACAGGTAGCACCTTCACTAGGGGCCTCTGTGTCTTCTCGAACCATACGAAGGCGCCTGGCTGAAGGACAGTTGGTATCGCGGCGCCCATTACGTGTGCTGCCCTTGACGCCCACCCATCGACGCCTCCGTTTGGAGTTTTGCCGCGCACGAGGAAACTGGACTGCAGCGGAATGGAACAAGGTCATCTTTAGCGACGAATCCAGCTTCAATCTCGGCAGTGATGACAATCGTGTTCGTGTGTGGAGAGCCCGTGGTGAACGCTTCAATCCTGCCTTTGCTGTACAGCGACACATCGCTCCCACAGCTGGTGTGATGGTATGGGGTGCCATTGCCTACAATACACGGTCACCCCTAGTATTGTTCCGTGGCACCATGACAGCCCAGCGGTATGTTCATGAAATCCTGCAACCACATGTGTTGCCACTCATGCAACGGCTCCCAGGAGCCATTTTTCAACAAGACAATGCTCGGCCTCATACGGCAAGGGTGTCACAAGACTGTCTCCGCACTGTTACTACCCTTCCTTGGCCTGCCCGATCCCCAGATTTGTCTCCAATCGAGCTTATCTGGGATCATTTGGGACGACGAGTTGGGCATCCCACGAGTTTGAACGAACTAGA
Organism: Dolomedes plantarius; assembly: GCA_907164885.2. Taxonomy (NCBI): domain Eukaryota; kingdom Metazoa; phylum Arthropoda; class Arachnida; order Araneae; family Dolomedidae; genus Dolomedes; species Dolomedes plantarius. The sequence goes on along the minus strand of OU015496.1, from coordinate 61,162,901 downwards.
GGCAAGGTTACAGCAAATATGGAACGAAATGTCTCAAGACATCATACAGAACTTGTATGACTCAATGCCCGATCGTATCGCATCGTGCATTCGCACTAGAGGGGGTCCAACGGAGTATTAACTCCTCCGTTCTTTTGCCTCTTTCTCTGAAATAAATTATCCCTTTTCTTTGATTTTCTTATTATTTACTTACATCAAAGTAGTCATTACGTATGTAAAATTTCGTTTCATTTTGACGACTCCTTCTTGGTGCGCTAATTTTTTTGTCCATGAGTGTATATCAGAAAAACTTAAAATAAATTTTAAAAAATAATATACTGGTACAATACAATTTAAGTCCAAATAAAGACCTGTTATAAACCTCTGTAAACTGCAAAATAAAGACTTGTCCATAAAAATTCTCCAAATACACTCCTGGCCACCCAAATTGCAACACCAAGAAAGACAAGAGATATCACAACAAAATTTATTTTGTAGATAACATGTTGACCAAGTATCAAATGATTAAATTTATAGACTTCTGTAAAGTGTGGTTCCTGCCAAAATCAATAGCCAGAGTAGCCGCCATTGTTGGAGATCACCGCTGCCACACGCCTCGGCATTGATTCAAAGAGACTTTGGATGATTTCTTGGGGTACAGCAGACCAAGCAGCTTCCACACGTTGCCAAAGTTGATCTGCTGTGGCAGCTGGGGATGGAATCTGGGTCAATCGTAGAGCAACCATGGACCACATGTTTTCTATCGGCGAAAGATCCGGAGAGCGAGGCGGCCAGGAAAGCAACTGAATCTGGCGATTGACGAAGAACCGTTGGACAATGCGTGCCACGTGTGGTCACGCGTTATCCTGTTGAAATATGGCTGTGGGCAAGCCCTGTAGGTAAGGAAGGACACCTCGGAGATGCTCCGAGGTGTTGGAGCATCTCCGAGGCTCCAACACCTCGGAGATGTAGCGCTGGCTGTTTAAAGAACCGGCAATGCGTACTAGAGGTGTGCGAGAGTGATATCCAATACCGCCCCATATCATAATACCTGGTGCAGGACCAGTGTGGCGGTACATAACGCAGCTGTTCAGCATCCTCTCTTCACGGTGTCTCCAGACTCGAATGCGACCATCGTGGTGTTGCAGACAGAAGCGTGACTCGTCAGTAAAGACAATTTCCTTCCATTCTGCCGTCCACATCCTTCTGTCATCGCACCATTGGCGGCGGAGACGTATGTGGTTCTGCGTCAAGGGTAGACAAAGCAATGGACGTCTTGCGGACAGACCACAATGCTGTAAACGGCGTCGAATGGTACGCGCAGACACTGGATGATGCGTTACAGACTGCATGTGCTGTGCTATGGTTCGTGATGTGACTGAGCGATCCGTCACTGCCATGCGCACAATTTGCCTGTCATCACGTGAAGTGGTGCGCTGAGGTGGATGCGATCGAACTCGCCGGTTCGTCGTACCCTCCTGCATCCAACGATCACATATCCGCATTACAGTTGTTTGGTTTCGTCCAACACGACTACCGATTTCCCTGAAAGATAATACACAATCTCGGTAGGCCACTATCCTTCCTCTGTCGAACTCGGATACTTGATCAAAAGATGGTCGCTATTTTCGCCGAGGCATAATTAATCGTTTTTTTTTGAAAAAAACACAAGAAAAACACAATTGCCGAACTTGAAATCGTCGAAATCTCCAAGCCTTAAATAGAGCTTTGAAGTGGCGCCACAGGCGCGTGTGATGTGCACTGAAATGCTAATCATTTGCATATCTCACCTCCGCTGATGCATGTTGTAAATTTCATGTTATTTGCATGTTTCCTTCAGGGTGTTGCATTTACAGTGGCCAGCAGTGTATTTTTATCCTGTAAGAATTTTATTTAAATCCCCAATAGTTTTTATTCAAATTATAATTTTATAAAGGTAAAAATTTAAAAATTCTCCAAATATTTTTATCCCGCTACAGTTTTATTTAAATCTTCAATAATTTTTCATACAAATTATAACTTTATAAAAGTAAAAATTAAAAAACAAAATTTCAAATATTTTTATCCTGCTATTATTTTATTTCAATCTTCAATAGTTTTTTAATCCAAAATATAACTTTATAAAGGTAGTTAATGATGAACTTCTTGTAAACACAATATTTTATCAACGCTATTTTTTTACGTTCTTGTAATTTAATGATGAAATTACAAGATGTAACTTTTATAGATCTATATTTACGATGAATACACATGCTTTCAATGTGCCGAAATGAGAGTCCTTCTGATGAAATACATAAAACAATTTAATTTTACGCACCACAAAATTTCAAGGCTTAATTTGAAGTACGGAGTGTAGGAAGCAGAGTAAACGTGCCACAGAGAATAAAAATAGCACTTTTAACAATGATGTTAACTCTCTACTTTTTCTATGTGTGTGTATGTTAGAGGCTAAACGTAAGACTTCTCCTTTCTTGAATAAAATTTGTATATTTTAGGGGAAATAAATTTCTGGGATAAAATAATACATTTTCTTGACGGATATTGCAGGGCATCTTTTTTCAGACACGCTTGATGCACAAATAAATATTTATTTTCTGAACCACAATTTTCCTTTATTGCCTATAAGTGTCAGTTACACCCCCAAAAAAGGCATTTAACTGAGATTTTATTTAAAGCAGAAGTCCGGACATTTCAATGTATTTAATTTTGATTTTTAAATAAACAATATTTTGCACAGCGTAAAAGCTCTTCTTAAAATATTGAAATTACTCCCTGGAAAAATACTGAACATAAAATTTAAAAAAATATTTCTTTCAGTTTGATATGGATATTTGAATTTAAAATTCCACAACATTCGTAAATTATACTCTAAAATGTGTAAAAAGTAAAGTTTGTTTCTCTTGGGAATAAAAATGAAATGCATCATGAAAGAATTACTAGGAGAATAATATTATAAAGAACTATGCCTTTTTTAACTTATGATACATTATCTTGCAGAAACTTTTGTTTGAGTTTATTTTCTGTTATAAGCTGTGAATTCTTTCTTGCATTTTAATTAGAAAACAATGATCTCTTTTCTTATTGAAATAACACACGTCTTCCACGGGAACATACTTAAGAGTAAGAAATTAAATATTATCTGTAGTTACAAAAATGGCGTAGACTAAACAATTGTCTAGTTAAGGCATGTGTGTTGCTCTTGTGTCTTATAACCCTCGGCTAGAAAACTCCATAGAAGGGCCACAGATGCCTTACTGGGCTAACAATGATGTTTATATTATAAGGCACCGTAAGAATCGGACTCCGACTGAGCCAGTTGCCACTAAACTTTTGATCGAGCATCCCCAGGAACATCACCGGGTGGGAAGTTGAATGTACTAAAGTAAAACATAAATTTCCTGCATTTTGGGAACGGGAAGATGCCTCTGTGGCAACGTAGCTGCCATTCATATTGAATAAATTTCACCAGCACCAATTCTTTATCAAATCTGCATTCTTTGGAAATTAAACAGGTAGCACGGAAGATTCAATTAAGTTTCAGTCTTTTTTACTATAAAAATGGCTTAAACAGAGTTCTGTCCTCTCATATTAAAAGAAGTCGAATCGTCTGTGAGCTATTCTCACTCAGCGATTTAGGAGGAGCTACCTACATCAAGAACTTTCTTGATGTAGGTTGTAATTGCTGCCAATTTCCGGGGTTAGATAATATGTAAGCTTAGAGACACTAGTAGATGTTATTAGCTTAATTAGAATGCTTAGTGAGAGATTCAAATTTAACACAAGGGCGTTTAATAATTTAGTTTCTAATAGGGCTAAATTTTAGCATTTGCATATACACTGAAGTCAATTAGTACTATAACGTTGGTACCTATTTAACTGTGTTTATATTTTCAAATAATCGGTTATTTGCAGTATCTAAATGTCTTTAGTAAAAGAAAACATATAATTATATAGAATATATTGATCTACATGTGTTCAACGAACATGCATTTCCTAATAAAAGAAAAATCGTTTTTTTTTTAATACGATGATAAGTTTTACTAATAATTACCATGATATATAGAAATAAATTCAACAGTTTAAAAGGGATTTATTAAAGTTTTAAACAACAGTTTAAAATTTGTTCATTCTTAAACTAATATTCATAGGATATCTTGAAATGTGCTAATAAAGATTATAAAGATTCAATAAATATTCCCAATAAATAATTTCAACTTTTATTCACAATTTCGATAAATACCGCATTGAAGTAGGAAAATTTATAGGATATCCTCCAATTGTAAAGATTATAATTTTAAAAAGAGAAATTAAAAGAAAAATTCCTCAAATGCAAGCATTGGTTAAAGCACCACTGGTTTCACGAGAGTAAATCTCTATAGAGGGCGAATGCACGATTATTTTCTGAAAATAACCAACAAATGTTTCGTAGTTCCAATCATGAATAATTATGAACTTAGTAAGGGTCTTTGCTTCTGTTTATCAACTCCATATATCCCTTGATGTCGACTGTTATCCATATAATAAGAGTACGGGCGTATTTCTAGACGTGTAGACCTTTCAAAAATCCCTTATATTTCCTAACTGTATATCTAAGCAACCTTTGAAAGGAATTATAGAATTTTCAATCAGTGACAATTATTATAATCGTCTTGAAAGATACAGATAATTTGCTAGTCAAAACTTCCCTACTGTTCACCAACTGATTGATTTTTATGGTAGGCAGGAATAAAATTAATCCCTTATAAAGAAAGGTGACCTATTTTAGTATTCAATATGCACTCCCTTATTGTTTGGTTGGTTGAAATTTTTTGATATACTACATATATTCTACGTGGTATTCTTTATCTCGTTATAGATCAACTCATCAAAATGCTTAACATTAGAAAGACGGGAATTTTTTTCTTACTAAAAAGACTGAACGCCTTCATTTTGATGGTTGAAACTAAAATCTAGAATTTAAAATATTTAAGGTTTATTAAATGGTTAAATACTTTAAGTTTTGAACTATTTCATACTAATATGTGATAAATTAGTATATATTTAGGTATATTTTTATGCAGGTATGCCGAGCTGACAACCTGGTGGAGTTTATCCTTTAAAATATATGCATGGTTTGTGCAGTCCTTATTTTTCAACACAAATATTTCCGAAGAGCCAATCTTTCAGCTATTTGCAAAAGAAGGAAAAGACAAAAAGTAACTAACATTTCTCCGGTATTATTTTAAAGATTTCTGCCTGTTTTTTATATTGCCGTCAAATTGACGGTTTTCAGTCTGAGTAGATATAAAACATATTTTCCCCCCCTCTTTACTATCGGATATAATTTTGTAACCGTGTGTGCATATTTCACGTAAAATTAGAAAAAAATCATAAAATTTCAGAAGCCCGAGGACATAAATATAGACATAGCGCTGAATAGTATGTCCGAATCCGTCAAAATTACTGCAATCAATACGGTTTAAAATTAGAAAATTAATTATTTTTTACTCCAAAAGTGATGCAAATTTCTTTCATGTATACAGAAAACACCTAACACATCAGTAATTTAAAATAAATCCTCCTTCTATGATTGTACATAACTTATAAATATCAGTACAGGGAAAAGAAAACTATTTTTGTGGCTTTTAAGGATATATCAATGACAACAATTTGGAAATCGCTTTTCTGAACCTCGCCAAAAACTGCTTAAATTGAGTGCAGCTCATGTAGAATAAAAACTTATCTCATGTCGTTATTCGGCATGGGTTTTAAAGAATTGAAGGACAGTCCTCTGTATGTCCCTGAAAACATGAATAAATTATTAAAACATATATTGCTATTGGAGAGTGATAATTCACAATATCACTTATGTACAATATCACAGTATAACAATGTAGGGAAAACTAAAAAAATATGCAAATTTCCTTTTTATATACAGAAAAAAAACCCGACACATGAGTATTTTTTTAAAAAAACATCCGTCTATGATTGCACATAAATTTCAAATATGAGTACAGTGAAAAGAAAGCTGTCTTTGCGGCTTTTAGGGATATATAAATGACAGCAATTTGGAGAATGCTTTTCTGAACCTCTTCCAAAACTTCTGAAAATGAGTACAGCTCATGTAGAATAAAAACTTATGTCGTCATTCGGAATGATTTTAAAGAAATAAAGCACCGTACTCTGTATGTCCCTGAAAACATGAACAATTTATTAAAACATATATTGCTATTGGAGAGTGATAATTCACAATAACACTTATGTACAATATAACAGAATCACAATGTACGGAAAAACTGTGTTTATCAGAGATCAACAAGGTTAGAAATTCAAATAAAACCTGAAGGTTTTAGCAAACAGTAGAAGAAAATAAATTGTAACGTTTTCTACATTTTAATACTGGTTCTTCAATAAACTTCACATCCGTTAAATCCAATAACAAATCAAAAACATGATTTGTGTTATACTACAACTGTTTTATGAACACGTTCATAGTACACACCATGTAATCAATAGCACAGGTTTTGGCAAGCATGAAACAGATTCAATATGATGCAAAATAGCTTTGCCTTTATAGATCGCACTTGAATTCCATTTCTAACTGGGCTTCACAAAATATTGACTTTCTAATATACACACAAAAAAGAGACTTTTATTGGCAAGACGTTTTCTCCTCTTTAATACTCACTCTGCAAACATTGTAATAAGAGCGGCTTAGTAGTTTTTGCGGTATGTGGAAGCTCAGACAGCCCTGAAAAAATAGGAAAGTCATATTATCAAGATTCGACTGCTTCGAAGAATAATGACTTCACATCCTCCATTAAGCTCACCTATCACAAAAGAATTTCAGAAAAAGCCATTCTCATTCCAAGAAGTCTCTCAGGTCATTCATAAAATGTGATGGAAAACATCAAACTGAATTCGCTGAACCGGAATTACGGACAGATGATTCCACCATCTGAACGAAAAGTTTTCTTTTTTGCCAAACACAAAGTGAAGTAAAGTAGGTGTTTAATGATTTATGCTCTATCATTACACTACAAAGGATATAATTTTCACAAAATACTGACATTAACAATAATTTAATGCTTATTTAGTGTACTAAGTATCCATGTGACCAGTACAGGAAATTACCAATTTTAGTACAAATTAAAATTACAAGTTAAAATTTAAAGAAACACAAAGTAAATACTTCGGATAAGATAACTAGCTCAACTCAGAAATAAATGTTATGTTGTTATAACTAAGAAGTTAACCAGAACTGCATGGTATAATTAACTGCGTTTCTTTACATTTATTAGTTGAAAGTAATCCAATCAAAACACATAAAAAACTTTATATATCATAGCTCAAGGTAATAAACCTTCTGTTTATTATTGTCTATGTATTTTAAGTATAGCATTTAATGCGGTTAAATTCAAAGCAACAATCTATATATCTAAGTTGCTAAGCCGATTATTAATAATCGGTTGTTTTTTTTTTCTTTTTCATGGACTGCCTAACTTTGGACAGTCCATGAGAGAAAATTAACTGCATCAATTTACTTTCTTTTGGTCTGAAACTAAAGATTTTAATCTATAGAGGAGTGAAATTTGATTATTGTAACAGCATTTTCTATTAATTAGCAACAATTTATAATTAAAAATTGCTTTCTGCGCATGCTTAGTAACATGTTTAAATCTGGCTTTAGATACTCACTCAGCACGAGGCCGTATAAACATATTAATTTGTTTCTGCACATGCTCAGTGACATGTTTAAATCTGGTTTTAGATACTTAGTAAGCACGATACAGTATACACTCGTTAATTTGTTTATTCCAAGGAATCTCTCTAGTTCTCTCCCAGCCAATTTTATTTTTAATTATACTTGTGAGGTATAGAATTAAAACTGACGTAAATTGTTTCATTCCCGCTGTTGATTAATCATATTTCTTTTTATTGGATTCAGTAGTAATTTTTTAAAGTGTATTTCTCTATTCTTAATATTATGACTTTCGATAATTCGCAATGATGTGTTGAGTATAATTTGTGTATTAGTACATTTGTTTACTGTCCAGTCACCATGTTTTGACGGGTATTAACTACTGTTAGTTAACTTTCGTTATTATATCATTACACTAGAATGTATCAAACTTCAATTTTCTTTCAACAAATTAAATTCTCTATCACTCAGAAAACGTTTCTCTTTATTCCTTTATATTTTTTAGATGGCATTGTTGTTATACAAAAAAAGTATTTAAAGTAAAATAATTAAAAAAATCCCCGTTTAAAATATCTACTCGGTAATTAACTTAAGATTGAAAAAGCATTTTGCTACACCTGGTTCATATTATTACACAATGCGAATTCTTGGTGATTTAACAATTTTATAACACTCATCAAATATAGATGTTCTGTATTAGTACATTATTGTTATGTATTAGTAAATACTGTGTATTAATACATTTATTTAGTATCCAGTCATCTCGTTTTGACGGGTGCGAACTAGTGTTAGTTAACTTTCGTTATTATATCATTACACTAGACTGTATCAAACTTTAATTTGGTTTCAACAAATTCAATACTCTATCACTCAGAAAACGTTTCTATTTATTCCTTTATATTTTCAAGATAGCATTGTTGTTATACAAAAAAAGTATTTAACGTAAAATAATCAAAAAAATCCCAGTTTAAAATATCTACTCGGTAATTAACTTAAGATTGAAAAAAAGCATTTTGCTACACCTGGTTCATATTATTACGCAATGCGAATTTTTGGTGATTTAACAGTTTTATACCACTCATCAAATATAAATGTTAAGTTTTATTGTACTCCTCCAGCTTAAAGTCCGCAGCTTTAAATACATATATCTTCCACTTAATCTATTTTTGGGAGAGGGGGGAAATATTATTATCGACTTAAGGAAAATACTTTAATGGACTTTTTAAAAGTCCATTATAAAGATTTCCCTTTTATTTCAAGACTGGGAAATTCTTTTATTTCTATCAAACAAAGCGAAAGTATAATAATCTTTTTAAATTACTTAGAAGCAACTAGGGTTTTGGGTAGGGAAACAAAATTACTTAATTTTAGAAAAGAATAAATATGAGGCTCTAAAAGGAAGTGGTGTGTGTAGCTATTAAACGCAGTTTCTTTTACGTTTTATGGTTCTAAACGATATTAAAATAAGGCTATCATCAGTTTTTACTGAAGAAATTGATATGTAATTTATTTATGTATTTCCATCAAATGTATTTTATTAAGCACTCTGTTATATTCCCTATATACATTTATATGCAAGTTTGTTGTTTATCTTTGAATGTTAGTCAAATATATAAGGCTACCATCAACCTTTAGAGAATAAGCTGGCTACGTAATCTATTTATATATTTACTTTGAATTATTATGCAAAGTACATTTTAATATTCCCATTAGAAATATGTATGCAAGTTTTTTTTTTCCTTGAAGACTGGTAAAACTTTTGTTTTGTTTAATAGTGTGATTTCACCCATTATACAAACGCAATTTATGTAATATTATTTAAATGCGAAACTTTAACCCCTAATGTTTCAACCGATGCGAAATATTTTGATTTCGCTATTTTCAACTGAAGCTAATACTTTTAATTTATTTATCCCGTTTTCAAGAAAAGATTTCTCTTAGAACTTTAAAATAACTTAATGGACTCATTTAAATCGAAATTTTATAATTTATTTTTTACGTTTTAAATTCTTAGTTGGATTTGAGTAAAAGTTAAAAACTAATAAAACGTAAATATTTAAATAAGACCTGATTTTTTGTATTTTTATGAAAAATGATAAAATAGCTCGATTTAAGTTTAATCGAAAATTGAGGAATTTAAGGATACACCCACAGACACATGGTTTCTCGATTTTGATCATATGAAATGTGTTCAAATTATATCGTTATTTTCTATTTTAATAAGAGTATAGATAGCAAGTTTCAATTTAAGTTCAATTAAATTCATATTTAATCTAACCATCGTTTGTGCAGTATTTTGTTACTTTATAGTCGCTTGCTGAATTATTATTCATTAAGTACATAAAATATAATAATTTATTAAGATTCTCAGTGTTTTACATATATTGGAAAGAAATGACTGGGCCAGAAGTAGCTTAGTGGTAGCGAGTCCATTTTCTGTTCTGAAGGTGCTTGGGTCAAATCCTGACAAGCACCATTAAGTACCACTGTGTCTAGGCCGGCTAGTGGCACGTTAAATCCGTAGACTGGAAAGTCCCTATATGGGATCAGAGAGGATGGGAGTAAGTACGATCACCCTAGATGTCACCCCGGGGGGTGTAAGGTAAATCGTGAGGAAATTTGAAATTATCAGCCACAGATGCAATCCTTATTTGATAACTTATCTTTCAAATTTGGCTAAAATGTTCCGTCTAAATCATAGGTAATGTGTTGATCCTGAAGTTATCTTTACTGTTGGTAGTTTTTAGTGTTACTAATTTTAAAGCATCAAAGGATGGTTTTTTTCTAATTTTTGTAATTCAAAAATATACTCATTTGATCTCATTACTTTAATACAATAAGGAATACCGATTTTTATCTGTAATCTATGCTTGCAGACCTGTTAAATTTAAGAATAAATAAAAAAAATTTTGTCATATTTTTCTTATTTTTCTATCAAGTTTTATCTTTAACAGTCTAAGGATTTTATACATCGAAGTAAACAAGAAATGTTTGGTAGTCATCTTTACTTTCTTTCAACTTATTGTTTACTATAGTCTTAAACTTTCTTTGAGTAATGAAATATAGTGATTTATTTGGCAACGAGATTATTGGCTTTCTATGTAAACACTTGTTGAATACATGGATGAAAAAGAAAGTAATGGATTTTAAAACGACTAAAATGAGAAATTTTCAAAAGAAATAAGACTGTAACCGGAACTTTATCAATGTCTCAAATAACAAAAGTAATTTTAAAATGTGGGTATTTGAAAAGGAATCACGAAGACACTGAATTTCTTGTTTAAATGGGGTAAGTGAACATGCTTAAAGAGTAAAACAGACTTCAAACACTTCAGGCAAGTTCTTAAAGTATAAAGAGTTCTCTGTCATCAGAAATGTCTTTTTCGTAGAGTTTACACAAAAAAAGTATATAAAGGAATGTTCTAATATAGTATGCGTAATTTTTGAAAATAGAGAGTATGTGTTTAAGGCTAAATATATGTGTACAATTCTGAAATGCTATTTGTGGCAGTGATAAAAGTTTAATTTAAATTAATTGATTGGGTTATTAGTTATTAGATATACAATTAATGATGATTATGATTTTTTTAATTCATGCTTAAGATTGTGGTTAGTACATTAATTAATTGTTGTTATTCCCAAATGATGGAAACAACTCTGTTTTACACTGACAAATCAATTTATTGAATATTAAAACACATAAATAATATGATACAAGTTACTAAATATTTCCTCCTTCATTTACACATTGCTCACAACTTCTTTACTACTAAATCAATTCACTATGAGTCACTATATTAGTTAATAAGGCTACACACTGAGAAGCAATGACAGTAATATAAAAAGGAAACGCAAAAAGTCGGTACCTCGAAAGATGACTCTTGGATCACTGTGAAGGGCAGCTGGCACTCGTAATGACGAACTTCGTTGTATTATCATCGCACGGAACTAGGGCACTTTCTTCGTCTGGTATAAGGTTCCGTCAATCATGGCAGACACTCTACACGGGACACTGGGGCACGCTCATCATCGGTTCTCTCACTCCTTCACTCCTTGCAGACCCTCGGCACGGGACACTGGGCCATCGGCACTACTTCTATCTCCAAACTTCTAACTAACTCTCCTCATAGGTATATGTGCCTTGACACCACTTTTATCTCCAAAACTTCTAACTAACTCTCATCATAGGTTTTATCTGCCTTCCTTTCTTATTTAATATTATTTTCTCTTATTAATGCTGACTCCACCTCTTACAAATTTCCATTGGTCATAAGATTACCATGTCATCGCCATTCATCCGTGTCTGCCTCTTCTCAATCCCCTTTTCACCAATGCACATCGAGGGTGGGATTTATAAAATTCTCCCTCTAACTTAACTTTTTCCCATGCTTCGGCTTCAGGGTGGCCTGTTTTATAGCCATCATAAATTTTGTGTTCCCTTTCTTCTTTTCTTCTATTCGTGCAACTCACTATCTTGAACTTTTATCTTGTACTTCTTGCTACAAGCACAATCTATATTTTTTAGTTTCGCTATATTGCTGGCTTTCTCCCCTCTCTTTTTATTGCCCGTCATTTGCCATGTTTCTTTCTTACATTTAGCAATTATTTTACTTCGTCCTGTAATTTTCAATTCTCCTGCCCGTGGTCGTGACACTACTGTCATGTCCCTATGACACTGTTTTTGGTGTAAATTTTAATTTTGGTTTATAAACTGTATTATTAAGAAGTAATATTTGATTTTTTTGTATACAAGTTTTATTTTCTAATTTATGAAAAAAAATTAATTACGCACCAATGAATATTCTTGACCATTGTTAACCCTTTTAGGACCGCTCCACGTTTCCTTTATTGGAAATGCACCAAACAGTTTTTTAACACTTCTTAGAACATTAATTACACAAATAAGTTGTTTCCATAAAATTAAATTTATTTTTACGAGAGTTACAAAATGTTGCGTTTTCGCAACATCAGTCCAAAGAGGTATAAAAATTTTAAAAATATTAAAATTTAAAATTATAAAAATTAATTTTTTTTTAAATATTTGAAACATTTCGCATAAATAGGTACATTACGCTTATTACATACCGTAATTGTTTGACTTTTGCAGTGATTACATTTTTTTGTTTATTTTCACTATTTTTAGTAATAATATGGCCCATACGGTCTTTCTGAGTTTCGTTGAGAATTAGATTTTGAATTGAAGATGTTCTTCCAATATGTGAAGTTTCAGATAAAACAGAATTCATCTGTATTTCTGCAAGCCTTTTTATCAAAGATATGGCTATCTCAAAGATATAGATCTCTGAAACTCTAATAAACATATTTTAGAATTCATTACATCCATGTTGAGTATAAATTTTTCCCATACAATATGCTCCTTTTTCTTACTATATTGCTTACTTTTACATTTATTAGAAAATAATTTCGATTTCACCTACAATGTTTTTAGGTGATTCGACATTTTCGCATAAAATATTATCACCAATAGCTTAATCATCCGTCAAATCATCCGGATCTGGAGGGATAATGAATTATGGTTCATCGTTAGCTTCTGTTGAGGACGATTCTGAAATATCATTTTCATCTAGCCCATGAAAATACTCCAATGTCTCTTCCAATGTCAAAAATCGCTTTTTTCTAGAGACAAACTTATCTGAAATGAAAAAATACCAATTTACTGCATAAAAACTAGGCTGCACTAATAATACACATTGGAATTAAGTAATACACATTGGACTGATGTTGCGTTTTCGAAACATTTAAAAAAATATGAATTGAGAAACATAAAAATAAAAATTATGCCTTACCTGTTGAAGCCATTTTGTTCTTTAGTATCTAGTAAATTCGGAAAAAGCATCATATCGGAAATTTAATATGTGCTGCTATCTAAGGTTATTCTTTGAAATTAGTCATTTTTATCCGTTTCAAAACAGAAGAAAAAAAAATTGCAAGTGCTAAAAGCGGGCAAATGTGGAAACAAAAAAATTATTATGATCAATTAAAGTATATAGAATAAAATAAATATGTAACTTCAGACGTACAAAACTTAGAATATGCCTTTAAAAAATACAGAAATTAATATTGCGATTTCGCAACGCCATTCTAAAATGGGTTAAATCGTTGTGATTGAAAGATATTATCAGCTTTTTCTTAGAATTTTTAGTATTTTCAACTATGAAAAAACAATGAAAAAGCATGTTTACTCTCCCAAAATTTAAAATTTAATCGATGCTATTTGCAAATATTGAATTACTGTAAATTTGTCACTTTTTTTCACAATGCTCAGGAAGCAAATTACAATTATATTTTACGATATTTTTCTACTAAATCAAGTACCCAATTTATATAGCTTTAAAGTGGTGTAAATAACATCATAATGAAACAGTTTGTAAACAACTGTCACTGCCGATAGTCTTTGGCATTCCTGAATGCGAGAAAAAAGCAAAGTAATGTATCAGCATGAAATGTGAACCCGTATGTAGTAATGAAACAAAGACAAACACGCCAGTTAAAGTCATAAACACGTGATCTTTATAGCTAAAGCTGAGGCTAAATTTCGCGCGACGTAGAAGCTTAGGCCTGGTTAACCCTCAACCCGGCCCTCCGGTCAATATGACAGGAAACTAAGGGGAGGGGCAGGAGTGGGGAGAGGCGTGAACGCTTGGCTGGCTTTGATATCCTCAGTCAGTTCCTGATCATCAGGGAGAGCACATCAGGGTTTCACAAATGCTCGCCATTTGCCAGTAAATTGCAATTTTGTAAAACTATGGGGGTCAAAATGACCGGTAGACCTGTTATTGCCACTGAGCAATAACAGGCCTACCGGTCCTGATAGGGATGGTCCTGATAGGGATTTCAGTGTTCTGTGCGATTTTTAAAGTATCCTGTGAAGCTTAGACATCTCTACCTCAATCACTGGCAGGCTAATTTTTCCAGCAATTATGTCTGAGAAACATTGTGCAATTCTTTTAAGAGCCCTACGATTTTATGATGTAGATACCAGATCAAAATAAATTAAATGAATTGAATAAATAAGTGTAGATGAATTTTCCCTCACCATTAACCTGTAATATAAATCAAACAACCCTGTGCACAATATCAACATGCATTTCCATCGCAATAATGCAAAAATAACAGCTTTTTAGGCCTGGTCATCAATTTGACAGATAGTTCTGATAGTGGCAACAAATTCATGGGCCGGTTTGAGTGTTAACACTGCAACATAAAAAGATGGACAGTGGCTTTATGTATGCGAACAGCCAGAGACAATCCGTGTCCATAACTACGCGATCTTTATAGCTAAAACTGAGGCTCCATTTCGCCCGACGTAGAAGCTTAATCCTGGCTAACAACATCATAATGAAAAAGATGAACAGTGGCCTTTTGTATGTCAATAGCCAGAGTCAACCCTGATCATATCTTTTCATCCAAACACTTGACGAGTCAATAACCGTACTGTTCTCATACATGCAAACAGATAATGTTTCACTATTGTGGAGAAGCTGTACAGTGAGAACAGAAAGTCAAAAACCAAAGTCAGGACAAAGGGTCCAAAAAATGGATAGCGATTGAAGATTTGTTAGTTTTTAGAAGAATTTTCTCTATTAATCAAAGTTTAAGAGCGTATTTTGTTTGATCCTTTGTTTTGTTGTTGTACACGTGTTAATATATTATTTTTACTTTTGATTGCTTATACATATCATACACTAAGGATTATTGCATACTTGACGTTGTGGCTTGAATTTCCATGCCCTGGACATCGGTTCGATTCCGGAGTAAGGCTTCGTTGTAATTGGTGGTTGTCAGTCTTCCGCTTGAGATAGGAACCCCGTCTTGAAACGAAAGCTGTGAAAATACCACTGTCCATGGCATGAATTATAATGTGTGTAAAAATAAATTATCTGTGTCTTTCTTTCTGTATATTCTATTCTCTTTCTTCATATGTACTCAGGACTGGGACTTTGTATTGAGGCCCCATAGACATAAACAACAAAAACTAAGAATGGCTAATCAGTATAGGCCGAAGCAACCATTTGTTCCATAGGCAAAGTTCGTGTTTATGAATTTCATATATCTTATTATTAGCTGCAGCAGCCTCTCAGAAAATCCGGAAAACTTATGCTTAGAATCGCCTTTGACTTCAGAAAGTAAGAGTATTACGAGATTTAAGTTATTAAAAAACGTCAGTTCATTTTATACTTGAATAATCGAGATGTGCGGAAATGTAAATTTCTTAACAAAATTTGGGAGAGAAATGCTTTCAAGCCAAAGATTTATTTTTCTCACGAAGTTTTTTATAAGATTCAAGTCAGAAGCTAATATTAGATGTGTATATGAAAACGAAATTCAAACGTATTTTCTAAATGTCTTCTCCATATGTGAATGAATAATTTAATAGTCAGTGATGTTGTTTTATCAAAAAATCAAAGATTCATTTTTATTGATTCTTGAAACGAACTTTTAAACAATTCTTCAAGATTAAAAGATATAATTACGCAAAGCTTCCGGTGTTAAATCTTGAAATTTATGACTTATTGTACAGTTAGATTTTGTAACTTTTATGTAGCAAATTTTCAAGGCACCTTTTTTTGACCTGGTGAAAAATTAAATAAAAAAACAAAACAATTCAGAATGAGTAAACCTAAAGTATTTGTAATTTTTTTTTTATTTAACAGCAAATACTTACACAGAAAGAAAGTTAAATCTTTAAATCTTGTATTTCTAAAACAATCCACGCGGCTGCAGAATCAGTTTAAAAATAGCAGAACAAATATGCTTCTTCAAGAGAATCTATAGTCTCAAGATGAACCATTAAAGGCAGTAGAAGTGTTTGCTTTCGCAAAAATGTTTCGGGAAAGAAGGTAAAACGAAACACTTTAAAAGAAATGCAGCAAAATAGATATGGCAGCATGAATATTTCAGTTCAGTTATTAGCAAATATTATTCTCTCTTTTTTTCAGAAATTGTGGTTGAATTTCAAAGCTACCTGCTCACTAAAATGAAATATTTATCTTGAGTGCGTGAGAAAAACAATTTAACGTCCTCTGTAACGATATAAACACAATTTATCTCTTCTTATATTTTAAGCAATAATATTTATAGTAAAGGTTTTCATAAAGACGTGAATAAAAATACTCATATACTCTTTACATTTGAAAAATGACTTTAAACATAAACACAATTTTCTAAGAAACCTTAAAATAATTCTACTGTTTCATGCACTGTAATTTTAAAGACATTTGTTGCTTTTCATCCCACGTTCGAGGAAATAGAAATGTTAAGTATATTAAAGATTGTCGTTCACAAACGGTTACCAAAGCTTTTCGATTCCTTTTAAGTAATTTGTAAAATTTGCAACACTCTTTTACCAATTTCTATATTTTTGAATATGAATGCTCCTAATGGATTTTCTACATGCTTCAGTACACGTTCACGGAAAAGAGCCGCATATTTCGAGCTTAAATACTGATTATTTATGTTGTTCGATTCACCATTTATACGGAGTTGTGCTTAAATATAGACTGGAACTTTTGTTACATTGGCTATTCCTATCATTTTAGTTGTGTATTTTTAGATGAAGAACATAATAATTTTATGATATCATATATAATAAAAAAATAAATGCTATTTTTAAATCGTATTATATATTTTGTAAATAAACTTAAATGACATTAACTAAATTCTGTCATAGTAAACATTAAAGTGATGTAAAATCGATGTACATCAAATTTAAAAATAAATGCCATTCAGAAAATGTTTAAAACTACATGGTTGAAAGCAGTAATGCATTATTTCTGCTACTTGTTAAGTTGTCTAATCGTGTGTTTTGATTATCGTTGTAATATATATATATATATATATATATATATATATATATATATATATATATATATATATATATATATATATATATATATATATATATATAATATATATATATATATATATGTATATATATATATATAAGAGAAGGTTGCAATATGTTTAAGATTAAAGAAATAGTCAATTGTTACATGTCATTTATATAATTTCGCAGTTACATCCTATATGGGTTGGTAAATCCTACTTAGTTTCCCTGTATGATTTACTGTGGAAGCTTGTAAAACCCCTAAAACAGTCACGTAAGCAGGTTCGGTATGAGTTTGAGATTCAGTGTCAATATGTGTTCAAATAATGACTAGTTTTTTCTGATCATAATCTTCACATATTTCTTTCTAAAACATCTTGTGTAACAATATAAAGCTAACAAACATTACCCCAAGTAACACACATCGGTGGCCCCAAAACACATTTTCTTTACAACATTTCGGAATGGATATTAATGACAGAACGTCCAGAAACATATATGGGCCAACTGAAATTTTTTTCTGTTGGCCAACAATTATAAAATATGGCTGCCCCGATTGCAAATGAGAGTTGAAATTCTCTCCCAACGAGGATTGACAATCAACCGTTGCCAACCGTTGTTTCAACATAACCTCAATAGCTAAATTCTACTGTTGGCCGACAAAGCTAAATACGGTTCCACAATTTCTCAACTGTATTTTAATTCTTGGGCTCCTTCTATTGCAAGAGTCACAAGGTCATTTTAAAGATCGATTGCATCGCGAAAACTCCTAAATCAACAAATCATGGTTGATCTAAAATTATGATTAAAGCTAAAGTAAGAAGAGGTGTTAAGAAGATTAGCAAAGCTATTTTAAGAGCTAATTTAGGAGCTTACCACTTAAGAGCAAATTAGTTATACGGGCCACAGAAAAGTTCCTGAACACATAAAGAAGTAGAGACCAAAATTTTAGTCTTTGTTTGGTTCTATATTCCTCTCTAGTGATGTATACCTTTCATACACTATTTACAATTTGGGTTTTGACACATCAAAAACTTCCATTTCCGTCGATGTGACTTTTGTTCTGCACATAACTTAAAAACTATGAATGATAATAAAATAAAATTTAAACAAAAATGACTTTTACTTTCAATATGGAACTATCAACAGAAAATATAAAAACAATTACCGTAAAATAAATGCGAGAACTTCAAAATATTACCATTGAAGTTAAGAATATTTTAATATTTTGCGAATTTTAAAGAAAGTGAAAATAATTTTATTCTGATAATGACTAAGTTCCCAGAATAGACTCTGAAGTTTATTTCTTTTTTTCCCTTTTCAAACAGCTGTTTTGAATCTGGAATGGAAAAAGAAAAGAAAATAACTGCTTTCCAGACAAGTCTGCTAACTCTTGGTGGGATAAATTCATACCGTACAGGTGTGTAGTAGCCTTTGATCTGAAAAATATCAAGCGATGCCATATAATTTTCTTCTACCGTACCTTTCATCCTCCCTCTGAGAAAAGGATATATATATATATATATATATATATAATACACAAAATGTGTCAGTACCATTGCCGTATTTACTCTCAACATATAAATAATTTCACTATTCATATCAATATGGTCTGAAATAGAGCAACTATTAGACAATTAATAAATCAAAAGTTGTTTCAACGTAACCCCAACAGCCAAATCTTACTGTTGGCCAACAAAGCTAAATACCGTTGCACAACAATTTCTCAACTGTATTGCGTTACTTGGGCTCCTTGTATTGCAACTTTCTATTAAAATTATGTAGATGTTTCCCAGTTTAAGCATTACTCCCCATCTTTAAATAAGATGCGGAAAATAGTTTCCCCAAAACCCCAAATTCAGTATTGAATAAGATCTTAATCAATACTGTATGTCAGACAATTGAAATTTGAATATGTTATCAACATAACATTGACATTTTCGACTTTTACCTTCTTGTTTTGGGTAATTTGATCCGTGTTTGGAAACATAAAAGGATTTCCTGTCGGCCTACCTAAGTTCTTTCTTTAAGATGTTAAGAAATAATCCATTGTTATCAATGAATGAAAGGGGATTTGAGAAGTGTAAAATAATATTGAAAATGATAGCGAAGATTTTAAATATTTAAATTTTTGCGGCAAAAAGTCCATATTTAGATGGTATAAAAATTATTTTTCACTGCTTGTCAATAAAAATAATATGAAATTTATATCTGATAAGAGGATTATTAACAGCTACTTATCATACATTTTTAAGTGGCATGATAAAGTGGGAAAAGAGTATATAAAATAAGATTATATATAAAATAAAGATTATATATTTTTGCGTGTTTAAATTAAATTTAGAAGAAAATGTTTCACTAAAGCTCCCTTTTTGAAAATAATTGGATTAGTTTGAAATTATTAAGAATTTTTGAGGTGTTTATTTATCTTTCTTCTGTATAATCTTATACTCATTTATGACATGTATCATTTCTGGATAAATTATGCCAGGATCCAACAGTGTTTTATTTCATACGCTAATCGAATCTATTCATGATCTTTACTTCCTTCTCAGTTTCTAAAAATATGATGTATTAATGGAACTGAATTTATGCTGGTGCCATGCATCCTCATAATGCAGTTTCCGGCGTTATGATAGGAAAAGTTAAAGTTGTTAAGTTAACTCATGAAAAGTGATCACAGTTATGATAAAGAGCAATGTTGTGCAATGCTTGAAAAAAATAAATATCATGTATTTGAAAAAATTTGTATCCTACAACTCGAATGTCGATAGGTGAAATAGAGATGTATGGTATATTCTGCCCATAGATACAAATGTTGTCAACGCAAGTGCACAATAACTGAATGTGTTATTGTTTTGGTGTTTATTAAAGTTTTAGTGTTAGGACTGAATGTTTATGAATAACAATCTTAACGCAAATGCATATTTATGCCCTTCTTTGTGCTGAAAGAAGAGACGAATTTCTCTCCAAAATAAATGTTAAGTAGCTCTTAATATATATGAAATCAAACACTGGGAAAATCACTGAAACCGCAAAGATAATAATTAATGCGTAACGATAACTGCAACACTGTAAATCTCCTGAGTTCTGCAACACTCTAAACCAGTTTTTCGTTTCTCCACAAACGTCGCCCTTAGTCCAAAGGTCGTTCAGGTAAGGGGTAGTGGTTGTAAACAATGCCTTTCGGTCTTGCCCTAAACAGATGATGAAAAAAAAAGATTCAAAAATAAATTTTGACAAAAACATTTCATACCACGAAATATAAAAAAATTGTTGATTGTAAAATACCAAGATCTAGCATGTTTAGCATCTGCTGTAAAACAACTTAAAATAATGTGTGAACTCAGTTTATGATCATTACGATCGGTCTGTGGTCTATGTGTGCTCAGAAATTGCAACAGTTCTTAATCCTTGAAAGTACTGCCTGAAAAGTGTATTGCCCCTTCAATTAACTAGAATGATTTTTCTGCAAAAATTTTGTAAAAGAGCGACTGTAAACCAGTGATTTGTCTCCACAAAAACGTCTAAATCTCGAGTTTCAGGTGACACAATCATCTATGTTCCACAAAGGAAATATTTCTAGTCAAATTTAACTGAGAAAATACAATTATATTACTTAAACAGAAAGTATTCTGTTTGAGTTCTCTTCAAGAATTTTCTAGCGTACCTCTTGGTGAAAAGTGCATTTACACGTCAGCAACTTATTCCAAATTACTTCCTAAATCTGGCACTATGTCCCATAACCTCTAAAGTTCCATAAAGTTCATTTACAAAAGAAAGAAAGAATACTCTCAGTGCGATAAAATAATTGAACAAGATTACTTCTAATTTATTTGGTGAAATGATTAAAATACAGTTATGTATATACATTTTTCTTCATTTGATATGATGAAATATATTCATATAGCACAAGCAAAATATGATGTCCTAAATAATTTTTGTGTTGTCCTAAATAATCCCCGAAAAAGGCAACTTGATGCTGTCCTTGCATTGATTTTTTATACCTGTGATATTAATTAACCTGTGTTCATGTTCCTTGTTTTATCTTTTCCAATTTAATGTAATACTTTTCCTGTTCGTTTTGTTGTATAAAAATACTCCTTGATATAGTTATATGATTTGCGTATCAGTCTTAGCGTCTTTTAGCGACATGGATTTTTTATTTTATCATGGTTTTTATATATTGGTGGAGTACATTCCAATGTATATCAAATGGTTTACACTATTTTAGCTTCCTTTTGATTTTGTTCAGCATTTTTTATATTTTTAAAACATTTTTAAAACTTATTATACATAAAGCCTCATTACCATATGAAAATTTCAAGTCTCAATGACCCATGTACTACTGCACATCTATTAGGTATGGGCAATTTATCTATAACATTATTCATTCCATTAAAAATCGACAAATCAATCAAAAATTTATCTTCAGCAATTGAATGTCATCTTATTTTCCTATTTTTCAGTATATGTATTATTCCTGAAATCCCGAATTGTAATCTTTGTGGTAGGGAAGTGCCTATGGATGCACAACATTTTGCCACGAAGCTCCGCATTAACAAGTAACTGTCTTTATGGCAGATATTGGGAGGCCAGGGAACTGATGAGGACGAATGGATATCAGCCCGATTAGACTGTGGTTTCTCGTCCAAGATTTCTATATACCATTTTTTGTGTTTTGTTTCTTCTGTTTGCTTATTGTATTTTAGTTACTTATACATAATAGTGTATAGAGGCATGTCTAAGTGATATTGCTTTAACAATAAAAAAAGTATACGTATAACTTTCATTGTGATGTGAAATCATCAAATAAAGGAAAATAAAAAAATATATATTATTGTACTTCCATGATCATTAAGTTACAGTATAATTTATGAAGTTAATGAAACATTAAGATATATAAATTTCATGAAACGACAGTTTTACCAAACAGAAATATTGGTCTACTTAACTGTAGTGAAATTATAAATTTAATTCAGGATTATTGTGATATTTGAATTTTAGTTAAGATGTTTTTCTTCAGTTCCTTTGAAAATCAAACATTCATGCAGTTCCTAAATTCTTATATATTTTAATCGCATTCAAATTTAAGTAGAAACTTAAATAAACTTTGAATTTATGATTCTCATAACCTTTCACTTCCTATGTACGTCATCCCTGATTTTACACTAAACTCCCTTTGTTTAGATGACTGTAGATATATATATATTATCAAGTATACAGAAAGCTTTAACATCCCTTTTCTACAATTGATTGGTTTTGAGATTAATACGCCTCTGGCGAAAGGCAGATTTTCAGCACTTTAAGCCGTGGATACGATGATAAGTCTACAAATAAACAGATAATAGTTAACGAAGGTTAATATTCCAGAGTTCAAAGGATTTCGGATGTGGAATAAATTACATTAGCTGTATAACTGCCCACATCAAAAGTAACCAAAAAAATAAGGAAAATGAATGAAATTCATATTTTATCATGATTAAGTGGATGTATTAAAAATTTTTCTATTTTCTGTTTCGAAACTAAAATTTTGGAATACAATTGCTTCATAGCGTACAAAATAGCAATTTCTTTTCAGAACTATAAATATCTAAGACTTTAATTTACATAACAAAGGGATAATATAGGTGCACAGAATATAGCAAATAATATACTGTATACCTGTGAGAGAAAACATTTGGTTATTCCATTTTTAATAAATGAAGAAAATATTTATAGAAAAAAAATAAGGATATGTTCGAGATACATATCATAGTCAGAGAATTAACATTTCATAGTTGATCCGATAAATTTATAAGATATATCTCAGACAAACTTTAATTGGTTTTGATATTAGCTAAATCTTCAAGATGAACTCTTGCATCTGAACATTTTGCAAAAATATGACAAATTAAGACGATGTTTTAAGTCAAAACTATTTGCACTTATATCCGTCATGAATTGAGGTACAAATAAACAATATATGGAAGCATTGTTTAGACTCCCAATCTCACAAATGTAATAAATTATTTACATAAGCATGTAAAGTGTTAAATTATGATAGTTCATTTTTTACTACGCGTACACGAAATAATAAATAAATTTGATAAAAATTTCATTTAGCTATATAAAATTGTTTAATAGGAATAATATATAACAAGAAATGGTCAGTGGAACCCCATTTCTTCAATAATGTACTTATAGTGTGCTAAATAATTTTCCTGCTCACTTTAAATAGGGACAGAATACCATACATGCTCTGATGGTAAAAGGGTATTTACTGGGTTATGAGTTAATTTGGAAAAAGTATACATCTGTGGCCATATCCAGATTGTGACAGGTCCTTCCTGAATCGTCTCCTCTATAAAGTACATTATAATTTATATCTTCACGAAAATATGTACTTATTCATCTGAAAGATGGCCAATGACTTTGAAACACGATTCCCTCATATTACATGAAAGAAAAATTTTAAAAATTGTCTTTGGCTATGTCCAGACTAATGGTAAGAGACAGAAGATATAGCCTGGAATTCTACCCAGTACATGAAAAGTATGATGTTATCAACTATATCAAGAATAATAGCTTAATATGTACTGGCCATTTAATACCAATAAATAAGGAAATAAACCCAAACAGAATATATATTTCCAAGCTAATCGAAACCAGACTGAGATTGAATAACTGTGTCGAAAAAGACCTCGCCGTTTTGAAAGCTCAGAATTAGAAGCATCGCATAATACAGGCACACCATAAGATCAGGTGCTCAAAGAATATGCTTTAAAGGTAGGTGACACATGGACACAAAAATAAAAATTCCGCTTTTCACTGCTGAAAATATTTCTATAAGTTCAATAAAAGTGATTCTGACATTATTACACTTTGGATAATTAAAAATAATCTCTTTTGAACAAAAGGACATTCATTCCACATCAACAGATATTTTAGGAAGATTCAAAGTGTTAATTTAAAACTTAATAGGCATTTTATG
Source organism: Dolomedes plantarius (assembly GCA_907164885.2). Lineage (NCBI taxonomy): Eukaryota > Metazoa > Arthropoda > Arachnida > Araneae > Dolomedidae > Dolomedes > Dolomedes plantarius. Next base: position 61,138,421 of record OU015496.1, on the reverse strand, counting down.
CATTTAAATTAGTTAAAAAGAGACCTCAAAGTCTATATTCTCTCCCATGGAGAATTTTATGTATTGAAACTACATGTGTAACCTGTCAACATATTTTTTTTACAATTGCTGAAAGCTGAGCGTATGATCTTTTCCGGGAGAAGCTAGAATTCTGCGACAACTTCGCAGCATGCTTAGCATGCGTTGCCCTGGGTGCACCGAAGGGTGAGGGGGGGGGGGGGGGGTCCACGCTGCATTGAGACATTCTGCTCCCGTATTTTTGAGCTGAGTCAAGTGACGAGATCGGAACATATGTCCCCACCCCTCTTTAGGTATTGTATGGAAACCTGGAGGACATTGCAGCAATGACAGATTTTTTTTTTCCGTGCACCAGCTGCCATTGGTGTACACGACGGCAGCTGGTGCAACGACGGTGGCATAATTGGTGGCATAATTGGTGTCAACGACGGGTATGGAACCAGCAGCTTGTAGATCACTGGTTCGATGCCCTTGCCGGGCCGCCGCGTCCCGCCAACACATTTCTAATCAAACCGAATATCTTTGAGTGACTCATAAAAAAGCCAGAGAAAGTATGTTAACACTTAAGGTTTTAACTACAGATGTAATAAAAGGAATGACTTCTAGTTAATTATTATTGAAAGTAACTGCAATAAACTCATGCTATATTTTCCATAAATAAAAGTTAGGAAATATTCTGTAGGATTTGTTAAATTCGATTCTTTAGATATCTGTATAATAAATATAAACTCTACAGACTTCAAATAATGTGAACAGCGCTGAATTATCGATCGCTATTAACAATCTATTTTTTTAAGTTAAATGTTAAATTGCGTAATTACTATGACAAATGTTTTCAAGTATCTTAAAAGCATTTTTAAAATTCACAATGACTAAAAATGAGGAAACATGAAACGAATATATGATCAGGTGAAGACCAGGGTGCTGTTTAAGGCGAATTACAGAGGCCTAAGAAGTAAATTCCTAAGAATTAACGAAGAAGTATGTGCAGTTGCAAGAGTGGGGCATTTTTCTCGCATGACGATATTTTATTGATGTGGTCAGATCCCTAAAATGAAGACCATAATCTAAAATAATATTCTTTCAGCGATAACAATGATATGAAAACTGAACAAAAGATGAATGATGAATAGTGTTTAGCAACTGTAATTTTATTACATTATCATATTGAAAAAAATTCCCTTTCATTTAACCTAATTATATTTTTGTAGTACTGTATTTGAAAGTGCATTTTATTGTTGAATTTAGAATCACATACTGTAAAAAAAAAAGTTCCTTAATCTAAATCTAGAAGTAAGAGTATATTTTTTTAGTTTATAAACTCAGAAAAAAAGAAAAAACACATCACAATACAATCTGTGAACTTTCATATTAGATTGTAAGTTAATTTTTGACACATTTTCTATAATTCGGTTTGTAAAAAAATATAAGCCTGATTTAGAAAAAAAAATTATCTTGAATCGGCTTTTGTTAGAATCAAAATATAGAGCCTTTAAATAATATTTTTTTAATCCATTGCGGAGGCACTTGTATTCAAACATTGGCCCTTACTACGCCGTAGTTTTACTGTCCATTTTATTGTGGGGGCACCATATAGGCGGACAGCATTACCCCCTATGAAGGGACGACACGAACGGAGGCATTTTTTGTGGCGCAACGCTGGGACTCGATCTGAGCACCCTCAGCACCGAAAACCAGCTCTCTGTACCACTGGGCCGCCACAAGCCCCTTTAAATAATATTAATTATTACAATTCAGTTAACCTAAATACGGTTCAGTTTTAAGAGACTTCACGATATCCTACACAATTTCATATTAAATTAAGTTTACTATCATAAATTGATAAAAATTATGTAGCGTCAAGCAATTTTTGAAAAATAAACCGCAATAATCTGTGAATTAAATTTTCCGTAGCTGTTTTTATTGCAATAGAACATGTTGTAATACTACATCAGCTTATTATATATATTTTGTTACTATACACCGTTTTAAATAATATAAAGTAGCATATTTCAACCGAAGTCATAATTATGCAATGTTACTTGCTAGAAAGTAATATAAAAAGTTTTCAAATTAGATGAACATTTAATAACAACTAGATTTTATGCTTGCTTTATGTTTCCTCTAAAAATGCATTCCTCATTGTTGCACTTACACGAGTTGCTGACTTCCTTAAATACAGTAGAAAAAATAAGCTAATAATTCCTTGAAGCAAACAAAAACATGTTTCTTGTTGCAAGAAATCGACCAGACACATAAACATTTGTCAAATCTGAGAATACTGAAATTCGTTCTTTTCCCTTATTAAACAACTCCAAAACTATTCTAGAATACGAAATGAGCTTAATCCAATTTATTATATGCTTTTATGAAAAAGCTGTATACCGCATTGTATGGCGGGGACATAAGCGACCAAAAGTAAGATTTGGGAATTTTCCTTCAGAAGTAAACAAACGGAAAGTTTTATAAATTATTTTTTATAGTTCTAAGCTATAACGATGATGTCATAGGAGAAGTGTAACGCATGCTAATTTATACTGAAAAAAAATTGTAGTTTTGAACTATGAAATTAAGAATTGATTTCATAATAGAATTAGTATTTCTTTGTTCCGTATGAATTTTCTAGCAAGACATTTGAAAGGTATTGCATTGAAAGAAATGAAAAAAGGATAATTTATGCATCTTTACAATTTATTATATGCATCTTTAAGTATGTAGTAAAATAATTTTAAAAATATTTTTTTAGATCAATAATATTAAATGTTACAAAATAATATTAAAAAGTCAATAAATGGGGATCGCTTTCAATATGATTATCTCTATTTATAAAACAGTTCCGTAACTGACTCACTGACTGACTGATTGACTGAGTGACAGACAACGCACAGAACGAACCGCTGGACCTAAATGGCTAAAATTTTGCATGGCGATTCTTCTTATATTGTAGGGGTGCACTAAGAAAGATTTTTGAAAAATTCTTCTTTGATTTTTTAAATTAAATTTTTAAGCTGTTTTTGTAACTTTTTTAAGTTTGCTTTTAAAATAATAATTTGAGGGTTATAAAATTTATATCACGAGAAAGATCATAAAAAATATTTTAAAATTAATTCTTTTTCAAGTCTTTACCTCCATTTTTTGATTTTTGGTGAATTTTTGAAGATTGATTTTTAGAATTTAATTTATTAAATGCTGATCACGTGGTTTCTTTTTCTGGTAGTTTAAATAAATTTATCGTCACGTGCATAGCAACTAAATAGACAAAAACTTTTTTCTTGCTAATGCGGCAGACGATTGGACAAAAAAAAAATATTAAAATACAGTAAAAGATAAGATCCTCAAACTGTACTATATTCTTTAGTATGTCCTATTAGATTTAATTTGAATATTTTCTTCTATATTATTTTGTCTATAAAAATATCCCTTACGATTTTTTTACAAATATAATTTTTTTGTTTTTTTTACATCAATTGTATACATTGATCGTCGTATTTATTATTAGTATATGTATATATATATATATATATATATATATATATATATATATATATATATATATATATATATATATATATATATATATTGTTAATTGCATACATTGACCGTTGTATTTAATTTGAATGTACTCCGTAGCGAAGTGCGGGTTATCGGCTAGTGTAAAGATATATTCAGCATAGCTATATCAGATGATTACGGTTGGCAGTTTCTATTGAAAGTACATTCTGTTATATTTCTATCTACTTTGAAGATTTTGTTACACAAGTTTATTTCTTCCCCATAAAATAGTAACTTCGTTTCCAAAGTGTACTAGCACTGACCTCGATCTGATACACGACTGAGCCATTTACGCTTCAAATCTCGTTATAGATATTTAGGAAGTTTCCACATGGATATCGGTAAAAAAAGAAATACTTTTTTTAACGGAAACTGTTTGGGCTTGTTTGGCATACAAATCAACTCTTTATAAGACCTGTTTGAAAGTTTTAAAAGGCTATAAAAGTTTTAAAATGCTTAAGTCTCAGAATATAAGGATTTGGTCGCATTCTTTGTTCTTAATCAGTCCTTTTTGTCTAATTTGATGTATGGAGCACTGAAAAAAAATATATTTTAATTATCTGAACACATTTTGTCCTAATTAACACAATTAATTGCATAAATTTTTGCCCTTACGATAGTTCTCGTATTCTATTAAAGAATTATGATCGTCATGTTTTTATCAGCTAAAAGAAAGCTGATCTACCTACTGCAAATTTTAACAAATTTTGTAGGAAATTTCCTGCCAGGAATCCTCTACTTTTAATGTCGAATTTAAAATTTAGTTTTAATTTCCCCGTTTTTCGGTACACCTAATGGATTTTAAAGTAAATAAATATTAATTGACTGGGTATAATTGAATTAATTTATCGACAATGGGTCATTTTTTAATATTGCCTCTGTACTTTATTAAAGAATACGAGCTAAAATTCTTTCCCGTTTTCTTTCTAATAAAAACACGCCGTTTTTTTCTTATAACTTTGCTAATTTGTTCCAAAAAGTTAAAACAACCTTTTAATTGTTTTTGTTTTAATCTTTATTTTCCAATCAAACTTCATGAACTTGGTACATTTTTTGTTCAAAACTTCATTGCTTTTATTTTTCTCTGTCGATGAAGAAGAAAGGTTAAGTAATTTTAGGTTTTCATTTCACCCTAAGTTGACGAACCCCGCTTTCCAAAAAAACTTATTTCAAACATTTGTACAAAGCATGAGGGTAAGCTGAGTAGTTTTTTAAAAATAGTGTAATACAATTTTTTCACTTATGATAATTAGGTAAAAAGTCTTTTTATTTACGAAGTTTTTAAATTTCCGCTTACAGAATACAGCAAACGAATTCGGTCAATATTTCGCTTTGTTATGGCCCATAGATAATGCCAAAGATTCAATTCCTAAACTTTTATATATGTGATTGAGCTACGTCTTAATGGCACATTTTAATGTTGTAAGATTACATATAAAATATATTCCTTGTGTACTTTGATGTTAAATGAACTTTCCCACGTTTCCCTTCATCAGAATAAATGAATTAAATCTTTCAATTGATTATCTTTGCTATCGAGTGCTTTTGTTCGATGTGTTGTCTTGGAGTACTGACTGTAAATCGAAGGCCTTATTTGAATAGTGGGCCAACTCCATTTTTGTTCATTTTGAGATAAAGAGCCTTAAAGTCTAATGAGTGCTGAGAAATGACTGCTGAAGTCTGATTAGTAAAGGCCTCTGATGGCAGTAGAAATAAGCTGGAGATGTACCAGTTTTAAATAAGTTAGCAATGACTTGTATGAACAGGAAAGTGAGACTAACTCCATTTTTTTTAAAAAGTGGAGTCGGCCCACTATTCAAATAAGGCCTTCAACTGAGTGTTGAACAAATTAGTTTTAATCTGTTCATCATAAATCGCAAGGGATTCATTTTTTGCTGAACATTTATGTCAAGGAATTTCAATGTTGCATTGAGTTCCTAATCCCATCAGGCCCTGATTTTCCAGGCCTCCAAAATTTTTATTTTAAACAAACAACAACAAAAAAAAAATTAATTTTTTTTAACCTTTTTAATAGCATTTTTTTATGTATCCTTTCAAATTTCATCGATTGGTTGGTTTATCATATGTATAGTTATACGTAAAGTGTATATCAGGGATTAATAAGTTTTCTGGTTGCATTGTACTGGTGTTTTTTTGATGAAGTAAATATGTTGTATTGCTTTTTCTTATTTGATAATGTTCTAGGCTTCTACGCTTCAAATAGCCAATTCTTGGTAAAAAGGTACTTTCACAATGATTCATGATTACTTTTTATGTGCCAATTTTGGAAATTTTACGCCCACATCAGTGTTAGGGGGCCCCCATCCCGAGTTGTGCCTATAGTCAAGAATTTTGTAAATCGGGCTCTCAATCCCATCCCTTTTTAACAGACAATAATTCTTGTCCATTTAAGGCAATCATATCACTTCATTCTCTAGTTTAAAAATCATTTATGAATCAGTAGAACATACCGCCATCTTTACAATATAAGAAACTTAAAACATAATTGAACACGTATATCAGCTCTCAATAAAAAAAGCATGAACTACTTGTTAGAAAATTGTTAGAAAATATATGGTTTAATCTCTCATAACGTGCAATTTGAGAAGTTTATGAATGTAATTTTTACCGCCTTATACTTCGATTTAAATATGCGATCCAACAACTAACACACTAGTGAATGATTTTCGCTATCATACAACTACATTTTCTGAAATACAAAATATTTGAATTTAAGATTACTGAATATATTCTTCCTCCACACAGCAATAGTGATTACAAAGTAATATACTTCATTCTTTGCTTACATAAATGTATATTCAGCTATTGTTAAATTTCATTAAAATTCCAATGATGTGTTATAATTATTTATGTTTTACAGGTATATCAAAGGAGGATTTCCTGCTTGCCTCCTGTAGCTCGTCAACCAAAAAATATTTCGATGTTTTCTTTAGTCGATATTACAAAAATTAACCAAAAATACCCCTCTCACCGATAACGAGTCCAGTAATATATAAAATGTATTACAAGTCATTTATATTTTTACAACGGGAATATAAAAACATTCAAAAGTAAACTTTTGTGTGAAAATACAGTTATGTAATTCTAGTGGGTGTTTTCGAGTCCCTAAGCTCGGCCGGATTGTGGAGTTGGGGCAGTTTGACTACTTCCCAGACCACTAAAGTTCAATACTGATGAACTTTCTATCACTGCAGGTAAGGGTGGGAGTACCCATGACTTTCTCAGGGGAGTAGTATCCTTTACAGGAGTTGAAGGATGTATTGTGTTCAGCGTCGGTTACCCCCACCTCTACGTGGATCCGGCCGGTAACTGGACTTGTTTAAGCTAAGACGGGCATGGGTTGGTGACTTAGTCTTACTCCCAATGGAGTAAACACTAACGGGTTACAAAAACCCTAAATTAATTTCTGAATCTGCGGGACTCGTGTGTGTGCAGGATTGCACGCAGTGACAGTATATTTTCAGCCAATTTCAGCATACCTCAGGTTGGGTCGGATTAAATTTCGGAATGCTTAAGCTCGGTGGTTAAGGTGGTTTAGAAATCAAAATGCGTTAATATATCGGGAGGATAAAATAAAACTGACACAAAATGAGTTTGGACGTGCTGACAGTAATTGAAGATCTACAATGAATAATTTTGGTGATCATTTTAATGATGGACAATCGGCATCGGATGAACTATTTGATTATAAAGATAATACTACGGAACTTAGCAAAACGAAATCGTGACAAATGTCCCATGACGTCCAAACCGTCCATTAACGTCTTAACAAGCGTCCAATTTCGTTACCTTGGATGGGTCAGATAAAATTTTCGAATCCTTAAGCTCAGTGGCTAGGGTGGTTTAGAAATAAAAATGCTTTAATATTTTGGGGATAAAATGAAGCTGATACGAAATAAGCTTGGGGAATTTTAAGGACATGGCGACAGTAACTGAATATTTACTATAATTAATTTTGGGGATTTTCATTTCAGCAATGATGAATCGTCATCGAAAGAAGTCTTGGACAAAAAGGATGAATAAAGTGAGAAATATTTGATTATATAGATACTACTATAAAACTTAGCAGAAAAAAGTCTTGACGTATGTCCAGTAACACCCTCTTAGTCATAAAGAAAACTATACAGAAGCATTACGTGAAATGATAGAATAAAACTTTATTGTTTTTAAAATCAAAATTTTTTATTATAATTTTAAAAGTTTAAATATGCAAGAAAACAATTCACATAAAACAATTTGTTGTCTTTCATAAACTTTAACTTGGCTGAATCTGTCGATAACTATATAGATAATATTGAAACTAAGAGAAATCTGTGGTCAATATATTAAAAATTTCTAGTTTTAGAGTAATTTAATTTTATTTCATTTTAAAGCCCATAATGTTAGGTATATTTCCCAATAAGAAGTCATATTACTGACAACATTGGACGATTTTTATTGAAATTTGGAGACAACAATAAAGATTACTTTGAATAACACAGTGTTGAACAATAATTGACAATATGTATGAAAATTTAATTTTCATGGAGATTGTGAATTTTGTTGTTAGTTCAATGCAAAAATTCACAATACGAAAATTTTAAACAGTGCGTCATAATTGATTAAATTTCAAATATAAGATTCAAGAAAAACTTTAACTTATATTTTCTCACAAAAAGGTGCTTTATTTATTTAATATATTTAAAACAGAACTAATTTTAGAAGAAAAAATTCAAGATTGTATAAATTGATTATGTTTTTAAAAGAAGAAATTATACTTAGAAATAGCAAATCATTACATTATTATATAATACAGAAAATACTGTTGATAAAAATCTTTAAATTAAGAAAAGTTGAAAATGGATTAAAATCTGTTGTAATACTAGATATTACTTCTTTCATTTTTCTTATTTCTACGATAAAATTTGAGATATTTTCCTGATTCAGCAAGAACTAAAACAAACTCAGCGTGCTGACGTGGTTTAAAATTGAATTGTGTTGAATCAACAAAGTGTTTATCGACTTTCAGAGCGTAAAAATGACCTCTTAAAATTGTCAAAACGTTTGCAGAATCACTTTTGAAAATGAGAATCATATTATATTTCCTCGTGGATTTCTCACTTAGTTTCACTAGACATTTTATTTTAATGTGAATTTGTAATTTTCGGTATTTTTCAACTTTTATTTAAGCTATGATGTATGTACAATCTCAGGTCGTTTTATTAGCTAGAAAAATAAAAATACAGTAAAAGAAAAAATAAAGTACAAGATTGATTTTTTTCAGAAATTTCCACTTACAGAACATTGTAACCAATCAATGTTCGAGTGGAAACAAAATGTCTAAAACAGGCTGTAATGCGATCTTTTTAACTGTGCTTAAAAACTGTGCATTCACCTTTGATTGTCAAATAGATTAGATCCTTTAATGTTTTTACTATGATACCATTCTTATCCCTTTTATAACGTAAATGTTATGAATATCGATAGTCATATAAAAGTATTTTATTTTAATAATGAAGAATTTACTAACTAAAATGGGGTGTCAATTAACAAGTGTAACAGGACTAATTATGTATTTTATAGAAGAATTATGTTCCGGATATATGATTCCTGATAAATGATATATTATGATTTTACTTCTGAAAAATCGCTGCAATATATCTAGCTCTTAAAAGGAAAATATACTTAAAATACATTAGATAGTTAATACTTAAATCACCTATTGTTATAGGACCCCGAAACATCTCTTTGTTCCTGATTAATGTTGAGTAGCACGTCCTATCTGGGTAGTTCATACGCAGTAGGAGGAGGTCTGATAGCAACAACCACGCCTTAAGATGATTCATCCTCATAATTCTACAGCGAAGATTAATATTTAGAAGATAGATGATTGCATGCATGCAGTATGCACATTTATGTTATACAGCCGTGTAATATAGCCGTGAATTAAATATATAAAGTTATGTATATTATAAAACTAAATACATTTCTCATATATCTTTATAAGTGCAAACTTATTGGTGATATATGTAAATGGATTCTGATTTAAATGCACTCTGTTTTAGACCAGTTATGCAAAACAAAATTGAAGTAACATACAGAATTCAGATCCCTTTAAATAATTTATTTTAAAATGTTTAAAATAAAATCGAGCTGATTATTCTGAGATATCAAAATTAAGTTTTGATGATATATTGATTAAAAATCTTTTTCGATTCAAAATACCACTATTATCTATTTTTTATTCGACAAGCTAAATAAATGCAATTACTAAAGAATAACTATAATATGGTGCTTTGCACCGAAGAAATTTCCATTTAAAGAATATAAAAAAGGAATTACAAAAAAAACTGATTTTCTACTGAGTTGGAATGCCTGATTATTCTTCATGTCTTAGGCAGAAAATATTGATATTTTCACTGTAGAAATTACAGGTTAATTACAGATACGTTGTCACCTCCAATAAACTATCAGTGCTCTAAAAAATTCTCAGCAACTAAATAAACTAAAATTAATGTTATACATGGGAAATTTCCTTTTCAGTTCAAAGAATGTGTATCGATCAGTTCAATACATCTAAAGACAAATTTTGGAAATTACCTTTAAACAAAATGAAAAATAAAATTACAGTTTCATGCAAGCTTAGATTTTTTTAAAAATTAAACAAGGTGAACTTGTAATTCAGATTTAATGTTCTTAAACACGGCAGTTAAACCTTTTAAACTCTATTTATTTTTCGTAATGTATTATAAGACAGTTATTTAAACTAAAATATGATACTGACAAACCATAATCGGTAATTGAAAAAAAAATCAGAAGCTATTTATTTAAACGCGTTGCTTGATTTTCATACCGATGGTAAGTTAACATTTACTAAGACATTTTCAAAAATTCAAATTGGTCTTTGTAATACAGCAAAATTCCCTTCTTAATGTCCGCAATAAAACATAAAAGTGACTACTATTTCGTAACGGCCATTTGTGAATTGCCCATAGAGACAATTACACCTAATGCTTCTCAGCCAGATGAAAAACAAAACAAAAAAGCTAATTGCAATTTCTAGACTAGTTGCACTCTTTTATTTTTATTGAAGGTATTAAGAAGCCGTGGTCTTTTCTCCTTTCACTTTTCTCAGAAGTTTACTAAAAGTTATGATCATTGTAATATCTATGATATCATAGTTTGGAAAAGGCTTAATGTGTAAAAGACTTTATTTTAAATACATTGTTCACTGGTCTTGAAAAAACACGTTTTTTTTACACTCAGAAGTTGAAGACAATTTTGGATGAAGGAACATCATATGGGATATATTTTTCATGAACTAAAAATTGTTATACTTTAAAACTGCGTATGATCAAAATTAAATATGACCACAATGAGTTATAATCATGTCCTCGCATGTTATCCTTTAAACTATGAATAAAAGACTCCCATATAAAGAAAACATATTTCAGAAACCAAAAATGCCATACTTTATTCCAAAATTTCATTATTTGCCAGTGACTTGAGCATATATTTAAATACATTTCCATTCAACAATGAGTTTATATTTCTTTGACTGAAACCTTCGAACCTACAATTTATTGCCAGGTAAAAGTTCACCCTGCATAGGTTTAGAAAAATTTACTTCAATTCACCTTTCTGATTTATAAAAATGAAATGAGGTTTTTTTTAAAAATATAAATCTGTATTCTTTTGAATAACTGATAATCCATTTTTAAATTTCGAATTTTACTTTGTGATTTTGGAATAAAACATGTTAATTGTAGTAAATCATGTGATTATTATACCAGGTTAAAGATAACATTTTATCGTTTCTTTAGTTTCTATGTATCAAGTATGTTACTTCTAGAGTATTTTAATCCAATAAAGTTCATTCTGATTTATTTGTCTAGTCTTAAAGATGTGTCTTGCGCTCAGCAGTGTGATTAAACTAATTAAGTTGAAGTTTTATATATATTAAATAGTAGTCATTGTGGAATAAAAAAAGACTATAAAATTGTAATGAAATTTGTTCGAAGCGATGCATTGTAGATAAAAAACTGAAACTTAGATTTATGATCCCATAAATTGTGTTTAGTTCCAATTGATTGTATTTTAATGATCCACTAAATTTTTATCATCTCACCACGCATATTTGAAGTTTGTTCGAATGATTAAAGACGTACGATCACATACAATTTATAATATTAAAGATTTTACACAAATTATATTTATTTTTATTATTATTTTTTTTCTAAATAATAATCTAAACCTAATTTCATGACAAAATAAAATTTTGGCCAATTTCAATTATTTACATTAAAAGTAAAAGAAACCCTTATGAAGTAGCATATAAAACAAACAAAAAGTGCATATAAGAATTTTTCAATAATAAACTAAATTCCAGAAATGTTCTATAGTTGCCAGGGAACTTTAAATAAAATTCTATCCCGAAATCCATTTTATCAAATCGATATTTATGTCTTTAATTGTTAGAATGCCAATATGGATTCAAGATGGATTATGTTGAATTCCAACAGTAGCCGCTATTTTGCATAGCTGCTGTAGTTTGTCATACGATTTTAGCACTTCTAATTTATGTGTGACTAATTAAGCCCTCAATCATTTATTTAGAAGATAGATTTTCTCTCTGTCAAAGATAAATTACAAACGATAAGTACTTTACTTCTACAATAAGAAAATTGTTGCACTGTAAAATATTTACAGATACATTAATCTCACTATCGATTCCTCATAATGAATTACTTTTCGATAATTAACATTACAATCGTTTACATTGTTCCAAAACTAACAATTTATTTTACTCATATATATATATATATATATATATACACACTAAAAATCTGTGCTAAAACTTCATTATTTATATGGTTTTGTAAGACACGTGTTATAAAATATTTCAATTCAAGGGAATAACAAAACTGAGCTAAAGGATTTATCAATATTATCAATTATAATCAATCATTCTTCAGTAATTATTATCAATAATTATTATCAATATTTATTATAAGGATTGTAGCTTTCTGTAGTTTATTTGAGTTTAGATACGTCTCAGATATAGAAAATTCGTTAAAAATTGCATTAAAGGACTAGGAATCGGTTTATTTTCGTTAAAATTACACCCAAAATGGCGAACAAGTTTAAATAAACTTGTTAAATTTAAGTGTTTTGTTTTTAAAAGGCCGTGCTGGAGTTTTTTCAAGTTTTAGAAACCCACTATCCTGGTATTCATACGAAATCTATAATATGTAATATTTTTCTTTTACTAAATATTTTTTAAATGTTTATTTGACACTAGATTCATTTATTTTATATTTATAATCCGAAAGAGAAATTTAATCCAAACTTTCAGAAAATAATATGCAGTACAAAATGAAAACAGACTTTTCTAAATGGGAAATTGTAGAAAACAAATAGTTAAACGTAATAATCATGTTTTTATTACTTTACTCACTATACTTAAATCTGTTTCTAAGTCGTTAGATTACGATAAAAAATTTACTTTGTTAATCAGTCTACATTTTGTTTAGTCTCTGGATACCTAAAACTTACAGATTTTCGTCCTTTTCGTCGTTCAAGTTCTTTGTGTCAAGAATAGTTTTTGTTATTCCTCTTCTGTAGCCCCAGGGAGTCAATTTTTGTCCGAACAACAAATCTCAAATGTTTAGTTTATCCATTTTATTTTTACTTTTTAAAGAAAAGCTTTCAAACTTTTATATTTTGAAAAATTTTATGATTAGCTATTAATCTTATAATCATTTTCTTGATATTACAAGTAATATTTTTTTATAGAAATTAGAAATAATGATGACTTTTTATCTAATTATCTGTTTGTAATGCAATATTAGTTTTGTTTACCATGCGATAATGTTTTTTAAAGTGGTTATGTGATATATTTTGTATGCTGGAAAAACCTGATTAACAAATTGTTCATTTGATTTTTTCCTCATATCCCTATTCCCAAAAATATTAATGATTAGTAATACTAAGGGGCAAAATTATTGTATTATATTTAGTTCCATATTTTGAATCTCCTATACGGATTAGTTGAAAAGATTAACCACCTTTTACGATGTTTAGTGGACAAGAAATATATATGACACAAATCAATACATACTTCCATCACTTTCATGACGAATTTGTTAAATTTTATAGTTTATCCCGAAATGTTTTTATTAAGTGGAGATATGCAATAAATAGTATACATGTAATAAATAGAAAATCATATAGTGGCTTTTTTTTTTTTTTACAAAATTATAACGTAACAATCATGTTTTGACAAAAATTTGAGAAAAACACATTCTGACACATGTCTGAGAATAACTAAAAGAAACAAACTCAAATTTAATAGGTAATATTAACATTTAATTTCTCTTCACATAACTTAACATTAATTTTATCACTGATTACAAATTTTCACAGAAATCATCACACTAATTATTCCATACATTACAAATTATTCGAACAAAAAAAAATCTCAGATACATATATCATTCTGTGCCTGGTAAGTATAACACTAATTATTGCTCACCACCACCCTCATTGAAGACCGAAGATAATATCTCGTTGTCTAACTAAAATCGGTCCTCAAGTAGACCAGAGAAATCAGCATACAAAAAATGGCGAGTCGCTGATGAGCGGACAACCTAGAGGTCGTTTTCAGTCGCTGCCTTTTCTTCCACTGCCCAAAAGACGTTAAAAAATTTCCAGTGCCGGAAAAGCAGAGGTCAGAAAATGTTCTCGAACAATTCACACCCTACAGCTATAATTGGTTAAAATATATTGCTAGGCCGTTGCTATGGGGAAGCTAAGTCCAAATAAATGCCCCAGAGGGTGACAGGTAATTTTCCCTTCTGTGTACATGACCTTGGGTACTATTCGTACTCTTACAGGTTACGCAAAATTGCCTCCGGGGGGAACTTTCCTTTCTTCCCGGAAAAACCGGTATGAAAAAAACCACAGACATGACTTTAAGCACACATACATTTTAGGACTTACAAAATAAAATGGATACACTTAAATATGTGCATGGAACCGAATTAATGCTGTATCGAGACTATGAGATTAGAAAATATATATTTTTTCAGAGACGAAACAGTATATTAATAAAAATATTTATAAAGTCGAGTTACATGTTACAGCGTAAAAGGAACGTCAATCTAGACTTAGTGACAATACGTGAAATCTCGAAATTGCAACGGCTTCATCAAGCAAAATTCTTAACAATGCAATTATCCAACAAGATGAAATGTAATTCCTTCATGAAACAACTTGTTATTATCAGTATTTATTATCAATATTTATTAGTAATAATTCTTAATCATTTGAACTATAATTTTAAAAATATAGAAAATTTTTCAAGAAATATTTTGATAAAAATATGACGTTTAAGATTACACTTATTGGTTCAAGGTTTTATACTAAGTTATGTGTACCAGCATACTATTCAAACTACCTAGGTAAAAATAATTTTAAAAATATCTGAAGCATTTGATTTTTATCCATATGATTGAATATATTTTATAAAACATTTTACCTCAGCGAGTACTGATTTCATCATCTCAACCACTGTAAACGAATAAAGCATAATACAAATAAATGTACAGCGATTAGGTATTTGTCTTTATATAGCGCATTTTAATAGCGTTTTTATATTTCTACTGTGGGTTTTTCTCCGGATCGTAAAGTCTGAAAGAGGCTAAATCAAATTTCTTTCCCTTAGCTACCGGCGAGTACACCTTCAGATATTTCAATCGTGATTCAATTCACTATTGACCTTCTTGAAAGACGATGTTTACTCTATTCTATGAATTTTACTTTACGCAATAGATGTAAGAAAAGAATCGCGATTTCTTATAAAGTTTACTGGAGATTTATTTCTGGCATTATACTCAAATTTAGATAAAAGTATGTCTATTAAATTTTATATTGTACCATATATACTTTTTTTTAATGCTTCAGATTATAGCTGAGCAAAGTAAAATTTAAATATTACCTACAAAAATTTGGGAAAACAGGATGTCTAAAGATGCGATATCTTTAGAAAAATTCTTTATAAGAAAAAAGATTCTTTATAAGAAAAGAATCGCGATTTCTTATAAAGTTTACTGGAGATTTATTTCTGGCATTATACTCAAATTTAGATAAAAGTATGTCTATTAAATTTTATATTGTACCATATATACTTTTTTTTTAATGCTTCAGATTATAGCTGAGCAAAGTAAAATTTAAATATTACATACAAAAATTTGGGAAAACATGATGTCTAAAGATGCGATATCTTTAGAAAAATTAAACAATGAATGGCGAAATATTATATATAAATATATTTATATATGTATTTAAAAAAATAAAAAATCATTCCTCCATTTTAATCTATGAATCAGAAGCAAATGATTCTAAAAGATTATACTCTTTATCCGACTACGTTCCGAACAATTTTTTTCAAAAAATGTACTTGTGTAAATTTATGTAGTATGTTTCGAAGGGATATAACACTAAAATATGAAAATTCTGTAAAAATAGGCCATAACTATGCAACTTTTTACAAAATTGATGATTTTGGTGGAAAATAAGCAATTTTTTTACAAAAACTGTTCTAGATCTATAAAAAAACAAAAATATCCATATAAAATTAATTTCTTTTACTCATATGTACGTAAGTACCTGAGTGTAATGACCTAAAAGCTAATTGATATTTTGAAATAAAAAAACAGGTCATTATATGAAATTACATGCAAAATTTTAGTAATTTTTCATGATATTTTTTATAAATGCAGCTATAAATAAACAAATAATATACCTAGAACCAAATCTATAGTTCGTTACATTCGTAGTATTATGAAAAACATACGGGGAAAATGTCATAGACATATGATTATATTTTGAGTTATCACAAGAGCCGTTTACATTTTTCATGAATAAGTTCTTCAGAAAACACGACTGAAGTTTTTAACTTGTTTTGAAATTCATAGCTGCTGCTGATATTTAAATCATTCTCATTCCATTTCTAATGATGAACCTGAAAAACAAAAGCAGATTTAGAAACATAAATTTGCAATCTTAAAAAAAAATAAAAGATTAAAAACAATTTCGGAATTTTCGTCAAAATCGATGTTTTTAAACGTAGTCAGATACCTTAATAATATTTGTGAAATGAGATAAAATATTATTTAAGTGACATTTTCGGCTCCCCGAAACATAACTTTAGTAACCGAAATTTCCGGAATTTAGTCAAGATAGTTATGCGATTCCATTTTTCTTGAAGGAATATCTAAAAAATAAAATTTTTCTATATTAGAATATTTGATTTTTAAATGCGAATATTTCGAACAGAATAGTCTTCGAAAGAGTTCGCGAAGTCGTCGGAGCTGAAACTTACGTAAAATATCATTAGACATCACTAGTCAACAGTGAAAATGTAACAAGAACAAGGTGAGTTGTTCTGTACTAAATGGACCACGCTGATCATGAAAACGACCATGAAAATCCTGGATTAGCTCTAGTTTTCGATATATGAGGGGGGGGGGCATATCAGTTATTGATAAGCATTTCCTTTGTGCCTTCCCAATATTGCCTTCGAAATTCCGCGGATGGTAAAAAACATGACGTTATCAACTTTCAAAAACATGCTGGGTGTATTGTTGAGTGTAGTCTAGTATAGCCTAAGTGGTGAGGGGAATGGAGTGACGAAGCGTGTGGTGGCAGATGACCTTCATGCGTTGAGGCGCAGTTTCAGTCCAGTTTCCGTTCGTACCGGTTGCGTTCTTTGCATGTAAAAACATGATACAACAGTGCCATAATAGTGATTCATTTCAGTTTAAATTCGTGTGTGTGATTCAAAAATGTCTCTCAAATGTGTAAACTCTGCTGATAATTTTTGCTATATTTGTGGACAGGTGACGTTAAAATCACAAAAGCGAACAATAACGCCAATGATTAAGAAGGCCTACAGCCTGTACTTTGGTTGTGGAATCGGAGACCAGGACAAGCCCTGGGCACCGCATATATGTTGCATTTCTTGTGTCGCTAGTCTTAGTTCCTGCTTGAAGCATAAAAGATCATCAATGGGCTTTGCTATCCCCATGATCTGGAGAGAGCCATCAAACGTAAATGACTGTTATTTTTGTATGACAACTCCAGTCACACGTGGTATTTCAAAGAAGAAAAGGATATCCTTGACATATCCTAACATAACGTCGGCTATGCGGTCAGTGCCTCACGGAGTCGGACTGCTTGTTCCAATCCCACCTGAGTCTTATACTGTAAGTGACGACAGCGGTAGTGATTCTGGTGCTATTTCCACACCTTCAAAACAGAGTACACCGAAAGATCCTGATTTCTGGAGCAACGAGGAGTCAACACAGCAACATAAAATCACACAATGTGAGTTGAATGATCTAGTAAGAGATCTACAATTACCTAAAGTTAAAGCCGAACTGTTGGCGTCTAGACTGCAGCAGTGGAATCGTCTTGAGAAGACGGTAAATGTGACTGCGATCCGTAACCGTCATACTCCCTTCCTTCAGTTTTTCAATAATGAAAAAAATTTGGTATTTTGTAGTAACATAGACGGTCTCATGGTAGCTATGAAAATTGACTACAAAATTGATGAATGGAGACTTTTTATCGATTAATCAAAGTTAAGTCTAAAAGCTGTCCTTCTGCATAATGCAAATCTGTTTCCATCTGTTCCGATTGGTTACGTAGCTTACATGAAAGAAACGTAAGAGAACATGAAGCAACTGTTATGCACAGTAAACTATGACAAGTTTAAGTGGCAAATTTTTGGTGATCTGAAAGTCATTGCCAAAATTGACATTTGGTATTACTTGCTCTGAAACAAGGTTATACCAAATTCTGTTGCTTTTTGTGTTTATGGGACAGCCGTGCAAGTGCACATCACTACAGACAGAAGGATTGGCCTGTGCGTCAATCAGTTAAACCTGGAACACATAATGTTTTATATGAACCACTCGTCGAATCAAGCAAAATTATACTCCCTGCTCTTCATGTAAAACTGGGCCTTATGAAAAACTTCGTAAAAGCGATGGATAAGACTGGGGAAGCATTTTTGTATTTGTCTACAAAATTTCCACGTCTCCAAAATTAAAGAGGGGGTTTTCGTTGGTCTCCAGATACGCAAACTGTTTAAGGATGAACATTTCAATAATATTCTCAAAGGTGATGAGACGTTTGCCTGGGATTCCTTTGTTCAAGTGTGCAAAAACTTCCCTGGAGAGCATAAGGCAGAAAACTATAAGGATCTTGTAGAAAATCTTCTGCAGTGCTAGCATAGACTGGGGTGTAACATGCCTTTAAAGTTACACTTCTTACATTCACACTTGGACTTCTTCCCCGAAAACTGTGGTGCTGTTAGTGACGAACATGGCGAACGTTTCCACCAAGAAATTTCGGTCATGGAAGAAAGGTACCAGGGAAAGTGGAGTCAATCAATGTTAGCAGATTACTGCTGGACGCTCATCAGCGAATCACCAGCAACAGAATTCAAAAGGCAGGCAAAGCGATTGCACCATCAGTGACCTTCCTCCGAGGGAGAATTACAAGGTAAATACATGCATAGGCTTTTAAGGGCAATTCTGAAAAGCTTCAATAACTAAAAAACGAGAGCTAAACTTGCATTTTCATTATCATTTCCGTGTTCAGCACCCTTGAAAATATAAAGATGAACTGTTTTCATCAATGTTACAGAAAAAAAGTTAAATTTTGTTGACTAGTGCATTCTGCCTAGCAACAGTGGACTATGCAGTTATGGCGATACAGTTTGGTAGAGAAGATTGTGGGTTTAATACACTTGCTTTAAGATTTTTCAATTTTTTTTTCGATTTCAGGTTAAATAATAAATGCCGAATATTTTTAGCCTTAGTTTTTCAGAAATCGTTATTCCATAGCTACCAGAGCATGTAACGTAACTCCGCTGAACTACGTCATGAATTTAAAGATTTGGTATTTTTCAGAGATAACTTTTATACATACACTAGCCGCTGCTCGACCAACATGGTCGCTTTTTGTTTTAAATATTCTATTGCAAATCAACTCAACTGAAAGTAACATACGTAAGGAATGTTACCATTACCTGCCATCACAAATATACGTTGTTAAGGGGTATTGTTCATAAGGCTGATTCTAAAACATCGTGATTTAAATATATGAATTTTCATTACTTCAGAACAGAGTTAAATATAAGACTGAGAAACCCGACACCAATGTTTTTAAAAGTTACACCCCTCTCTGTATGTACCATATTTTTCAAAATTATGATACATACACGTTATCATTGCATCAAATAAGAAATTGTTATGTAAAATTTTTTTCACTTAAAAAAATTGAGTAAAAATTCATCAAGTACGAAATTATAGTGTAGATTACGTCACTCTCTGTGTGCACTATTGTTCACAATTCAGATATCTACACTTAATCAAATCAAATAAAAAAAAATTGTTCACTTATAAAATGGAGTAAAAAATCAGCAAGTACTGAAAGAGGTGTAGAAATTAACTATTACTGGCTGTCGGTTGCTATGCCGTCGACGGTTAAGCTTAACATCGCAATCACTTATGCTCTCTCTCTTTCACTCCTCTCTCTTAATGAATTATTTCTTCTTCGCTTTCTTTCTTGAGACTGTTCCCAATTTCCACTTGATCGTGCAGCTCGCTTTCGACCATTCCTGATTACTGTGCGTAAATCCATGTTGACACGCGGTTGAAAACTGCGGACGGCCGATAATATTTACATCTGGCAGTTGCAGCCGTTGCCATTCGGAGTGTAGAAATATAACCGATTTTTGTGTCACATACCTACGCGTTTTATATATATAGATTGATTTACAATTGAAAATACACTTATGTGTCAGATACCGTTTCATCTAGACTAGGGTAGTGGTGAAATGATTCTTTTATTTTAAGATTCGGAAATAAAATTCTATTTCTTGACGATTTAAGAAAATATATTATTTTTAAAAATGATCATTTTCTAGGCGATCGCATTTCTCTCGAAGAGATGCGTAAAAAAGTATTTATTTCATGCTAGACGGCTTTATTTTAATGATCTAGTCTTTTTTCAAATTGAGCGGATATTTTTTTAGCTCCAGTTTTACGGGGAGGGATAGTGTCCGATATATCCGAGCACATTTTGAAACATTACTGTTCAAAACTATAAAATATACATGACCTTATATACAAACCTATCTATCTATCTAACTATCTATATAACTATCTATCTCTCTCTCTCTCTCTCTCTATATATATATATATATATATATATATATATATGTGTGTGTGTGTGTGTGTGTGTGTATGTTTTATAAAATTAATTTTTATATTAATAATATGACTTCTGTATACTCTTGTAATGCATAATTTATTCAATTTCTAAAGATGATAAAGATTGCAGTAAATCCCTTCGTTCCCCTGTAGACAGAGAAATATCCTTGCACACTTAGTTCAACCCCTGTCTGGGGAGACTGAAATGATAAGAGTTTTCGGACACGCCCTAGTCCATGACGTAACATAGCGTCATAGGGATTTACCGTTGCACTACCTCTTCTATATTTTCCCGATATAAAAATATGATCACGGCTGTAAACAGGGTCTTTATTCTGATATTGTTTGTACATATCATATGTCACATAGTCTAGCTCCCTCCCTTTGGGGAACTCCATATCAACTACAAATGAAACTATTTTTATTCATTCGCCTGTTTACTTCGTCCCAAGAACTTTTTTGAGCTGTTCCAGTATATGCTTTGCCAACTATTACTATAAGACATGTTTTGCCATATATATATATATATATATATATATATATATATATATATATATATATATATATATATATATATATATATATATATATATATATATATATATATATATATATATATATATATATATATAATATATATATATATATATATATATATATATATAGATATATATATATATATATATATATATATATATATATATATATATATATATAATATATATATATATATATATATATATATATATATAGATATATATATATATATATATATACGAGGGTTGTGGCATAAGTCATGGCAACTATTTTTTTTCTTGTAGGTATGTGAACGTATCACAAACATATATGTGTCGTGTGGAAGTTCTGCAGGCATAGTGTGTATGCAGAACAACAGATGGCTCTGTGATAGCTGGTAGTAGCGCAGCGAGGGCTCTGAAATCAGTCAGTTGGTGAGTGTCGTGCGAAATGGAAGTAACCCTTGTTGAGCAGCGCGCTTATATCAAAATAGCCGTTCTCGGAGAGAGAAATTGGATGGAATGTCACAGTGAATTAGTAGAAGCCCTTGGGAATAATGCCCTACCATATCGTATATATATCGAATATGTTGAATATATTGCACTGATTATACACTGTTCTACATCAAGAGGAGAAACAAATTAAATGGTTAATTCATGCTATTTTTTATTTTCTAAATCAGTTTGTCTCTCTATCAGATTCCATACAAAAATACAAAAGTCAGTCAAAAAAATGAACGATATTTTATGAGTTTCATTTTTAAAGTACGTCCAAGAGGTAAAAATGGTATCTGAAGGTTTATTTGCTAGTCGAATATTTGCGAGCTTCTATTAGTAAGGGACTGTTCACATAGGAGTCCGTTGCGGAGCGTTAAAGTATTGAAATATATTTAAGCAATGACAAACCTCCAAACGATTAGCAATGAAATTTTTAACGCCTATGATTGGTTTATTTTCGTCTCAACGTCATCTTTCCCTTAACGCTACGCAACGGACTCCTATGTCAAAATGCCCTAATTCGTCCTTAAAAATCTAATATTTAACCCTTTGATGCGTTCCTTATAACAAAATATACCACAATAAACTCCTTTGTACAAGTTTTCTCTCTTAATTTTACATTATCTCTTAATACATTTTCTATTTTTTAGAAAGCAAATACGAAATATCACTTTAAATTAACAATTCTTTTACGTTTAAATTCTAATTCTATATATCCTCCATTAGTTAACGACAATATAGAAATAAATGTTATTCCTGCAATTAAATATTATTCATAAATTTATTTTAAATACTTTGCACTTGCATCAAAACTGTAAATTATGCCGATACATCAAAATTTAAACTTTTGAGGTTTTAAACACCATATTAATGTAATTGTAATTAAAGGTATAAAAATTATGAAGGATTTTAATTCTCCTCTATGCTTTCAGTCACGTTATTAACTCGTAAGGTCACACTCTACTCAGCAAACTCTAATTTCTAAAGCATGTAATTACGCTCTATTATTACGCATCACTACAGCAGTCATTAGTTAACACGCAAGCTTCAGTTACTAAACTGCCTTATAAAGTTACCAATGATAATAAATGCATAATAATTGACATTTTATACGAGTATCCGCGTTTTATTTTATTGAATTTAGACGATACGGTATAATGTATAAAGGTATACCTTATACATTAAAGCAATTATACATTATACATTATAATTTCTTGTGATAGGCAATTTATCAAGTATAAGTGGATTTATGAATTGCAAGTTTTGCTATTTACCATTTGTACGTTCTCTCAAAATACTCAATTTTTCGTATTTAAATCTTAAAAGATATTTTAACTCTTAATAAACAACATGAGAGAAAAAACATCGAAAAACGTTACATTTATAAACTTTTGAAATTTTAGTACGACGATTTCTAGATGATCATATAAACCAGCCATACTCAAACCTTTCATTTTCTCGGGTCACATGCTTATGTTTTCTACGTTACACGGGCCGCAACATAATAAATTATTACATCATACATTGGGGTACGTAAATTTCGCATAAAAAATATCGAAATTTCGCAGAAATAAAATTCAATATATAAAAATTCGATTTTATTCGCATATATATATATATATATATATATATATATATATATATATATATATATATATATATATATATATATATATATATATATATGTGTGTGTGTGTGTGTGCGTGTGTGTGTAAATAAGTAAGTAACATGGCGGATCCGCACCTTGGAATGATGACCGGAACCGGCATGCTACAGCGGAAAATATGAGTCGTGCGGCCGAAAAACAACTCGCTTTTCAAATCGGCAAATACAAATTATTGACATTCTGCTCGAAAAGTTACAGCGTGTTTATTAACCAACAGAGTCACGTCAAAATTCACTCCTGGAAGAATGTTTGAGTTTTTATAGATTTTTCGAGCCCCTTGTCACATGACCTGTTAGTCTTCAATTATCGGCTAAAACCAGGAATGTGGGACAGAGGCCATCTGTTATATAAGTTTCGCGCGAGACATTCGGGATTTAAAGAGGCGATATGTAGATTTACTACTTTAGTTTTTGGGGAACTTACAATTCCTTTGTTCTTAAAACCGAACTGCGCAATTAACTTTACGCCCAAGGGAATTAAAAGAATTTAGAAATTATATAAAGCTTTTGGGTTTTGTATGTTATATATATATATATATATATATATATATATATATATATATTAATTAAAAATTTTGCATTTGTTAAAAAAGTGACAATTTTACTTGCATGATTAGGTAATTATCAGTATTCTTAGTTAAAATCTAACATTGTATTAGTCTCCACATTCTTTAACTTTAGTAATAATAGCCTTTAGTAATAATTAATAAGCAAATTTCGACAGTGAGATGTTTCAGTTAAAGACTGTGGATGGTCTTAGATTAGCGATATGTAAATAAAATATTACTATTTTTACCTAATTTCGATTAAAAAGACGTTAGTCACCGCATTTTCTGCGAAAAGTATTAAAAAAAAATTATTGTAGCGTTTATTCCCTCATATCGGCAAATTTCGCATTTATTCACATCTATTTCAAAAATACGAAAATTACGTATCCCTAGTCATAATATAATAATGTCAAAAATAAAACTCATAACCCAAATGTTTTCAAAAATTTATTTAAAATACGGTGTGGTTTCTTTTATGTCGAGACAAACTTTTGTCTATTTTAAACAAATCAGGCTTATACGTGCTACATTCTGCTCTCAATACGTCATAAAGGTAAGAATCTGTATTCCGATTTCTATTTACACTCTTGGCATATTTCATTTTGGAATTGGACAATTTTCTAAAGAACGTCGATGTAAACAACGTGAGCAGAAGGTGGCACATTTGCGTATAGTTTTGTATTTTTCAGGCACTTATTTCCAAAATTATGTTGACCTCCCTGATAATGAATGTGAGTGTCTCAGGTCGTACATAAAAGTTTGGTGGGCCACAATTTGTGTGCCCCTGAGATTAACGGTAAAGATACACTGCTCAAAACAATTAGGGGAACACATGGATTTAACGAAATTACGCAAATACTTACACCAATAAGTAACAGAAAATAAATCATCCATAATTTAAAGTCTAGCAGGAAACATAAGAAGAAATCTTCATATGCTAATCAAAGTTCATGACGTCAAAAACCAGAAAAAGAACATAAGGGCGGAAATCGGGATGTTGCAAAAACGTCTGTTTCACTGCCTTAACTGTGAAATTCGATTGCTCAGTTATTCTTTTTGAGAAAAGGTGACTTGAAAATGTCTCAACAACGTGATTTACCGGAATCCATGGCATGGCGTATTATAGGCAGACTTGAATCCAAACAAACACAACGTACTGTCGCGGACGCTGTTGGAGTCACCAGAAGTGTCGTTGCAAGGCTGTGGAATCGATTCCTAGAAACAGGGAATGTTAGACGTCGACCAGGGCAAGGTCAGCTTCACGCCACTACAGCAACTGATGACCGGTATATACTGTTAACAGCTCGTCGAAACAGAACAGACAATGTTACTCAGCTGCAAAGACAGTTGCTCTTGGCAACAGGACGATGGGTGTCCATCCAAACAGTACGTAATAGACTTCATCAAGGAGGTTTCTATGCACGTAGGCCAATGGTCTGCATTCCGTTGACCTCACGCCACCGTGCGACCCGAAGAATATGGGCTGCTGAACATCAAGATTGGGAGCAACATGATTGGAGCCAAGTGCTGTTTACAGACGAGTCCCAATTCAGCCTGGAGTGTGACACCCGACGTGTTTTGGTATGGAGGGAAAGGGGCACTCGAAATAACGTCCCCACATTCGTTCGTGAAAGGGCACAATACAGAGGAGCTGGTTTTATGGTATGGGGTGGAATCAGCGTAGGTGGATGTACGGACCTGCATATGATTCGGAATCGTACTTTGACGGCTCGAAGGTATGCAGAAGAGATACAGAGACCTGATGTCATACCTTATGCTGCAGACATTGGATATTCCTTTGTTTTCCAGCATGATAATGCCAGACCGCATGCAGCTCGTCTTGTGGAGAACATGCTTGAAGCTGAAACAATATAGCGTATGGAATGGCCAGCGTGCTCTCCTGACCTGAATCCAATCGAGCATGTTTGGGACATGCTCGGACGACGCATTGTTGCGAGTCCAGGGCCTCCTTTTACTCTCCGAGACTTGGAGATTGCACTTCTTGAGGAGTATAAGAGTATTCCCCAAAGTCTTATCGATAACATCATAGCATCCATGGAAAACATGTGTGCAGCAGTCTTAGCTGTTCGAGGAGACCACACGCCATATTAAAAATCTTGCATCATTTCTAAACAATAGTTTTTTTATCGTTTACATGTAACCAAAATTTGCCCTAAATCATCTTTTCGTGTTTTTTCCTTATTTTCAAAGAATTAAAGCTTAATTACAAATTTTTTACGTCTTTTTTCTGTATTGCGCATTGATACACGTGTACTATCCATTTTATGCCAATACGTGGCTGTCTCGCATGGTTTTCTTAACTTCTTTGCTTTCTCCCCTAATTTTTTTGAGCAGTGTATTTTATAAGGAGGTGAATGTCATCCATTTGTTACATTATGACTTTCTTCAAACTCTTCACCTAATATACAACTATCTTAAAAGGGGGCCAGGAAAGGGAAAATCGATTAAAAAAGTCGACTTTTATCTTATTGTTGAATTAAAAAGAGCAAAATATCCCCTTTCTAATGACGTATCACACTAGTTAATCGAATGAAATAAGTTTGGCACATGTACTGTTTATCTTGAACCATTTTACAGCTGACCTGACATTTAACGGGCCCCTCCGATGTAAACAAAGCACTTCTCTTGCACTTGGCGGTATTTAATGCTCTTTAAATACTATTATCTCTATTGGTATTTTTCAATATTAAGTTTTTTCTTTTGAACTGGCAACATAGAAAGTTAACTGAGACTGTTTTAGTTGTTTCCAACTGTTGCTATTACGCACATACGCATTTTTCTTTCAAATCCTTATGGTGTGGAAGTTCATAATTTGTTTTCATTGCTAGATTTTTTACATATTTTATCTTAATAATTCCACTACTATTATTGTTCTTAAATTGGTAGAAGACATTTTATTAAAATTCCAAGAAAGAAAAAAAAATAAGTAATATTTAAGGAGCGTGTCAGTGTTAGTCTAGTTGGTATGAATACTTATTGTAAATTCCAATGTGCAATGGCCAGCGGAGATGTGTATAACCACAATCAACATACCCACATTACCTTACCTATTATAAACCCATTTTGAAGAGAATTGTCCCATCCGAAATGTTTGAAAAAGTGTGTACATAGGAAAACCCAGAATCATAATCATTATGTGAATAATGTCATCTGGACCCGCATGCCAAAAACTGAGTTTGTGTTCCTGAGAACACTTACATTTGGTGTGTATGATGTTGTTTCCTCCTTCAACACAGGAAAAAAATTATATGCAAAAATTTGGTCAAATTAGGGATCAATCCAGGTGTCAATTGCATCAAAACACTGAAACAACTGAAGAAAGATTGTGAGACAGATCGAGAGAGAAAACGCTCGAATACTGTAAAAAAGCTAGGCAAAGTCAAAAAAATGCCAAACGCAAACTGGAAGACTCATTCCTTTAGTCTGTGATAGACAATCCATCATATAAATCGGGATTTTTATTAAATTTATATAGAGCGATACTTTCTAAAATCGTAATTTAAAGTTTAAATCTGTTTTTTCAAAACATGGATTTTGGAGGTTCGTGTTCCTTTTTCTCAGTATTTAAGTAAGATAATGACTTCAAAATTTTATTATGAGTTTGTGTCATAATACTTATAACTTTCACATTATAAATATTTATGCAATAGATATTATTTTAGAAGAGAAAAATGCCATGTAAATAGGGCTTAAAATGTCAAGAGCAATAAAAAAGTTAAATAAATTTATAATTGATATATTGAAACAAAATGAACCGTTAAAACATACACAATATATCATTCTATCAACCACAAAAATTTCCTATTTTTATCTCAAATAGTTTTTGAGAAAAGGGTACATAAAAATGGTAAATTTAACATGGCATAGGTAGGAATTTTCCGGTCCCCTTTTAATCATATTTTATTACACTGATGCAATTCCCTGTAACCTGCAACATTAGTCACCAATCCTCCTTACCTCTTCATTATGATTGATAGAGGTATCAACAATATGCAAAATAGCTGTAACAATAGTAAGCAAATAATGTTATCTTAAAGGCAAAATGTGAAGTGGTCTTGATAAATCGACTGAAAATGTCGGTTTCTCTTTTATACTATCAAACAATGGAAAAAGAAAAATGGTGCCTATTAATTCAATCAAAAGGAATTTCGTATAGTATACTAAATGGTAAATTAATATTTATTTCTTCCATTTCAATTTCTAAAGTTTTGAATCTTTTTAATTACGTTACTTACACTTAAAATAATAATCGGTAGTTACAATTTCCTAAATTCCCTTAAATCTCTGGTATTTATCATTTATGCTGGAACAGCGAATCTACTTAAATCTGTTTCTACGCTCTTAAAACGCATTTCAAAAAATGTATTTCAAGCTATTAACCCTCTAATGTTTCTCTTGCTGTGCCAGCTAATTTGTCCCTCGAGTCAAAAATGACCCCATTGTGTTTGACGCTGAATTTATTCATTGAAACAGTAGCAAAATATATTAAACAATGTATTTTTCCAATTATTAAGTTCCATTGAAGTAAATAATAAAATAGAAAGTGTAACGACGTAGTTAATTTTCTTCAATACATAATTAGGCAAGTTAAAATGCATTATGACTTGAAATTTAAGATCAAATAAGATTTTTATATCGTATATTCGATTTCTAAGTTCACGATTCTTTCAAACTGTATTTTACAAAAGGTCGTTTGTACTTTATGGAAAATATTATGGTAGTTAAGTTTTATGAATAAATGCCGTATTTTGCGGCTATTTGCTTCTGTCTGATAGCCATGGTCTCTGACAATAGCTCTAGCTCGAATTTTCCATGAAAGTAAACTTTTTCTTAGTACTCTCATGTCATTTTTACCCCATTCTTCTTGGACCGATTTCCAAAGTACCTTCATTGTTCTTGGATGCCGTTTTCCTAAAGCTCGATTTAATAATCCGAAAGCGCAAAAGTCCATTCGAGATGAGCCAGGTGATTTTACAGGTATTTCATTAAACTAGCCGCTGCACAACCAGCATGGTCGCTTTTAGTTTTATATTTTCTTTTGTAAAACAACTCAACTGAAAGTAACATAAGTAAATGTTACCATTACCTGTCATCATAAATATACGTTGTTAATAGGTAGTGGGAGATCAGCCAAAAATTTATAATCATAGCTAAATTCTCTTTAAAGCTTATTCTAAAACATAGTGATTAAAAAGTGGTAATTTCTATTACTTCAGAACACAGTTAAAGATAAGACTGAGAAACTTAGCACCATTGATTTTAAAAATTACATGCCTTTCTATATGTACTGTTTTTCAAAATTAAGATATCTACACTTTATCATTACATCAAGTAAGATATTCCTGGGGAAAAAAATTTCACTTAAAAAAGGGAGTAAAAATTCAGCAAGTACTAAAATAAAGTGTGGATTACATCACTCTCTGCATGTACTGTTGTTCAGAATTCAGATATATACAGTTAATCATATCAAATAATAAATTGTTGGGAAAATTTCTTCACTTATAAAATGGTGTAAAAATTCAGTAAGTACTAAAAAATGTGTAGATAATTAGCTATTACTGGCTATTGGTTGCCATGCTAGCGACAGTTAAGCCTAACCTCGCGATCATTGTTTCTCTCTCTTTCACGCCTCTCTTTTAATGAATTATTTCTTATCTGCTTCCTTTCTTGAGACTGTTCCAAATTTTCACTTGATCGTGCAGCTTGCTTTCGCGTATTCCCGATTTCAATGCGTAAATCCTTGTTGACATGCGGTAGTAAATTGCGGATGGCCGCTAATGTTTACATTTGGTAGCTACAGTCGTTGCCATTCAGAGTGTATAAATATTGTCGATTTTTGTGCCGCATACCTACGCGTTTTATATATATAGATGGGATACACTTTATTCCTGTTTCTGATTATTTCTTTGCTAAATAAGCGACTGTTGATTTACACATGTGACTAGACGGCTTTTCCATATGAAGTTGAACTCTATCAATGTTCTTTCCATATATGGCTGAAATTTCTTATTCAAAAGTTGGTTGTAAAATATTCTGCTGATTTTTGAATCAATTAATTTTTGTTTTACTTGAGACTTTTTTGATTTTAATTTGCCGTTGTAACAAAATCCTGCAACTATCATGAAACCCTTTGGGAACTTTTCTGTACACTGAGTAAACCATTTTGTACGGTCATTTCCGTCAATTGAGGAATTGAAACTGATATTTTTTTTTACTACAGTCACACAAATATACTCTTACCTCATCGAGTGTTACCACAAATTTTCATTTTTCTGATTATTCCATTTAAACAAAGCAAAGTACCTGATTAGAGAATGTAGTATTATTCCTGACGAATGTAATTTAAGAAATTGATCAGAATACTGCATTTGTCGTGAATATATAGTTTAAAAACCGTATATCCGATAGCCCGAACGATATTTATATACAACAGTTTCTTGGATAAATAAAAAAATATAATATTACCGTTTACAGTTCACTAATAAATTAAATCTATAAAAAAATGAAAAGTATTTATGGACTGTGTATTAATTTTCCCACAACAGGTTAAAATAATTTCTTGTGTTGCATAACTTTTGTGCTAACGATTAGTAATATCACCAAAACCAATATTTTACATCACCTGAAAAAAAAAATAACTGAATATTAATTTATATTTTTCCTCTAATTTATTTTTTATTGATAAAGAACCTGACGAATTAGAACATCTTTATATATTTTTAATGTATAAAATTCATAATTTATTTACATCAAACAAAAGTCATGATAAATTAACCGAATTGGTCACTAAATTTTGCATGAACATTTTTACTAATTCCTAGATTTTCAACGTTAAATGCAAATGATAGTCAGCAAGACATGCCATTTACTTCATCTTATCATTCATTTTCTAAAATTACCATTACAGCAAGCTTATTGGAAAACATCTGTGGCCAACCTTACCTGATAAAAGTCGCAGGAAAAATGATCTAAATAATCCCACATAATTAAACTTTAGAAAACAAACAAAAGTAAAACAACAAAATTTACAAATCTCTCTGGCCTGCCTAAAAGCGAGAGTTCATAGTTTTTTCAATCATAGCCGAGCAGACGAGTAGGTGGTCAGAAGTGATCAATTAACCATTACTTTAGTGTGGACACGTGGGACTTCTTAAGATTCCAAGCCCATTAAGATAAGAGGTGAGTCAATGACGTCTGGTTGTCACTCTTTAAACTGTTACAGTCCTATATAACCGTTACTATCCTAGTAAGTAAAAGGTTTAGTTGTCGATAGTCTCTCAGCCGATAGCTTTAATAATTCAAGTGTTAATTCAAAAATTTATTTTCCTTCCGAATAACATTATTTCGATTGATTAAATGATATATGTTATAATTATCTCTTATAAAAATATCTATTTAGTTTTCGATAAAATATAGCAGCCATTTAGCAAGAACGTTATATTCTAGACAATTCAAAATATTCTGGAGGAATTTTATTTTAGTATTTTCCTTTGGCATTTTTTTTCTTTCCAGGGAAATGGTTAAAACATTTCCGACAGTAATCTCTTCTTTCATTTGAAATTTGTTACAAACTCTTATCTACAAGACTAACTCGGTCGGATCATCTTACAGCTAAACGGCACTGTCGATTTGAGACTGAAATAAAAGCTATCGCGGAAGAGCAAATGTTTCGACCAAAATATTTTCCATTGTTTCAATCATTATTCCGGGTAAACATTTTGTTATTTGCTCTGTTTTATATTTCTTCCCCAAGTAGGAAGTTCTCGATTTTCACTTATAAAACACATCATTTATCTGAAATATTTTTATTTCATGTATTCTATATTTTTAGTGAAGATTTTATCGTAGAATATGATTTCTATTTTTACTGATATGAGTGCTATAACTCTGAATACATGAATATGATCATGTAATGCAGGGATTCTCAACCTTTCAGGCTCTGTGCCCCCCCCTTTGAACACTGATGTGAGGTCATGCCTCCCCCCCCCCCCACCATATGTGGTCAATACAAATAGTGCATTCGGAATTTCAAACTGAAGCTGGTTATTAAATAAAAATATAGAATACATAATTTCATACACAAAATTTAATATTACTACACATATCTTAATTTGGAACATATTATTAGAACATACGAAATCGAAGAATTAAATACAGATCAAATATATTTGAGGTAATCAAGGATCTAGGTGAGGTTGGCATGTAATACCAGTCTCTTACACAACATTAATGAGAGAGCTGGCACTGTTTGTCTTTGACAAGTTTTTGAATATTAGGTTGTAACTGTGACAAAGCACACCTTAGGTCAATTTCAACGTCCAGACATACAATTATCGTGTTCATGTTCATATGTCGAAAATACGTTACGGTTACATTGTGACCGCAAAATTGAGTACAGTAAATTACAGTTAGTTTTACTTTTTATTTTACTTTTTTTAAGCTCACGCCTCTCTTGAAATTCTTCTACGCCCCCCTAGGGGGGCGCGCCCGCCAGGTTGAGAACCGCTGATGTAATGCTTGCGAGAAACGCATTTTATATATTTCTGTCAGTCGTACAAAATGTATCTTAGGAGTTTTTAATGGGAAAAATCAAGAATGTTTTCTTTTTCATCTCTTGATTATGTGATCATTAATAGTAATTTGTTTTATAAGTTTTAATGAAGTGTAATGGGATAAGCGTTAGTGGATCCGGTATCTTGATTTACGTTAGTAGATTCTGGTTTCTAGTTTCTTGATTCTGAACGTTAATAGATTCTAGTTTCTGGTTTATTGAAGATTGGTAGATAAAGTTGCAGTATACGACATGAAGAATATTCATGTTATATAATTGTAAGAAAATATAGGTAATTTGAAAAAAAAATTTGTTCAACTAAAAAGTTAAATCCTTTTAAAACTGCCGATACATATTTCATCATGTGTTTATCCATAAAACACACTATTAACCTTCCTACCCTGAATTTGTAGAATCGACCCATTGTCATAATTTAATTCATGATAGCTCCTATGGATTTTAATTATGACAGTTTATTTTTTGAGTATTCTTCAAATAGATAAATTTGTTTAGTTTATAACTTTTTCATACTTGGAGATTTTTTTAACAAACAAAAAAAAGTGATATTTTACCTGAATGGGTCTAATTGACCCATTTCAGTAATATTCACAGAAATGCATAAAAAGAAATTTATTGTTTTTGGATGGTCTGTATTTCGAATAATCATTAATAGATAGCGTTACGATACTGATATACACATATAACGTTCTACTTGTTTGACGTGCTTTGCCATTTTACAATATGGCGCGTAGTAAGCGTGGTCTTACTGAAGAAGAGATCAGAAAGCTTTTGCAAGAGCTCAGTGATCAATCTGATGAAGGAAGTGATAATTATTCGAATGAGACTGATGAATCTGATCACTTTCATTCGAATCTTCACCACATCGAAGAGGATAATGTAGGGATGGATCGGAAATACTGGACCTGTTATTTTGTAACAGGTATGTGTTAACTGAACTTTGGACCTGTTACGGATTTTCAAAAGTAACAGGTACGGCGTACGTGTCAAACGATAGAATACTCCCGCCAGGCGAATAGAATAGGGCCGCCAGGCGGGGAGCGGGGACGAAATAAGTATACGAGTATTTTTCCGTACCTGTTACCAGAAAATACTCCCTTGCCTGGGCGGGGACGAAATAAGTAAACGAGTATTTTCCCGTACCTGTTACCAGAAAATACTCCCTTGCCTGGGCGGGGACGAAATAAGTAAACGAGTATTTTTCCGTACCTGTTACCAGAAAATACTCCCTTGCCTGGGCGGGGACGAAATAAGTAAACGAGTATTTTTCCGTACCTGTTACCAGAAAATACTCCCTTGCCTGGGAGGGGACGAAATAAGTATACGAGTATTTTTCCGTACCTGTTACCAGAAAATACTCCCTTGCCAGGGAGGGGACGAAATAAGTATACGAGTATTTTTCCGTACCTGTTACCAGAAAATACTCCCTTGCCTAAACGAGTATTTCCACACTCGTTTATAATTTATATTTCTACGTGGTACGTAGGAAGGGTCGCCGGGGGCATACAAAACAAATAGACAAGTATTTCTACTTGTCTTGTGACCTTCCCCACTTACTGTTTACCAGGAAATATTCGCTTACCTAAACATTTTCACGTTCGTTTATAACCATAATTTTCCAATAAAATTGACAGTTGATCTGAATTTCGTTGGACATATTCTTACCTTCTTCTTCATTTTAATTCATGACTATTATTAAATACTAATACACCCAAATACCTTTATAAAAATATTTACTTTCATTGGTTTTGAAATAACATAACATTTTTGGGTTAATGTTGTTGATAAAATTCACTGATTATTCATTATATTATTCGTAATCATTTATGTGTTTTATGACAGGTGAAAAAATTGTATCTGCTCACTTGTCAGGATTTTGTGAATTAAATTGTTGATGATAATAAAAACAACGTCTCATGAAAAAAAATTTATTTTATAGTAAACAAGATTATCATTAGCAAAACATAAATATTTTTTAGAAAAAACAACTTGGTATATATGTATTTATTGTACAATAGGTATACAGATTTTATAAAATTCACTGATTATTCATTATATTATTGGTAATCATTTATGTGTTTTATGACAGGTGAAAAAATTGTATCTGCTCACTTGTCAGGATTTTGTGAATTAAATTGTTGATGATAATAAAAACAACGCCTTATGAAAAAAAAATTATTTTATATTAAACAAGATTATCATTAGGAAAACATAAATATTTTTTAGAAAAAACAACTTCGTATAAATGAATTTATTGTACAATAGGTATACATATTTTATAAATAATCAACTGAACAATTGTAGTTTGCACATAAATATTAATTATCCCTTTATGTAAATATGAAATAAACTGTACCTAATACAATTATATTAATATTACAGAAAATCTATTTAGTAAAGTTTTATTGAATAAAAAAAATAGAATATTATTTAATGTTCTAAAAATTAACAGTATTAACAGCTACCTTAATATTAATACTAACTTTTTGTATCCAAATCAAATAACAAAACTGAATAGGTATTTAAATATAAACGCATTACATTAATTATTACGCATTATTGTTAAAATGTACATGTCATTTGTAAAAATATTACATTAATCTTTAAAAAAGTTGTTACACTTAAATTTTTGGTTTCGTTACTTATTTGTTTATTTTCTTTATTTATTTTTAATTTTAAAATAATTGCTCACGATAGACGGTCAATCACCACAGAATTGGTCTATTAGTTTCTATTTTTTTATGAATACAAAATAGCTTAATAACTATCAATAAATAAAACAATGAAAAATAATGACAGTAAGTAATAAAAAGATTGGTAGTTAATTTCTAATGATAATTGCCAAATTTCGAAGCCCTTTATAAGCAAAATTGAGCGTTCGTGTTTAAAAATAAAAGTTGAGGACTTTTTCGCCATCTAACCAAGAACGGCGATCGGATATTATTTTACCAGACTAGAAAAATATTCTCTCGCACGGGACAGAAGTTTCGAGGGCACAAAGCTTCTTTTTTGGCAATTGGCTAAGTGACGGGTAATTAAATTTTTGTTCCGCCCACCATTTCATAGCAGACTAGGCACTAGGCGAAGAGTTAACAGGTACGGGATATAGACCTCGGTAAATGAGTATGGAGGGGAGAGAGGATGGCGGGACCACGGGAATGAAACTGGAAGATGAAGTTAGAGTAACAGGTATTATGTAACAGGTATTTGTAGCAGGTATTTTTTTGGATCTGGATCAGTTGTACCTGTTACTGATAAATACTCGTTTTTGGCATCTCTAGGATAATGGATATTTCCGATACAGAAGAAGAAACTGTGCGGTCACCATCTTAATTCGTTAGTAGTATCAAAACCGAATGGTGTAAATTCCCTCCATCTACATAAAAAAAACGGTATGTACTAGCACATAATTCCAATTTATTATTATTTGATATTTATTTTATTTTATTTATTCTTATTTATTTTACTATATTTGAAAATTTCTGACTTCTGCTCTGACTTTACAGACAACATAACAATATGAAATTAACCCCTGGTCCTACACGTTTTGCAATTCATCGGATAACTGAACACCCCGTGTCAGCAATAAAGATTTTCTTGACAAATGAAATGATGAAATTAATTCTAGAAGAAACTAACCGAGAAATGAAGAGAGTGTGTTCAGAGCAGAATAAAACCTACACATTGATTTCTGAGGAGGAACTTGAAGCTTATATAGGTAAAAAAATCTCAAACTTTTTTCAAAAAAATTTATTTATAAATTTTAATAAAATGTAAATAATTGCATGATTAAAATTCATTTAATTTTTTTTTTCATTTTTGAGTTATTTTCATTCATTTTTTTGACAGGTTTGCTAATTTTAGCTGGAGTCCATAAGTCAGCAGGAGAATCTCTGAAGAAGTTATGGAGCGAACAAGATAGTCGGGACATCTTTCGCACAATTATGTCTCTGCAACTTTTTGAAATTATTAGACAGTTTCTTAGATTTGATGACAAAGAAAGTAGAGCAAATCGACGTCGTGTAGATAAGCTAGCTGCAATGAGATCAATATTTGTCATATTTATTGTACAATTGCCAAAGATGTTCGTTCCATACGAAAATGCAACAATTAACGAACAGCTTATGCCTTTCCATGGTAAATGTACATTTCGACTATATTTACCATCAAAGCCAAGAGGGAAATACGTAATTAAATTGTAGTTGATGTCTGATGTTAAAACAGCGTATGTTTGCACTGCTGAAACTTATACTGGAAAGACGTCTGATGGTGAGAGAGACAAAAATCAAGGAAGAAATATTGTATTGCGCCTAGCAAATTCGATTGAGGGTACCGCTCGAAATATTACAGTTGATAATATCTTCACAGATTATATCCTTGTTAAAGAATTATTGAAGAAAATATTAACTATCGTTGGAACCCTCAGAAAAAACAAGCTATTTATTCCGTCTGAATTTCAATCATCACGTGATAGAGAAGCATTTTTTCTCATTATTTGGTTTTCAACCGGATATGATTTTTGTTTCATATGTGCCGAAAAGAAATAAATCACTAATCCTCCTTTCAACTATGCAGCATGAGGTCAAAGTTTCAGACGAGAAAGAAAAGAAACCAGAAATAATTTTATGTTATAATGAAAATAAAGGTGGAGTAGATACTACTGATAAATTAGCTGCCACGTATACATACAAAAGGGGAAATAAGAGATGGACTGTGTGTTTATTCTACAATATAATTGACCTTGCTGCAATAAATGCATTTGTTGTTTTTATGCATGTAAATCATTTTTACAATCAAAGCAAGTTATACAAAACGCACCTTTTTCTAAAGGAACTTGGTAATCAGCTGACCAAACCTTACAGAAATGTTAGGATGAAACAAAAATCCATTTACAATAATGAAGAAGAAATTGGCAATTGCAGCAGGTGAAAAACCAGAAAATAGCAGTACACTGAATCTAGGAAGATGCAAAGAATGAGGTCCAAAGAGAGATCTAAAAACGCAAACGAGGTGTGCTTCATGCTTAAGTTTTCTTTGCCAAGAGCATGTAAATGTGTACTGTAAATCTTGTTTGTCTTAAAAAATGTATCAAGAAAAATGTAAGTGAAACGTAATACACTGGTGTAAGAATTTAAGAGAATTTGCAGACTTGGTCGATTATCTCTAGAACTACTGTACCGATTTTAATGAAATTTGATACGTACATACATTGGTACATTACAAAGCAAATAACCATTCAATAATTCTAATACACACGCATGATCGTGCATCAAACTCGTTGGAGTCGGATGGTATGAAACAGCGATTGCAGAATAAACAAAAACATGGGTTAATAGATGGTTTAATTTTCCAGCAATCGGTTAATTTCAAATTGTAACAGTAAAAATGAGTAACCACCAACGTGTAGATGATGGAATGAGGTGGCGAATTGTTGGGAGGCTAGAAGCAGGCCAATCTCAAGTTCAAATTTGTAGAGAGTTTAATTTAACGCCCAGCGTCGTGTGTAACTTATGGAAACAGTTCCAGGATACCGGATCCATCGATAGAATGACTGGGCAAGGTCGTCCAAGAGAAACGACGGCCAGTCAAGATCGCCATTTGTCGATTATAGCGAGGCGTAACAGGAGTGCTACAGCTTCTCAGCTCTCTCGTGACTTGTATGCAGCCACAGGAACCCATGTATCAAGTGTGACTGTTTCCAAAAGACTTCATGAGAGGGGGTTGCTTGCAAGACCTGCTGTTTGCATCCCGCTCACTTCAACGAACAGGAGAATCCGTTTATCATGGTGCAGAGAGCATAGAGATTGTAGTATGGATCAATGGAAGACCGTTCTCTTCACGGATGTGTCCCGGTTCAGCCGAAACACCGATTCTCGCCGTACGTTCATATAGAGAGAACCAGGGACCTGATACCTACCCTCCAATGTCCGCTAAATCGACCATTATGGCGGAGGAGGTTTAATGGTATGGTCAGGCATCATGTTGGATGGCTGCACACCTCTCCATGTCTTTGAAAGAGACACTGCGATTGGTGTGAGGAATAGGGATGAGCTCTTGGAGCCCTATGTTCGCCTTTTCAGGGGTGTAGTTGGCCCTGAGTTCATTTTAATGGACGATAACGCGAGAATACATACAGCTCTTCTGGTCGATGAATTTCTAGATACTGAGGATATTCGCCGGATGGATTGGACAGCCAGATCTTTAGACCTTAACCATATAGAGCATGTCTGGGACACTCTGGGGAGGGCAATTGCAACTCGCAACCCCCTTCGGAGAACCATCCAGGGAATGAAAACAGCGTTTCTGAATGAATGGGACCAATTGCCACAGGAAATGATAAACTGCCTTATTTCAAGCATGAAATCACGCTGCGAGACCTGCATATGTGTAAGAGGGGCCCATACCCCCTAATAACAAATCTATTAACACAATTTTTTAATTCTGCAACCGCTGTTTCATACTTTCTGACTCCAACGAGTGTTACGCATGATCATGCGTGTGTAATACAATTATTGAATGGTTATTTGTTTTGTATTCTATCAATGTATTTACATATCAAATTTCATTAAAATTGGTACAGTAGTTCTAGAGATAATCGACCAAGTCTGAAAATTCTCTTAATTTCTTACACCAGTCTATATTTGCAAAATTTCTATTATTTCCCAAGCTTTTAAACCCTTAACAACGCTCATACAAAGAAGAGGTTTAAATGGACGGGGGCAGGGTGGCGGCAAAAATGAAGGGGGGTTATAAAAGATATAAAATGAGTTGTTTTTATTAAAAAACACAAAATATATAAAATAAAGCTATATAAAAATATTTGTTATGACCTAGAAAAAATATAAACCAAACTGGGTTGAGTCGACCCATACAGGCAAAACGTAACATTTTTTTCAACAGGGTAGGAAGGTCAATGATGTATATTTTAACTATGAAATTTACACGTACGTAAAACAGCTTTATGTAAGTCCTTTTAGGCCAATTGTTTCGTTAAATTGTCTACTTCAGTTGTAGATAAATTGAAGATAAATATATTTTCCCTCTAAGAAGTCGACTATGTTAAATTATCATGCTTATAACATTTATCATCAAGAAGCTCCTTGAGATATATCAAAAACATACGTATTTCTTTTCGTAACATTTGGTCCGTCCTTAATTGAATCCTATCTCAAATCATAAGCTTCTTAGGCAAAAGCTAAATGACATCATTTTCTTTGAGGAAATAAACTTTCCATTAATTGATTCAATAACTTTTGCGTTTAATAAAAGGAACCACAGGTTGAAATCGGGGACGATAATTTCTTCTTTTTTAACTCTTTTTAGGACGAAAACAAAAACTTTTTTTTTAATTCCATAATTTGAAGAAAAATGGATTTTTTATTAATAAGTATGCTTTTATTATATATATAAAACAGTTCCGTAACTGACTCACTGACTCTCTGACATACAACGAACAGACCAAACCGCTGGACCTAAAGGGCTGAAATTTTGCATGGTGATTCTGCTTATGGTGTAGGGGTGCACTAAGAAAATTTTTTTAAAAATGCTTCTTAGATTTATTTGAATTTAATTTTTAAGCTGTTTTTGAAACTTTTTTAAGTTTACATTTAAAAAAATAATTTGAGAGTTATAAAATTTATATCACAAGAAAAATCATAAAAAATAATTTAAAATGAAATCTTTTTCGAATCTTTACCTCCAGTTCCTGATTTTTGGTGAATTTTTAAAGATTAATTTTTAGAATTTAATTTATTAAATGCTGATCACGTGACTTCCTTTTCTGGTACTTTAAATAAATTTATCGTCACGTGCATAAAAACTAAATAGACAAAAAATAATTTTTTTTCTTGCTAATGCGGCAGACGATTCGACATTATCCAAAAAAATATTAAAATACAGTAAAAGAAATGTTCTAGAAACTGTACTATATTAACTGTACTATTTTTAGAATTTTGCTTATTAAATACTGATCACGTGATTTCTTTTTCTGGTACTTTAAATAAATTTATCGTACGTGCATAACAACTAAGTAGACAAAGGAAAATATTCTTTTTCTTTCTAATGCAGCAGACGATTGGACATTATCCAAAAAAATAAATATCCCTTACGAGTTTTATATATATATATATATATGTATATATATATATATATATATATATATATATATATATATATATATATATATATATATATATATATATATATATATATATATATATATATGTGTGATAATATTACTAACTACCTATAATCGCCCATTCTATACTTCATCTCTGTCATGGTAACCCGTGCTTTATGTCTTGACGTAAACGCTTCGCCTTCCCACATATTAACCCATTTCAGTCTGGTGTTGCGAAAACGCAACATTATTTTCTGTATTTTTTAAAGGCATGTTCAAAACTTTGTACGTCTGAAGTAACATTTTTATTTTATTCTCTATACTTCAATTGATCATAATAATTTTTTTTGTTTCCTCATTTTCCCACTTTTAGCACTTGAAAAAATTGTTTTTTTCTGGTGTTTTGAAAGGGAAAAAAATGACTATTTTCAAATAATAACCTTAGATAGCAGCACATGAGAAATTTCCAATTTGATGCTTGTTCCGAGTTTACTAGAGACATAAGAACAAAATGGCTTCCACAGATAAATCATAATTTTCGTTTTTATGTTTCTCAATTCATATTTTTAAAAATGTTGCGGAAACGCAACATCA
Source organism: Dolomedes plantarius (assembly GCA_907164885.2). Taxonomy (NCBI): domain Eukaryota; kingdom Metazoa; phylum Arthropoda; class Arachnida; order Araneae; family Dolomedidae; genus Dolomedes; species Dolomedes plantarius. The sequence continues at coordinate 61,097,036 of OU015496.1, read as the reverse complement.
GTCCAAAGTGTATTACTTATTTCCAATGTGTTTTATTAGTGCTGCCTAGTTTTTCATGCAGTAAATTGGTATTGTTTGCATTTCGGATAAGTTTGTCTCTAGAAAAAAGCGATTTTTGACATTGGAAGAGACATTGGAGTATTTTTATGGGCTAGATGATGATATTTCAGAATCTTCCTCAACAGAAGCTAATGAGGAACCATAATTCGTCATTATCCCTCCAGATCCGGATGATTTGACGGATGAAGAAGATATTGATGATAATATTTTATGTGAAAATGTCGAATCACCTAAAGACATTGCAGATGAAATCGACATTTTTTTTCCTAATAAATGTAAAAGTAAGCAATATAGTAAGAAAAAGGAGCATATTGTATGGGAAAAAGGGAGACTCTACATGGATGTAATGAATTCTAAAATAAGTTTATTAGAGTTTAAGAGATCTATATCTTTGAGAGAGCCCTATCTTTGATAAAAAGGCTTGAAGAGATGCCAATGAATTCTGTTTTACCTGAAACTTCACATATTGGAAGACCATCTTCAATTCAAAATCTAATTCTCAACGAAACTCGGAAAAACCGTATGGGCCATATTATTACTAAAAATAGTAAAAATAAACAAAAAAATTAAACACTGCAAAAGTCAAACAATTTCTGTATGTAATAAGTGTTATGTACGTCTTCATGCTAAATGTTTCAAAGATTTTAAAAATTTTTTAAAAAATTTTTATAATTTTAAATTTTTATATTTTAAAAAATTTTATATCGCTTTGGACTGATGTTGCGAAAACGCAACATTTTGTAACTCTCGTAAAAATAAATTTAATTTTATGGAAACAACTTATTTGTGTTATTAATGTTCTAAGAAGTTTTAAAACACTGTTTGGTGCATTTCCAATAAGGGAAACATGGAGCGGTCCTAAATGGGTTAACTTCCTCCGCCAATTCTGGCAACCTCTCTGACCTAATTCTATTTTGGCGCTTTTTTTCGAGAGATGCTGGACTAACTCGAAGCGAGTAAGATGTGTTGCTTTACTGTTTAATAAATTAGTTTGTTCCTGAAGCCGACTATATTATTTTCCGGCCACGATGGAAGATACAATTTCATGAGATGTCCATCCGGACATTTCATATATATACATACATTACATCAATTGTATACATTGATCGTCGTATTTATTATAAATATATATATATATATATATATATATATATATATATATATATAATATATATATATATATATATATATATATATATATTTGGCATTAATTGCATGCATTGACCGTTGTATTTAATTTCAGTGTACTCCGTAGCGAAGCGCGGGTTTTCAGCTAGTTTTAACATATTTGGAGAAATTATGAATGGCACTTTGAGATATTTTATCCATGCTTTAGAGTTTCTTTTAAATGATAATGTTGATCTTTTCAAATGTAAAATTTTCTTTCAGGTTAAAATCTTAAAAATGTATAAAGTTATGTATGTGAGAATGGTGAGTAACGTTTTCCATAAAATTCTTTGTCACTGAAAATGTTTTATTTAGGTGAGGGGATAGTTTTTTTTTTAATTTAATTAATTTATTTTGGAATATCAAATAAATATAAAGTTATATTTTATAAACTTAAGTTAATATTTCACGAATGAACATATATTTCTAAAGTTTGAACAAAACATGAAGTTTAAAAGAAAATTATGTCGAAACAAAGTTACAGAATAAGTAACACAAATGTAACAAAAAGTTAAATCGATTTTTAAAATTCTCATATCTGATAAAATGAATGTTTTATGTTTTTTTCTTTTTGATAACTAACAAATAAATCTATAAAATATATTTATAGTTTTATGTTTCCATATATGTATCGCTATCTTCCTCGCTTAAAAATATAAATGCATTTGAAGTGCATTTGAGATGTTAGTTGGAAACGAGTTAATACCAAAGTAATCAATAAATGTTTTTAAAGATATTTAAGTGAAATGCTGTCCAGTGTAACAACTTAAGGTGATGATAAGGTATATTAAATAGGTGATGCTACTTTAGATAATCGGAACATGCTGCAGCCTGTGTGCCGGAAAACTGTAGCTCTACAACTCTACTCTCAAGGTGGGCAGCGGCATCTTCAAGTAAGGAATCCTTCGACGAGTATCCGCCTGGCTGACTGTTTGCACTATAATGATTTGTTTGATATCCGTAATGTTAACGCGACCACGGCTTCGCCTCTACGCCATGTTCAAACTGAAGACCGGGGATGCGCAGCAATTCCTGCAAACTCAGTCGAAGGTTGATTTCCCATGTTCGGTGATGTTTCATATGGTCCTGGGCGACGGACGGACACTACAGATCTGCCGACCAATTGGAGAGCTCGGGGCCCTTGACTTGTTTGACATATCAATGTACCGAAATATAAATATCAATTAATATAACTTCTATAATTATGATTCTTACTAATATATTGTATAAAACAAACTTGTCGTAATTAATTATAGTTGATTATGACATTATTGCTTATAATTTTTTCAAAATCGTTTGTTATAATTTTCGGTATTTAGTAGTATACGATCTATCCGCCATGATTAATTCACTTTCTGCATATTCTCCCTGTGATTGTTTAGTACTTGAAATATAGGTCTCATTTTATGACGATGGAATTGCGATCAGTAATTGATTGTCCCCTTTGGATAGAATTTACAATATATTGATTATATTTTAATATGATCAGCAGAGTGCCAAATGAACGTATTTGTGTTATGTTCTGTTATTTTCTTTTCAATAGCACTTAAAAAGAATAGTTAACATTATGGGTCCACATTATAGAATGGGAATGTCTATGCGTTTGCGCCATTGAAAATCTTCATAGATTGGGAAAACATTTAAATATAGATCAAAGGAGGGATTAGAGAAATAACCATGCATAAAGCAGAAATTCGAATACAGATGTATTTTATTTCAAGTACATTATAAATATGTTTGAATATTCAGACGTCGTTTTTAGATAAGCTGTTGAATGGCATGTTATCGATTTCTGCACAATTCATGAATAATTCCAGCCAAATAAGCGGAAGTAATATAATCCGTGACAAATCGGTTACGTGCATGATGAAATGTCATCAATGGTGGGCAAGCCTTGCCAGCAATAATAATTTTTTAAACTCTACGTAGCAGTTAGCTTCGAGAGATACGGGTGGAATTTTTTCTGTTCAAATGAACCCACGTCTCAACAAAAGACAATTAATTTTCGGCGCAATTGAACAATAATTAATTATGGTCTTTTTTCTAATTCATTGTTTGTAATTTGTAAAAGTCAGGAAAAGAAGCATGATTTTTTCCTGTCTTAACCATTTTCGAAACCTTATTTATAGTCCACTTTGAACACATTTATGTCACTCTACGAGAAACATGTTTATATTATTTTTAATAGAAAATATGATGTGACTAAATTGGAATTATTTTTAGCCATCGATACTTTTGAAAATATCTTCTTCACCTGGAGTACATGGCATAAATTTCTGCTCCTTGCTCCTAAAAATATAATTATGGACCTCTTATTCCTTTAGAAAAATAATTTTTTCTTTCCTCTAGAGCAAAAAATCCTCTTCAAAAATTTTTCTTCTATGACAGTCAATACTGGTGATGTTTTAATCTTAAACTTTAAAAAAAAAACCATTATTATATATTTTGTTAAATGTCTCATGACTTTAAAATGAACAGTTGACTTGAACTAGCTTAAAATATTTCAACAGCTGTTTTAGACACGTGATAGACTACGTGGTTAATTGCCTCTAAAGTGGCAAAATTTTCCAGGAAATCTTAGGTTATTGATTTTTAATGTTGTGGACACAGAATGTCTAATTCGAGTGAATTTAGTAACAAGGTCTTGAAACAAAATTTTAAAAGCACATTTTAATAATTAATTTTTAGTAAAATGTTTGTTGCTCCTCTGAAAACATCTATATAAATAAAGAAATTCCTGTTTGTGCCACAATTTCGTTTGGACAGGGCTTTCATTATGAAATTCGGCCATACTTGAAAATGTCGAAATCGATGTATTTTATTCCTATGAAAGTACATAAATGCTACATACATGGAAAGATATTTAAAAACTGATAATTTTTCTGCGTATACTTATTATGTTACTTTAATAGTTTTAGAGATATTTCAATTCTAAATGCATACTCCCCCGATACAAAACGTAAACAAAGCGTGATTCATACACAGAGTAATTCTTATTAAAAATGAATCACTGACAAGATCTATTTTACCGCCATGTTTTGTTTTGCTGTTATTGAAGTGTGTATAATGTTTCTCAGTGTGATGTGTGAAATTCGTGTGACGTTTATACATATTTATACCAGTGTGACGTAATATTATATTTGCTTGGTTCTTGCACCTGCGATTGTTTGCGTGCTTGATACTATATTTTGTGTCACTGATACCTTACAATAACTGAAGATGGCAACTTCGGTAGATACTTCAGTCAATATGATGGAGTACATTTTAAGTTGTAATTGCGCTTTTGCGTTGATATGTTGTGATGTTTGAACTTCAGACAGAAAAAAGGAATGGAACTCCGCAGAGATCGCCGAGTAGGGCCCATCTCAGTATGTTGTGATATATTTTGTTTTTAGATTTCTCAATAAATGTTCGTGTTGTTCAAAGCCTGAAAATCTTTAATACAAAAGAACCAAACGCCTACTGTGTTTAGTTTTAAAACTGATTTTGGTTAATAAAATTGAGATTTTTACTTTTCAGCTTTTAGTGGTTTATTATAAATGCATACATTTTATGTTTTGCTTTTTAGTTTTTTTTGCTCCAATGATGAAAGGATAAATCTCCCTGAATTCTGCGGACTTTAATTATAAATTTATTTTTTTTTTATATTAGGTTTTCTTTTTTTTCATGCGTATAACATTTCACATGCTTTTTTCTTATGTTATTTATACTGTGATTTTGGCTAACAATTATTCCACAATTTGACATTTTTACTTTACAACTTTTATAAATACAGTTTGCAAAATGTTTTTGTGTATTCCTGCCGAAAGAAATTGTTTTAAAGTTTTTCCTGAATCTTAATGTAAATTGATAATTAATTAACTGCTATTAACTATTAGTAAAACACTTTTAAAATTCAATAATTAACTTATCACTAACATTATAATGTTTATTAGATTACCTAAATAAATTTTTTGTTAAAATGTTTTTGTGTGGGTTTATCATTATTTATCGTGTTTATGACCTCAATATCCAATAAAATGTATGTGATCCCCTGAAATATTAAGAAATTTAAATTCATTAATTTCTTGAAAAACAAGCTTTTAGTGGCACATTTGTTTTAATAAACTATAATTATGAAAAATATTTAAATATTTTTTTGCTCGAGTCTCAAGAGGTTAATGCTGTTCCGTTAGAATTCATTTCCAGACTGGCACATGAAAATTTATCTTTTTGTAATGCAGGTATGCTCATATCACACCAGTTGGTGGTGGGTGTTAATAAGAATAACAAATTTTTCTTTTAGTGCCTCTTATGAAAATTCTCCCTCTCACTGAATCAATTCAAAGCCGTCTGTCTGGTAGACGGATGACCTAAACGTAGCTGGCTGAAACCCGATCATAGCCGGGCAAAGCCGGCTATGCACGGGTTTACAATAATTCCCCATAGTTAAGCGATTTAGATTTTGGGTAATGATATTTAAAATCGTTATTTGAGTGAGATGTGAAGATCTGAAATATCTAGTATATTCATAGTAAGGAAATATTATATTAGTTTTCTCTCCAAAAATACTACTCAAAAATAGTTTCTCCAATTTTCTTTACCAATTTGAAAGAATGAATTCCATAGGATTTTTTCCAGTTATCCAGTTATAATAACTAAATGGTTTAATAACTAATGGAAGAAGGGTTGTTAATAGCAAAAACTATCAATAGGGGTCACCACTGGACGGGTATCTTTCAGAAAAGAGCTATTTTTCAGGAGAACTAAGTTTTTTGAGAAAGAAAATCTAGTTAGTCGGCACTTAGGTTTGAGAGAGGTAACACGTACGTCTTCATGAGAGATTTCGAAAGAGGTGGTTTGCTGAATTTTGTCGAAGCTCTGGATAACTCGTGATGGAATGAAAGCCAGTCAACGGAGCTATGTCTTGTATCTTTATTTCGGTGCATGATTGCATTTCTTTAATGAATAATACATGACAATCTGTCATCAGCCGATATGGACAATCCTGTGCGGAGGTCAGATTTTCTTTTTAATTTCGGGAAGGCCGAAGTCGTTCAGCAACCACTCGTCCTTTCATTCAAAAGATGTTACTCTCTCATGAAAAATTTAAATTCGTGAGCTCCGACGTTAAAATATTCTTCTTTACCAAAAGAAAAAAATTGATCGGATTGGAAGCTTTGGAGTCAGAGATGTTTTCCTGAAATTCTCCAAATTTGTCGATTTTTTATATGTTGGAGCTGAATTGCATTTTAAATCTTGCCCCTTGTCGTAATTTCTAGGGTTATTTTTTCTGCAATTGAATCCAGGAGACTTTACATTTCATTCGTCAGTGAAGAATTATGTCAAAAAGATTGAAATACAAAAATACAAATGGAAAAAACGAAGTTTAAGCAGGAAGAAAAAGACGATGTTGTAGCAGTTAACGGTGATTATGAAAATAAAAATGAGAATAAAGGTGAAATAGAAACAAGTGAAAAACTCGAAAAAAGAGAAGTTCTAACATTGAGTGATTGCAGTGGACAAACAAGTAACAAGGAAATGTTACGAGAAACAAAATTAATATTACCAAAATATGACACGAAGATTTTCAAAAATATTTTTCCCTGGATAACAATGTTCGAAGAAAAAACAAATGAGTTAAAGATGGACAATGACTGGAGAAGAGAGAATTTATTAACTTACGTAGACAGTGAGATATAAGAATTTTTTATACCGACGCAACTTTACAGGAAGAGTTATCAAGAAATAAGGAAAAATCTCATTGCCGTTTATTCAAGAAGCAGACAAGAAATGGAAAAGGACATTAGAAGCATGAAATTGACAGCTGAAGGAAATCTTTTAGAATATTACCGACAAAAAGTGGAATTAGGGAATTCTCTAAAGAGAGATGAACGAGAAATTATAGAGGCCATGAATATGGATAAACCACCAGCAATGTGTATGCTTCTGAGTTTACAGAAATAGACTCACCTACAGATTGGCTTGTTACAGCGAAAATGATTTTCCCATCCATTGCAGTGAAAGAAAGAAGAGAAATAAATGAAAAAACAAGAGACTTCGGATGTGTAGAGCAACAAACATCCGGATTCCAGAAATGGAGAGAAAGAAGCAACACCAGACCCCAGTCAAGACAATATGAGAGCAACCAAGAAAGAAATTTCTTCAGACCAACAAAAAATAGATATGAAAGAAATTATGACGAGCGAGAAAACATCAATCCAGAGCAATGCAGAAACAGAAGGAGCAACTATTATGAATCCAGTATTTATCACAGACCAAATGAAAACAGACAGGAGAGAAGGTGACTCCTAATATCTGCAGAGGTGAGTGACTTTAAAATTTTGTGTCTATTGGACACAGGTTCTTCAGTGACGATAATATCAGAAAAAGTATTTAAAAATTTGACCAATTTAAAGTTTCTAAAGCATCAAAAAATAATTTTATTCAGAAATTTGATTCAGAACCTATTCCAAGAATAGATGACCTCTTAGACCAACTGACCCTTGCAAGGTACTACTCAACACTTGACTTAAATTCAGGTTATTGTCATATTGCAATACATGACAAAGACACAGAAAAATTAGCATTTACAACAAATTTTGGACTATATGAGTGGCTCAGGCTCCCTTTTGGTTGGAAGAATGCTCCAAGTGTTTTTCAACGAGCAATTAGAAAAACTTTAAACAAGTATCAAATAAAATATGCACTAAATTACTTTGATGACATAATAATTTTTTCTCAAAATTTTAATGAACATATGCAACTCTTAGAGAAAATTTTTAAAATTTATAAACAAGAAAATATCAAACTAAAGAAATCGAAGTGTCAAATTGCAAAGAAGGAAATAAATTTCGTATGTTATGAGGTGTCACAAGGACAATATTCTCCACAAAATACAAACATTGCGACAATAAAAAAATTGTTACCACCCAAAAATGTAAAAGAACTCCAAATATTTTTAGGTTCCATAAATGTATACCAAAAGTTCATTCAAGATTATGCTAAGATTACCACTGAACAAATTATTAAAGGAAGATGTAAAATGGAACTGGTCCCCTGAATGTCAAATGTCATATCAAAAATTAACAGATGAGTTAATTTCAAAACCAATTTTGACTTTATATAATCCAAATTATCCATGCCACTTGTACGTTTATGCCAGTCAAGAAGCAATAGCTGAAGTTTTGAAACAAAAACATCCAAATGGACAATTACACTCAATACCTTTTCGTACCAGACAATTAAGAAAAACATGAGAAAAATTATGACATAGCTGATCTCGAATGCTTGCAATTATTGATGCGATTAACAAATATCACTGTTATTTACATGGCCAAAAATTTACAATACATTCAGATCACTCTGCAGTACAATGGCTAAAAAATGTAAAAATATTAACTGGCAGGCTATTTAGATATTCATTAAGATTATCAATGTATGATTATGATATAGTGTATATTAAAGGAAAATGCAATCATGAGGCTGATATGTAATCCATAAATCCTGTAAGTCATTTTGTTAATCAATATTGTTTTTTTCCTAAGCACAGATGACATAATTAAAGGACAGTGGGATGATAATATAAATAACATTAAGTATAAAAAATATAATGGAGTCTTAACTGTAAAAAAGAAAAACTTAGTCAAAATTGTAGTTCCGCCATCACTAAAAGTAAAATTGATAAATTCAGCTAATGAAAAATTTGGTCACCCAGGTGTAAAAAAGGTATTAAAGTTAATTTTCCCAATTTACTATTGGCAAGACATAATCGTAGACATAGCAAATTTTGTTCGTTGTTGTGAAACCTGTCAAAAGAATAAAAAATCAACTCAGAAAAAATTTGGACTGATGGAGCTTAATTTCAGTTCATACTCTTGGGGGTTTCAATTATTATAATTCAATGAAAAAATATCTTCATCTTGTAATTCGTTATGCAACCAGATATATATGGACATTCCCGTCAAAGAGTGTAACTTGTGAAACATACACAAATTGCTTGAGACAAGTTTTCAATATTAAGGTTAAAAAACAAATACTCAGTGATAGAAATGCTGCATTCACTTCTTCCAGATTTAAGAAATTGTTGAAGCATCACAATATACGAGAATTACTGACCAGTTCGCATAGGCCTCAGACAAACGGAAAGAATGAAAGATGGAATCAAACAATAGTAGCAAAATTAAGATGTAAAGCAAATTCTTCTTCGAAAAAAATTCCCTGGACGAAAATTTTAGAACAAGTAACTTCTGAATACAATAATCAACCCCATTCTGTGACTGTCTTTTCCCCAAAATACCTTTTATTTGGAATTCTACCATATGATTCACGTTTGCCCAATACAACTTTATTAAATTACCCACCTGTTGAGGAAGCCAGGAAAATTGCAGTGCAAAGAACTATTCAACACCATAAAATTAATAAACAAAAATATGATAAACATTTTGTTCAGTCAAATTTTAAAATTGGTGACTTAGTGGTGTACGAAGAATTTAAATACCCAAATTCAAGAAAACTAGATCATCCTTATTTAAGACCCTATACAATTTTAAGTCAACTATCTAATGTAAAATTTGAAATTAACAGACCAAATCAATATACTGGAAAGGACACGGACATTGTACATTCAACAAGATTAAGACATTTTCATCCAAAAATGAATTTCATTTAAAATAAATTTGAGTTCATGCAGCATTTCTTGGGGGGAGGGGGGGAAATAAGGAAAGTCTTGAACTAATTGCAAATAAAATTGAAATTGTGAATTTTGAATAATGATAAAACTATGAAAATTAAATTGTATTTCTGAAATTAAGGAAAAAACTATAATATGATTTGTATTGATTTTCTATTTTACTTTAACACTTGTATGATATGAGTTAAAATCTAAATAACTGGTGAAAGAACTTTTTCTAAATCTACATTATCTGAGTTTATTGAAATGTTTATCACTAGTTTATAATGTTTTGATTTGTTTAATAAGCTGAACTGTATGTGATATTTGCCCAATTATGACCAACCTCAAGCTCAGAGATCCCTTTCTTTTGGTTTTATTTCTTTGTGTGTTGTCTAAAAATAACAATAAAAAAAACCTGTCTTGATTTTAAACTCTCTACTAGAAAACTGTTTTATATGATGTTTTGAATCTTCTGAAACATTCACCGATTATGAGAAGCCTAATTATTTTACCTTTTTTAATTTCCCTCTTTCTTGAAGTTCTATACTATCACCCACTTCTACCCACGCGTTGGAAGTCATCCCAATTACCTAATCAGTTGTATATAATCAATTCTACGTGTCAGTCACTTTAAGTGCTGAATTAATCCAAAATAAACAAAGTAATGACAAAAGACGGGCTATGGGATGACCGCTCATTGTGCTCCCTTTCCTTCAGGTTTCTGTTGACTCATGTTTTGTCCATTGGAATTCATGAGTGAACGGGTTACATTTTTCCTCTTGGTTGGCTGGTTGCTAAATCCTTTCCTTTTTCTGGAGTCAGTGAGTGACTACTGAACTCTTTTGAGCTTTTCCCAACCTAGAGTTTCAGTGTCGTGCACTATACGCACCAATTTTCCCTCAAAATTTTGTTTAGAATTGTCAGTTGTGGTTAAGACGGTGGGAAATTGTGGAACCTGCTCTCCTCTGACCCAACTAAGCACTTGTTCACTCAACTACACAAACACACACAAACAAAACCATACACCTTGAATTAAACAGAATGTACACAGATGAAGAAGTGGTACACAAGTACCAGAAGTGAATTGTATTACATAATGAATCTGTCATTAAGAAAATTTAATGTGGTAAATTGTAACTGAAAATTATGTCTAAATGAAAATTGTAAATTAAATTATGAAGAAGTGTTTAATTTCCTGTAAGTAAATTTTAAAATGTTGGAAAAGTTCTATAAGATAAATGAAATTGATGAAGCTTAAAAATATGATGTGTTATAAACTGGATCCTATGAGAAAAGTCGAATTTGTTATAGTGTCAAATATTAATGTTTTTGCCTCTGAGTCATTACAGAGTAACAAGATAGCTAAACAAGATGGAGGCCTCCTGGGAGACGTGGCGCCAGAAAACATATTTTTCAGTACTTTTGTATTATTTCCTTGTTTTTAATGATATTTTATTACTATTTTTGAATTTATATGTCAAATGTTTTCTGAAACTGTCCAAATGGCTGGAGTAAGAATGTTATTGAAGAAGAACGAAAAAATTTTGTAACAAGTCAAAGAACTAAAGAACTCCAAGGAAGCCAATACTAGGCATGGACTTGATAAAATTTAAGCATTTGTGAAACTTTAATTGTGGCAGTCCAATTCTTACTACTTAAAATTGTTGTAGAAAATTGATAAAAAACGAAGGTACTATTGTTAACTATTGAATACTTAATTTTCACGTGTCACGGTAATAATAATGCATACTTAGTGATTTAATTTTGTTTTGATAAGTGCTTTAAATTCTTTTTGACTTTATAGAAAATGTTATGAACTTTATTGTACTGATTAATAATGTGATATTAGTTTCTATCTCGACTGGAGACAGCCGTAAGTTGTATTTTTCATCTAGAGGTCCTTCATGGTTGTGTACAATAATAATTTAATTTAGAGATAGTTAGGAAACCTAGTTAGGAATGAGAAAAGGTAAATTAAGTTAGGAATAGTTTTCATTTAAGTTTTCTTTAATTTTGTTGATTAGGGACTGCAGCCCTATTCAGCATCCTTTTCAAGTAACAATCAGTTGAGTTTGATTTTAATTTTAGTTTCTCTTCTGGAGACTTGCTGCAGTGAACTGGCCATTCTATGAGTGCATGCCGTCAGAGGACGGGGGGGGGGGGGAAGTTGTAAGGTAAAAACGTAACACTAATATATAGGGGGCTTTTGTTTGGGAAAAAGGGGAATTGGCAATCAAGAATTATTAACTCATGAAAGTTCGGTATAAAAAAGAATAAGGGTTGTTAATAGCAAAAACTATCAATAGGTGTCCCCACTCGACGGGTATCTTTCAGAATAGAGATATATTTCAGGAGAAGCAAGTTACGTAAGTATTTACATACGGGAAGTTTGGAGAACATTCGATTGAAGAGTCAGCTAAAAGATTGGGCGGGAGTTTTAGAAAGAAAATCTAGTTAGTCGGCACTTAGGTTTGAGATAGGTAACACGTACGTCTTCATGAGAGATTTTGAATGGGGTGGTTTGCGGAATTTTGTCGGAGCTCTGGATAACTCGTGATGGAATAAAAGCCAGTCAACGGATCTATGTCTTGCATATTTATTTCGGTGCACGATTGCATTTCTTGCAACGAACTCTGTCACATATATATATATATATATATATATATATATATATATATATATATATATATATATATATATATATATATATATATATATATATATATATATATATATATATATATATATATATATATATATATATATATATATATATATATATATATATATTTATATATATATATATTTATATATATATATATATATATATATGTATATATATATATATATATATATATATATATATATATATATATATATATATATATATATATACATATATATATATATATATATATATATATATATATATATATATATATATATATATATATATATATATATATATATATATATATATATATATATATATATATATATATATATACATATACATATATATATATATATATATATATATATATATATATATATATATATATATATATATATATATATATATATATATATATATATATATATATCTTTATATATAAAAGGCAAAGTCTGTGTGTGTGTGACCGAGTTTTTGTCTGCTCGCGGCACGGCGCAAAGACGGCAGGTCGGACAGTCTTGAGATTCGACACGAAGATGCCCCCCGAGGTCTCATTATGCACCTCGAAGCCCTTTTTTCGATTTTTAATTAGATTTTCCGTAATTAAATATTTAGTCGCGATTTGGAGCTCCCGGACGAGTAAAAGCTCCGTAAATCCTAACGTATCCGTCCAAGAATTTTTTTTTTCGGACGAGCCTATACGGGAAAGATGACACTATACGGAAATCACAATTAAAATTGTCTGTCTTAATTTATCGATTAATTGTGATTTTTTTCGATCGCCTGTACGCACCCGTTTTTCGGAAAAAAACGCGATTTTGGCCGCGACCCTTTTTTCCAAATTGTCGAATCTGTACGTAAATGTCGTTACATTTTTACGAAATTTTTATCTCAGAGACCCTAGACATCACAGTTTCGAAATCCAGAACCAAAATTAATTTACAAATTGTAGTTATTTTTTAATAATTTATTTTATGATTCGGAAACTTTTGCGAGAAATCTCATTTTGGAGATTTCGTTCTTCATTTCCGGACGAAGGTACAGCGGGGGAAAACAGGTTTTCGACGTCAAGCCGTTTTCGTCGGTCGTTTTCGACGTCAAGCACGTGATGTGTTGGGGCGTTTGTTTTCTATGAGGGATTGAGTGGTTAAAGGAAATCGATTACTATTGCAGTGATAATCGATTAAAAAATCGCATTTAGTAATGCCGTAATTTTTTTGGCCAACACTTAGTTAATATCATATAATTTGTGGTGTGTTTGTGGAAAACGTTTTTCGTCTCGCTGACTGTTGAGGAAAGTTTTAAGTAATCCTATGTCAAAAATTTTGCCAAAATGTGCCAGAAAGGATTAAATTTATATGGATAAAATAATGTATCGTGGTGAGGAAAAGGATGACAGCGACGCCCATTAACAAAGGGTTAAGGCTACTAAAAAATTGGTAATTACATTAACCGAGCAACGCCGGGACGGGTACAGCTAGTACATATATATATATATTATATATATATATATATATATATATATATATATACATATATACATATATATATATATATATATATATATATATATATATATATATATATATCTATATATATATATATATATATATATATATATATATATATATATATATATATATATATATATATATATATATATATATATATATATATATATATATATATTAATATATATATATATACATATATATATATATATATATATATATATATATATATATATATATATATATATATATATATATATATATATATATATATCTATATATATATATATATATATATATATATATATATATATATATATATATATATATATATATATATATATATATATATACCGGGTGGCCATAATTAAACTGACAGTGCTCACAGTGTTCTGTAGCGCGATCTATTTGCGAGAATGACGCCACATTTTGTAGGAGGATTAAACAAGACGGGGGACGAAGGATTCAGCGAAAAAATACATTAGTTCCAAAAGTCACCGCTAGGGGAATATTTAGGCGCTGTGTAATAGAAAATAGAGTGTTAACAAATGCAAATTAATACGGAATAAAATTTCCTTTTATTATGCACATTTTCTTATTTAGTTCAAGTGCAATATGGCAACACTTTTAAAAAAGCGTAAAATCTACATAAACACCGATAAAGTCTCGTGATCTGCAATATCACGTACGCTGAGCAGAAGAAGAAGTTCTTTATTCAAATTTCACGTTACATCCATTGGCACAGTGCCAGCTGCTTGGGTTATAAAAGGCAATGTGTTACGTTTCGAATCAATCGGATTGAAAGTTTATGTGCAATGTCTCCTTCTTTAGTCGAGCGTGCGTTACTGGTCAAATTCTTTTACCTCAACCAGTGCAACGCGTCAGCCGCTCTTCGTGGTTTTAGAACGCACAAAAAATGCGGAAAGGTAACGGTCCTGTGTCAGTTAATGGGCTAAAAGCAATGGTTGCGACGTTTGAGAAAACAGGTTCTCTGAAGGTTCAGTCAGGCAGAGGACAAAAACCTGTACCACAGGATACAATCGAAGCAGTTGCCACGGCGATTGTCGACAGAGGACCAGACAATATTGCTGCCACCTCTAGCGCTCGTGGATAAGCTTGGAATATGGATATGCCTTACAGTACGGTATGGAAAATCTTACGAAATATTATCAACTTGTATCCGTACAAGATCAGCCGTGTACAGGGGTTACTGTACCCCGACCATGATAAGCGATTGACTTTTGCTCTCACTTTTCTTGCCAGAATGGAGGTGGATGATGCTTGGCCGTGGAAAATCTTATGGGGAGACGAGGCCCACTTTTACCTGCATGGAACTGTGAATACCCAGAACTGCCGAATTTGGGATGACAAATCACCGCATGCAGTCACAGAAATTCCCTTACATTCACAAAAGG
The DNA here is from genome assembly GCA_907164885.2 of Dolomedes plantarius. NCBI lineage: Eukaryota > Metazoa > Arthropoda > Arachnida > Araneae > Dolomedidae > Dolomedes > Dolomedes plantarius. Next base: position 61,081,556 of record OU015496.1, on the reverse strand, counting down.
TAACTGTTTGGTGTGGGTTCACAGCGGAATTTATCGTAGGTCCATTCTTCTATGAGAACATTACCTCGACAGGACCGGAAACCTGTTCTGTTACCGGAGAGAAATATCGCCACATGTTGAACAGCTTTGTCATTCCGGCACTTCAGCAAAGACAATCCCTGGGGGAAATCATTTTCATGCAAGATGGAGCCCCTCCACACGTTGCTGCAACAGCTGCTACGACAGAAATTCACAACAGAAAGATTCATTAGCCGCTACTTTCCAACTATATGGCCACCTCGGTCGCCTGATCTTACCCCATGCGACTTCTGGCTATGGGGTTACCTTAAGTCCAAGGTCTATCAAGGAGTGGTCCAGGACCTGGCTACATTGAAGGATAACATATAAAGGACTGCACGGGAGATTCCTCCAGACATCTTACTTTCTGCTGTTGTGCATACTGTGCACAGAATGCAATATGTGGTCCACAACAACGGCAGCCACATTGAACCTCATTTGAATGCAAAATAAAAGGTAATTTCCGTATTGATTTGCATTTGTTAACACTCTATTTTCTATTACACAGCGCTAAATATTCCCCTAGCGGTGACTTTTGGAACTAATTTTTTTTTCGCGGAATCCTTCGTCCCCCGTCTTGTTTAATCTTCCTACAAAATGTGGCGTCATTCTCGCAAATAGATCGCGCTACAGAACACTGTGAGCACTGTCAGTTTAATTATGGCCGCCGGGTATATATATATATATATATATATATAACTATTGCCTCTATTTCTTTGTTCTCTCCTTCCCACACCAGCAGAACCATCTATTGTTGAGATTTTGAACTATGTTTTCGTGTCATACAAAATTCCGTACGGCATTGCTGTATAAGTCTGCAATATCTTTCCTCTCCAGTATTTGTCTTTTTTCTATTTTGTTTTATTTTCGCACTGAACTTTTAAACCACCCGGTAAAATAATGCATTAAGTCATCTTTGTAACATTATTCTAGTATTACTAAAGTACTAATAAATCCTATTGGGAGATAAGATAGTTAGGTACCAGTATCTAAGTTATGTGTTATTTTTTAGTAATATGAATACCCCAAAAACATAGTTGTATTTTAATTGCTGGAATAAAACGAAGAATGTGTATCTGCAACTTTGGATTAAATAATTACTTCTAAAACCTTCTGAAAATGGATAAAAGATATGATACACATTAAAAACTTCTGAATTACCTAAACATGTGTTTGTTTTAATATAGTATTAATGTATCTTCGCATTTCACAAATGTTGTTGTTTATGATGCAAGAACCTTTATCAAAATGATGCTGTTAAATCTAACATAATAAAAAATATTCATTACAAAGTAAGGAACAAAAGAGTATTTCGACTGAAAGCTCATGAAATGAAAGAAAGAAGTTTCAGATTATATGAACAGGAAAATAGTCTTAATCCTAAGACCAACGTTAAATTAGATGTACGCAGCTAATGTGATAGTTTTCTCTCTTGTAGCAACAGGACGTTTTCAACATACTACATTTATTTAATTTGAAAGCAGTTAATATTATACTGGGAAAAATAAATTGTGGATTTAACATGAATTTATCCTAAAGCTTTCAAAATTGGAAATTCTTTTTTAAAATGCCAAAGAATGTCTAAGTGTAGAAGTCCTTTTTTAAAGATAAATTGAGATGCTTTTTGCACAGAATACTATTTTGCTTTGACAAATATTAGGACCATATCATTTATAAAAATCTGAGTTCAGTTTCATGAGATTTTAGTCAATTCATCACGTGAAATGACAGAACTCGGCTCAAAGGTTAAGATAATTTTTGTATATAAAATATAAAAAACATTTTTGATTCACTTTGAGAACTGAATCAATGCATGAAAAAAACTGAATGAATGAAACCCAGAAATGTAAAATACTTGGAATGAATTCATATAATTTACTACAAAGATATACAGAAAAAATTAGCCCTTTAAATTTATGATGAAATTAAAGATGTGTAAAAGAATGAAACTTCCTAGCATCATTTTCCTTTTTTAATTTAAGGTATGTAATAAAAATTGAAAATTATGTAAAAAAACTTTTAAATAAAAGCCCGTGGAATCAAGAAGTAATGAAATTTTCATGATAAACGTTAATTTCTGAATAAACAAAATGGTTATTTACGGCAAACTACAATTTTTACTGTCATGAAGCTTGTGGAGAACGAAAGACGAACTTAAAGCTTCTTTTAAAATCTAATTATTTTTTTATTGTATGTTTTATAAAGATCCTTAGAAGTCGTTAATAACTTTAAATCAGAAAACATAAAAAAGTTGAACAATTCATCTTACTTGTAATCCTTTATTTCCTCAATTCAAAAGCATGCTGAATGTTGTAAGGACAATGAAGAAATTTGATTAATAAAATAAAATGGAATAACTACTTTTCCCTGAAACAAACTTGTACCGTCTTATAATTCAGAACCATGCATGTGAAACTGAAGAAATTTGCAATAATCTAAAAAGGCAGCTCTGCTTTATAAGATGCACGACAATGTTCATATAGCATAAAAGTTCTGGCATACAGTTTCGTTAATCAGTTTCAATCCAGAAAACATTAAAAACAGAAATTAAATTTACTGAACTTTATTATTGTTTACTGGTTGGTTTTCTTCAAAACTGATAGAAACATTCCATGATAATCGGACGATGATATGAGGTAGTGTGAAAGGAAAAATTAATGAATAGCGCCCTTTACACGTGCTCTCTTTCCCGCGTGAAACCACAATCCCTCGCGATTGAGTGCACGTATGAAGGTGCCGAGAAGAAGGGAAAGCTGCTTTGGAGCGTACTGCAAGTTTTCCCGCGCGCAATTCCGTACGCTGCAAGCACTCGCGAAAGAGCGTACGTGTAAAGGGCGCTAATGTTCTTTCCTTTTACGATTTTACTGACAATCGTTCAACTTTAAAGCATTAAATATAGTTTATTTCTCTATTTTAATGATAATTATTAATTTTCTCTATTTAATACCCAGATATATGACTAAGAAATATATCGGAACGTGTGATGAGATACGATACCTTCCTTGGCTTCTTAAAAATTCATAATCCATGAAATTTTCTCATATACAAAAGAAAACCTGTATTTAATACCTGTATTATTACTAGTAAAAAACTCAAGTGTTTAGATACTAAAAACACGTTTATGTAAAACTTCAAATTAAAGGATTTTTCTTTTTACTCGGTTCTTCTTTTTACTCGGTTCAATAATTACCCTCTGCCATAAGTTATGTAACCACCTAGATAAGACTCAAAATCCATGTCATATAAGGATGTTTCAATTGCTGTATTTAAAAACTAATTTCAGACTTTAACTGTCCCAGAACAATTGCTTCTGCAACAGCTAAACTAAGAACTATTCTCTTTAAGGGTATGAAAATCCATCCTGCCGCGCAAAATCCTCTATTAAATGTAGAAATTGCCCAGAAACCCAGATTTACCCGTGAAATATCTTTTACTTTCTAGCCATATTGGCTGCACTTTTCAAGCATGTTTTGACGCCGTAAGACCACCACTAGAGCATACAGGAACCTGATCTGACAGCTATTGTTATCCAGGCTTTTGGTTCAATTTAAGACTCTTTTCTTCTGTCCTATTCCTAGACATGACACCAACAACAACTTCTGTATATAAACGCGTGTGCATTACATTATTTTTCAATTTACACATATCTAAACATTTTTGGGGCAGTGGTAGCTTAATGGTAATGCGTCGGCTTCCGATACTCAGTGTGCTCGGATCGAATCCCGACAAGCGCTATTGAATACCTCCGTGTCTAGGCCGTATATGGACACGCTAAATTCGCAGACCGGAAAGTCCCTCTTTGAGGTCAGAGAGTGTTGGAGAGGATATGATCAGTCCCAGATTTCTCCCGGCCAAAATGGCCTAGAAAAATTCCTCCAGACCCCTTGGGGACGCTCGGTCAAAATTGAGGCAGCACCTTTCTAAAACGAACTCCGACTCTTGTTGTACCATTATAAACCGGAGCGGCATCCGCCATCCACTAGTCTATATGGACCTGGTCCGGAACATTCCGGCCAAGAAAATTAGAAATAACAAACAAAAACTTTTGAAATCCGTAACATAATAATCAAGTTAATTGCGGCATTTTTGAACTTTGCTATTGCTTTCTCATGGTAATTAATTAATTCAATATTCTCGTATTGAAAAATTAACAAATTTTCAGTTAAAAGATATATTTTCATTCATTTAAAATTACCGTTTGTGAAACATGAAAGAAGAATTTTGTTTACACGAATTATAATTTTTACTAGCAGCTGCACGACCAGCATGGTCGCTTTTAGTTTTATATTTTCTCTAGCAATACCACTGAACTGAAAGTAACGTATGTAAGGAATGTTAACATTACCTGTCATCATAAATATATGTTGTTAAGGGGTATTATATATAAGGCGGATTCTAAAACATCGTGATTAAAATATGGGAATTACCATTACTTCAAAACAGAGTTAAAGGTAAGACTGAGAAAACCAACACCAATGATTTAAAAAATTGCATCGCTCTCTGTTTGTACTATCTTTAAAAATTAAGATATCTACACTATATCCGTACATCAAAGTAGAATTTGTTGGGGATAATTTTTTTCACTTAAAAAATGGAGTAAAAATTCAGCAAGTACTAAAATATAGTGTGAATTACATCACTCTATCACACAATTCAGATATCTACACTTAATCATATCAAATAATAAATTGTTGGGAAATTTCTTCACTTATAAAAATGAAGTAAACATCAGCAAGCACTGAAACGAGTGTAGAAAATTAACTATTACTGGCTGTCGGTTGTCTGCCGGCAACGATTAAGCCTAACCCCGCGATCATTTAGGCTTTCTCTTTCATGCCTCTCTCTTAATGAATTATTTCTTCACTTTCTTTATTAAGACTGTTCCCAAATTTTCATTTGATCGTGTAGCTCACTTTCGAGCATTTCTGATTTCAGCGCGTAAATGTATGTTGACACGTGGTTGCAAATTGCGGACGGCCGCTAATGTTTATATCTGATATTTGCAGCCGTTGCCATTCGCAGTGTAGAAATTAGATGAAACGTCACATTTAAAAATAACTTGTTCCATTTATCAGATAGATTTCTTTTCCTTGAATCAAAAGTCCAAAAAGAGGAAACTACATATTTTGAATTATGTGCGTAGATGATACTTACAGCTTTTGTATTTAATAGAAGAGTAACATCTTGTATTTTCACGAAGGAATTGGAGGACTGAAAGAAAAATTTCTTCGGAATCGGATCGCTTTTGATAAAAAAAAAAATTGAGGACTGTCCTGACAAATTATGAGTGATACAGTATGATATAACTTCAATTTAATCGATGTCATTTTCCCTTTAATTCTAATAGTTCCTATATAAAGAAAAACACTTCTTCCTAAGTATCACTATACTGATCTGAACTGGAAAAAAATGGATAAAAAATCAATAGCGTATAAGTTAAAAACTTTATTTGAAAGAATGGTAGTATTTCATTAAAAAGGATTGTTTTTATAAAAGTGTAAAAATATATCATCTGTTTGAGTTAATTGCTTTTGGAGAAAGAACTAAATACTGTAATTAAATATTTCATGCAATTAAAGATTTTTTTTTTCATTTTAAGGCTGTTATGTATAGCATTGCAAAAAGGATATATAAAAATATATAAATTTAAAATTTATATCAAATTCATTAAAGACAATTTTCTTTACTTGCACTTAGTTGTGGAAAAACTTACATTATTCGAAGAGATAATAAATCTACATTATCTTCAATGATATATATTGAATTTAGAGTAATAATTAATTTTAAAGTAAAATATTCAGATTTTGTAAAGAATATTTTTAATAATTATTAAGTGAATGCTCTCATCGAGTTTTTAGTTTTTTCCCGCATAATCGCACAATAATTTTCGAAATATGTGAAAATTTCTTCATGCTTACACTATACCAAATATAACACAAATTTCAAATTTAACACTCCGTCGGGCACGTCTCGAAACTTACGTTATCGGGCGCGGTGTATCTGTCAGATACATCTCTGTTTTATGTATTTTCTGTTAATTTCTATTACTTTAAATCTTCTATTTTTATTCTTTTTAGGTCCACGCTTTTACACTCGGACCTTTATTTATTTTTTTTTATTTTTTAGAATTTTTATTTTTCACAAAACACCAGCTAATAGAAGTAAACCGATAAATGCTTTTATTTCAATATTGTCTGTTAGCCTTGCATCTCTTTCTCTACTACATAGATTAGAAACTGCAGAAATGTATTTTTTAGTGTATTTCACAATTATTTCCGATATTTCGTTAGAGAAAAACACATTTCCAAGAGCCGTATATAGATTTTATACCTTTCGCACTTCCAATTAATCCAGGTGATTTTGTGATAATATTCTACGATCTACCTTTGACATTTTTCTTCCGATACATTTTGCCCATTTAGTACTATTGTCCTTTCCTACATAAAAATCATCATTATTGGCATCATCATAAAATTGAGTCATTATAATCACTTTCACTGCTATCAGAATCAACTTCACATGTTTCTAAAATATCTTCTTCGTCATCATCACTTTCGTCAAATTCTTCAGCATTTAATTCCTAATTTCCATCACTAAATAGAATACTATGAACTAGCTCAAGGTCTTTTTGATTATTCAAATCTAAAAGCGTTTAGCACTCATCATGGTAAAAGATAAATCAAAAACGTACAGGGAATCTTTATACTTCAGTAAAGCTTCAAAAGACAACGTTATCGGGTGCGTGTATCTAACACATACAAAACTTCAAAAAGTCTTCAAAACGGGAAATACTCCTACACGGAACTGGTCATTACTGCATTCAAAAGGAGCAGGTGGTCAGATGGACATATACTGATAAGGTCAAGGTCCTAAGAATAAGTTTTAGGGGACAAAAGCAGAGATATTGACACGCGTGTATCTGTCAGATAAACGCGCCCGATGGATTGTTAACTCACTTTTTTCCACAGTGAAAAATTACAGTAATACTTTTTACGGGGTCAAGCTGTAGACAGTGAAATTCTCGCTATTTATAAAACCTAATACAGGGAAATTAGAACGGCCAAAATAATTATTAACGGAGAAGAAATAGTAAATTAAACCATTATGTGTGGACATTTTCAATAGTCACCACTAACGATATTAGAAACTATTAAAGCAATTAAAAGAAAAAATATACTTGACATAATGATATGTATAAATATATACACTCATGGACAAAAAAATTAGCGCACCAAGAAATAATTCCGGGATCGTAACGAAACTTGCAATGAAGGTACATGTCGGGGAGATATGCAAATGATTAGAAACGCAGCGTGATTGCGCATTACCTAAAGCCGGTAGAGGGCGTTGAACATCGTACTCTGTGCGGTATAAAACAGGTAACCAAAGTTTGTTTGAGTGTGCTGAATCATTTACAAAGGAAGAGCTGAGATAGACATGCCATTACGCCGTGTTCGAAGACAATATAAGCAGTTGTCGCAGTTTGAGAGAGGGGGAATCGTCGGGATGATGGAAACGGGTGGTCAGCTAGGCGAGTAGCTCGTCAATTAGGCCGCTCTGATTGTGTTGTGAGGAGGTGTTGGGACCAGTGGACCCGAGAGATGTCATGTACCAGGCTCAGGACGCCCTCGACAGACCAGTCGTCGAGAAGACCGCGACATCGTAAGAAATGCACGCGTACAGTCAACTGCTTCATCGGCCGCCATCCAGGCACAGGTAGCACCTTCACTAGGGGCCTCTGTGTCTTCTCGAACCATACGAAGGCGCCTGGCTGAAGGACAGTTGGTATCGCGGCGCCCATTACGTGTGCTGCCCTTGACGCCCACCCATCGACGCCTCCGTTTGGAGTTTTGCCGCGCACGATGAAACTGGACTGCAGTGGAATGGAACCAGGTCGTCTTTAGCGACGAATCCAGATTCAATCTCGGCAGTGATGACAATCGTGTTCGTGTGTGGAGAGCCCGTGGTGAACGCTTCAATCCTGCCTTTGCTGTACAGCGACACATCGCTCCCACAGCTAGTGTGATGGTATGGGGTGCCATTGCCTACAATACACGGTCACCCCTAGTATTGTTCCGTGGCACCATGACAGCCCAGCGGTATGTTCATTAAATCCTGCAACCACATGTGTTGCCACTCATGCAACGGCTCCCAGGAGTCATTTTTCAACAAGACAATGCTCGGCCTCATACGGCAAGGGTGTCACAAGACTGTCTCCGCACTGTTACTACCCTTCCTTGGCCTGCCCGATCCCCAGATTTGTCTGAAATCGAGCATATCTGGGATCATTTGGGACGACAAGTTGGGCATCCCACGAGTTTGAACGAACTAGAGGCAAGGTTACAGCAAATATGGAACGAAATGTCTCAAGACATCATACAGAACTTGTATGACTCAATGCCCGATCGTATCGCATCGTGCATTCGCGCTAGAGGGGGTCCAACGGAGTATTAACTCCTCCGTTCTTTTGCCTTTTTCTCTGAAATAAATTATCCTTTTTCTTTGATTTTCTTATCATTTACTTATATCAAAGTATTCATTACGTATGTAAAATTTCGTTTCATTTTAAGGACTCCTTCTTGGTGCGCTAATTTTTTTGTCCATGAGTGTATATATGCATGCATAGTGTACTCGTTCAAATTTTAGATGTTTTGCTGTCTAGATTCAGTTGGTATGTTGTTAACAATATATATATCTTCTGGTTATGTTACAGTTATTTCGATATAAATATAATCAAATAATCCAGAATTTAAAATGTACATTGAACGGGATTTAAATATGCTTGTTAAAATTCCAGTATTTTCCGTTTTGAAAAATAGATGTCTGCAATTTTTTTAGGATGTAGGATACATTTCCTATTTTAAAGTTTCAAAATATGCTGTGAGCCTGCGTATATCTGTATACTTTGTAAGCATTGGCGTGCATGGTAAAAAAATACAAACTGTTTGATTTTTATGCTTCATCCAGTATTTATATCTTTTTATCTGCGGAATGGGTGTCAAGTCTTATAGAAATGTTTGAAGTTTCTTGGATGTTTCTGCTGACGACCGGGCATTAAAAGAGAAAAACAGCAATATGCATTGTTGAGTTTACTTTATGTTCATCTAGAATAAAATTTTTACTTTTTATAAGAAATTTTTCTTCTAATAGCTATAACCACTTAGAAATTTACCTCTTCAGTCAAATTCATAACGGCTTGAAACTGCGAAATAAGGAATATTAGCGATTTTTCCCCACAGAAAGGATAAAGGATAAAAAAAATAATATTTGTTCAAAATAATTCAATGTGTATCATAAGAATTTGAAAGTAATAAATGCATTGCTATAAATAAAATTTAATTTCCTTAATGAATTTCAATTGTAAAATGAATACCCCCAAAAATATATATATGTATATTTTTTGTAAACCGTATCAGGATTCTGACTTATTAATTTCATGAATTTCGAGCAAAAATTTAAGTAGCATGGAGCATTTACAAAATATAAAAACAAAGAAAATAATGTTTTGAGAAAAACGGATTTAAAGTTTATTACTACACTTACCTTTTATAAATTATTCATAGAATATAAATTACTTCATAAATATAATTTTTACTTGAAAAAAACTATTTTGGTACTATTAGTCTACAGAAATATATATTTTTTTACAATAACACAATCAATATTAGAATGAAAAGTTTTGCTCAATTAAGGGTCCACCGTTCCCGTATTAGCACCGAACACCTTCTACGCCGAAAGCCAACACTCCCCCACTAGGCTACCTAAGGCCCTTGAAAGATATATTTCGATATGATGTTCGAGATATTTATGGAATCATATTCAACATCTTCACAACCCACTTTCCGGAATTTTTCCTCTCAAAGCACGATTGATGTCTAAATTCAGTTTACTTGCTACAATATGAATGAAGTAAACATTGATCTCAGTTTCAATACACTCGTATATTAAATTTAGTTCTTTTTTTCTTACGAAAGGGATGATACTATTATGACTCTAAAGAAGAAATCAAAGGTTACAAGAAAATGAATGCCAAAATTTGACAGGATATTAATATATTTTAAATAGCGATGATTCATAATATATAAATTATAATTTAGAAAAGAGTGGAAATATAAGCCTAATTCCTTTCGAATTCTCATAATCCAACTTAAAATTTATCCTTTTATTAAATATTTAAATAATTTGGTTGTAATCATTATAAAATTTAATTGCATCTGTAAGGCAATAAAAGATAACATTTCGATCGTTAACAATATAACTTATCGTTTTGAATTGTATTTATTCTGAGGTAATGCATTATTTTACCTCATTTTAACTCAATTTAGAAAACTATACTTACACTTTGTGGGTGTAAGTGTCAGGTATATTAGAAGAACTATATCACTTGTGTATCTGATATAAATTTTATAACTACTTTTATAGTGCTATTAGGCGCAATATTAAATTTATTATCGACTCTGAAGTCATGCGGTAAAACATAGAAGGAAAAGCATTTCTTATTCAACTGCTTCGTGAAAATAATGTACGTCTCACCTTTACAGATTACACAGTGATGTGAATATTCAAGATTATTCAAAATTTAGAACATAGAAGTGAAACAATGACTCATATTTTTTCAAAATTATTTCCTATAAGCTTGGGTATTTCAGATGCTCACTAAATAACTACTGATTTCAAAGATCTCTCTGAGTCCGAAATACGGTATGCTAAACACCAGGATGTCGCATATACATACGAGATTGTGGTACATTAATAAATAAGAAGTTTCCGTAAAAAATTACTTCAATGTTTCAGAAATAAATGGATTTTCTGTTCGACAAATACACTTTTTACCACTTTCCTTACTATATACTGTAAAAACATTTGAACCTCGTTTATTCGAAGTGTTGTTTTACTCTTAACATGGTTCAGGCCTTATTTCCTTAACTTATGCTTGAATGAAAATAAAATTCATGCCATATAGTATCTACAAAAAATGCAACACGGACAAATAATTCAGATATTCATTACTGCGAATGTAAATGTATGATTTATAAATTTATGAGTTAATTAACACTAGAAATACGACAGCCGCCATTTTGATGGTTTCGGGCATACTGTTGAGCCCTATGTCTGTATTTATGTCCCCAGGCTTCTGAAATTTTATGACTTTTTCTCATTTTACACGAAATATGCTCACATTTACAAAATTATATTCGATAGTAATGAGGGGGAGAAAATGTGTTGTATACGTACTAGGTTTGATAGCCTTGAATTTGACGGCAATATAGAAAACAGGCAGAAATCTTTCAAATAATACCGGAAAAATGTTAGTTACTTTTCGTCTCTTCCCCCTTTTGCAAATAACAGAAATATTGGCTCTTCCGAAATATTGGCATTGAAAAATAAGGACTGCCCAAACCATGCATATATTTTTACGGAAAAACCATACCATGTTGTCAGATCGGTATACCTGCATAAAAATATATCTAAATATATACTAATTTATTATATATTGGTATGAAATAGTTCAAAATTTAAAGTATTTAACCATTTTTTTAAATATTAAATATTTTAAATACTTGATTTTATTTTTAACCGTCAAAATGACGGCGTTCAGTCATTTTAATAATAAAAAAATTCCCATCTTTCTCGTGTTAATCAAACTAAAATAATAAAAGTGATGAGAGGATGGACGTATATTTGTTACTTAAAAGGCTTTATTATTAGTTGTAATAAGATCCTCTATTATCAGATGTTTATCGAATTACTCTACAAAAGCGAACTCTCAGGATCTTTCGAAAGAGCAAACAATAAATTATGCTGTCGGCTATATTTTACAGAATAACTCATCGACAGTTTCAATCGAAATTAGTTTGACAAATCTTTCGCATTATGTATGCAGGCGTGTGGACTTTGGATCATTATAAGAGGTCTCTAGAGGGGTTTATCTAGAGGAGGTCTCTAGCGGAAATTATTAGCGGCTTTAATAATATCACGAAATGTTTCAGGTTCCATTTTTACAGAGCTATGTATTAGTCTATAAGCAGCAGTGCCGATTTCGAAGAAAGTAATTTAGCAGAATGCTCAAATGGGCAGAACGCTGAAACATAATGTCTGCTGCTTGCGGGAATCTTGCTTTAATTACCGAATACAAAGCAGTCAGAACAATATTTATTTACAACAGTTCTTCGGATAAAGAAATGAAGATTGTCAGCCTTTTCAGTTCACCAGTAAATGAACTCGATAAAATAAATTAAGTGTATTTAAGGAACATGTGTCATAGGGATATGACAATAGCGTCAAGGTCAAAAGTAGAAGAGGGTAGAAAGTTCATGGCCGTAATAAAATGGACCACACACAGGATATTCCCGCCCCGAGCCAGGTTGTAAAAGGGTCCAGATCCGTGGGAACGATGAAACAGGGGTCACGAGGATAGCTACACCCGTAACTAGGAATGGTCACCAAAGAATTTATAATTAAAAATCCAAGCGAAAGATGGTGTGTGGATCTTGTAAAAAGGGAATGGAAACACCAATGAGATTCCAAAGTAGGCGGAACGAAAAATTAAGTAAGGGAAGTAATATTGAGTAAAAGAGTAAAGAAGGAGTCAGCTTTTACATATAGATAGAAATGAATTGACCGTTGATAGAGATGGAATGAAGTGAATGAGGCTGGTGTTAATACATGAACCAAATATAAGCGAAGTTAGTCGGAGAGTTCGGCGTAGCGAAGGATGGCTGTTGACATGATGTAGCAAATATAGTCCGGCAGCTGTGAGCTGAACCTTGTTTTGTTTTATTAAGTTTTTTTATTGTTGAAAATGTGTGTTCTAGGTATAAGGAATCGAGAGATACCGGATACCTCTTTGGTACTTTTGGGCAACTCGCTTTATTGAAGATGGCGTCTTCCGCCATATTGGAATTCGTAATCTTTTAATATTTCTTGATCTATCAGCCAGAATTAATTTTTTTTTCTGTTGAAGGTGTAGTTTTTAATATTTAGGTACTGTAATACGAATAAATTGGAAATATGGAGAAATCAGACAGTTTTTTTTTCTCTGGAAGTATCATTGTTTTTCAATAATTGGAAAAATTATCGAAGCAGGAGAACAGCGAATTCAAACTATTATTTCATGTACTAAGATTTATGAGGATGGAAAAAGCGAAGAACTTCAAAGATTGATAGGAAATAAGGATTAACCTGTCATAAATCTTGTGATTCTATGTGTACTGATAACAATAAAGTGGCAAAATTCGATAAACGAAAGCGAAGCAGTGAAGAGTACGCTGAAGAACAAGCTGTAAAAATTCGAAGATCAAGTCTACCATCCTTTAATTTTAAACAGCATTGTATTTATTGTGGAACCAACTGTGTTGTATTAACCCATTAACCGCTGGTGTTGCGTTGACGCAACGGTCAAAATAAATGCGTATAAAAATTTAGCTATCAAATGAATTTTATGTTAACAGTAGTTTTTGAGTAGGGTTAATAATCGAATGGAAAAATATTGCCTTCAACTGTTCTTTAAATTAATTAACGAGTTCCAAACTTAGACTGATAGTTAAGCATTTTTGCACGAAAATTTTCTCCTGGTCTTTTTCACAGAAGAAATATAGGGAGACAAACGTGAGATTTAGGGGTGATTTATTTTTAGCTAAGGTTAAAGTTTATCAGAACATTCCATCAATCGGTTGATTTTGTTTGGGTGGGGGAGGAAGAAAAAATAGGTGTTGCGTTGGCGCAACGTCAGCGGGAAAAGGGTATTCACATGTGTCGCTCGACTCCGTAGAACTTTCCCCCGTTCTGTGGTTATAGAAATGCCTAAAACTAGATACTTTACGTTTAAAGAAGTTCTTCAAAGAATTTTCGAGCAAGATTCAGATAATGATGACGAGAATTAAACTGATATTGTTGTTATTCTACCAGAGACAGCAGAGGCTAGTAATGAAGAAGGAAATGATAATATTTTGAATAGTGACAATGATGATTTACCATGCGATACTGCTGTCGAAATTGAAGTGTGAGTAAAAAAGAAGTTTTCGCCTCCTAAAAGCAGTACAAGTCTTTCGAAAATATTTTAAAAAAACAAAAACTGAAGATTTGACATGGATAATGAAGGGACCATTGAATATGTCTCAGCCGAAAAATGAAAAAAAAGATCAAATCGGAACTATGAAAAGTATAATACAAGATAAAACTAGTGCAGAGATTTTTGATCTTTTCTTTGGCTCAGAGGTTTTTTCCCTTCTCGTCGTATAGACAAACTCATGTGCCCAACAAAAGAATCACACCCATTTTTTAGCATCTGAAGCCTACATGAGAGGGTTCATTGGAATATTGTTGCCGACGAGATATTATTCTGTACCCCAGGAAGAAATTTACTGATCTCTTGATAAGGACATTAAGCATGCAAAAGCCATTACGTGGAGAACGTGGACATTTTATTGTCAAGTCCAAAGGCAGCAGAAGACTGCGTAGTAAACAATACCATAGCCAGACAATTTATCCATGCAAAGTTTGTCACGTTACTCTACATCGTGATTGTAGTGAAGCTTCTCGTGATAGAAACTGTTTTCTGGATATAATCAGTAATTCTGTAAAGGAAAAATAAGTTAAATCTTTATAATATATTAATTACCTGTAAAGTGATCATTTTCTTTCTAAAGTGTAACAAAGTTTAAAAAAATTCCCAGTGCTCAAATCGAAGAAAACCCTGCAGAAGTTCAGTTGAACTCACTTAATGTCAATACTCTTATTCCGCTGACGTTGCGCGAACGCAACACTCGATTTTTCGAAAGTTAAGACCAGTTTTGTTATTTTCCCCATAAATTAATGTTGTATATGTTCAAATGAATAGCCAATATTATTTGTATAAAAAAAAATTCACCCCTTATAGATTTGGTGGTTAATGGGTTAAAAGATGAAAAACATCAAGGCCTGTGGAGACATGCGTACATGATCCGTGAAAAATGGGTCAAAGAAGGAAAATCCATAAAAAAAGTTAATATTGGATACATGTAACAAGCGAAACGATAAGTGGTCGTCACATGTTAGAATAAGGGTTGAGGGAGTGGTTAGTGACTTAAATGCTGCCGAAGGAAGATACAATGTTGACTGTCGCAACAAATTCATGAGGGTACTATCAGTAGCTGTAGCTGGACAATCTACCGGTGAACCCTCAAAGCCCAAGGATGACGACAAACCATTCAGAGCAGTTGTTGAAGTCATATGAAAGAATATGGAATTCGGTAGAAATATTTAAGTTGTACGAAGAAAGTGGCCGAATGAGTTTAAGTCACCGCAACTTTATAAAGACATTAACTGATAAGTTTCAGTCAGAGCTAATTGTATTGACCTCATCAGGTCACGCAAACACAGTTATTTTTCACCAAAAGGTTAGTGATGTCCTTAGACGTACACCAAACGAAGAACTTTATAATGTTTCGGAACGTGTTGATGTACTTTCCAAGCGTATAAAGAAAGAAATCAAGGATATAGGTATTGCTAAGGATTACTATAATAGAGACCTCACAACAGAGGATGTTGTGAAGAAACCAGCCAGACTCTGATGATACTATTAACTTCCTTAAACCCAAAACTTAATAACACTCCTCCTGCTCTACTTATAGGAAACATGGTTATAGGAATCCTATTAAACACTGACAGTGTTTACAAATTACTCTAGGTGTCAAAGTAATATTTTCACAGCGACTAGCTAAGTTTCTACATAGCTTTCAAGTAGTTTGCTCGTATGATGAAATCCTTACATATAAAAGATCTGCAGCCCATTCTTCCGCAAAAGATATAAATACTTCAAGAATTACTACTAATTCTAGAAAGTTGTGGTTGATAACTTTAATGCAGACATAGCTTCACAAAATGGTAAATTATAAACTCATTCCCTTACGATGCTTGTGGCACAAACAGAAAAAAGTGATTCTCAAAATGATGATCTCCGTTTAAATAGTCACAATAAAATTCCAATAAAAACTGAAACGTCTAAAGCTATCCCGTACAATCTACACATTGTTCCATACAATGGACAAAACAAACCAACCATGCCTGTAGAAGCGACTTTAAAAACACCTCTGCCTCTAAACGTTTTATGCCACAGAGTAGTTTCTCTTCATGAGGTCAGAACAGAAGACTTCAAATTCCTCAAGGACATTCTCTTCAAAGAGCAATTCCCAGAGTATAATGGATACAATACACTAACATGTAGAAAAAAAATTGAGATGAAACCAGCAACCTCTGCCAAATATCAACCCCTGATCGCCATGATTCCTTCTCATCCAGACAAATTGATGACATCATTAGTAGAAACTCAACGGCTTACTAAGATGGCAGGTCAGGATTTTACTATATTTACATACGACCAACAGTTGTATAGAGTTGCATTGCATATCACTTGACCATTCCCAGAAAAGTTTGCCAACATAGTCTTACGTCTTGGAGGTATCCACTTGTTGATGAGCTTCATTGGTAGTGTTGGTTCATTGATGGCTGACAGTGGCTTATCAGAATTGATGTCTGGTGTGTTTGCGGGAGTCTGGTGTGTTTGCGGGAGAAGATGATGAAAGTGAAAAAGTTTGCTCCAAATATGAAAGCTTTAAGGATGGTTGCAGAAGAAGTCTTGCGGAGTGTATTTTTTGTTCACCAGCCAAACAACAGCAAGGATCTTATGTCACTTCTAGAAACTATAGCCACAAAGAGCAAAACAAGCGAGCTGTGGGTTGATTGTCTATTAAAGCCTGTCTTCCTCATGATGTTATATGTAAGAGCCGAACGAGAAGGAAATTGACCGCTACATATTGAAGTTGTTCGTAAAATGTTACCCTACTTTTTTGCAGCCGGTCATCAAAACTATGCACGATATGGTATGTTTTATGTAAGAGCTATGGAGAAAATGCCTGTCAGTGTGATGAAGAACTTTCTGAATGGAGATCACGTTATGCGGCCCATGCCTGGATTCTGGAATGGAATTTGGAGTGATATGTGGATTGAAATCACATTCATGCGCTTTGGCCACGGTCTTAGGGGTATTATCGGGATAACTTAAACCAGAAACTCTTAAAACATGGGCATTAAGCTTACATATTTACACTCAGCTGGAGGAAGATCTTGTAAATATCAGTCAAGAGGAATGCCAGCAGAAGGCTAAGCAACACAAACACAAAGAAGAGATGAAAACACGAATTGGAACAGATAACAAAAACAGATAAGGACTTTGTCATCAACTACAAAATTACATAGATCCACTGAAACCTGACTCCCACCTTTACAGATTATGAATATTGCTACAGGAAGATTATGTTCAGACAACATAAATATTGATTATGCAGTTGAAATTTTTACAATATAAATGAAAGATTTTGAGAATGGATGGTCCAAATGTTTTTATGACCGGATACCTCAAAAAGTAATCACAATGGTTGCTAGAAAAAGCACATTGAAGCTGGTATTGCAAAATTATGTGACACGTTGTGACGCCTGTTTATATAGAAATAGCCAAGTACAAGAAGATGAAGACGATGAACAAATAGAATTGATTTGGATTTCAGCTAACAGACATTTGTCTTCCTTTAATGAGATACTTGAAAATCAAACTGAAATATTCTACTTGTGAATGTACCTTTTATGTGAATCTACTAATTTTACATTTTGTTAATCTACTACTTGTGTAAATGTATGTTTTAAACATAATTAAATAATATATGCTACGATATAAAATAAAAACCAACAAAAATTATTTTCTATTTTTTTAAGCAAATTCTATATAAATTTAGTTAAACTGTACATTCAAGATGGCCGCCTTCACCATTTTAATTTTTTACATATAAAAACAACTACTTTCAGATCTTTTTTGGGATATTTCAACTAAAATTAGCTACAAATATACAAGGAACACATGTTTATGGCAAAATAAGTACAAATTTTCACGGAACCTAAATATTTTTTATAGGGATGGCAGCCATCTTGAATTCTGAGTATTGCCCAAGGGTACAGCATGGGTACCCGCAATTTTATGAATCTACATACCCTTAACAAGAAATACCAACAATAAAAACACTTAATAGTGAAAAGCAGGATTCGAAGAAAAATCTCCATTTGGCTACCAGACTAATATAGCAAAGTATTGAGCATGATGCTGAGAGATGAGATGATAGGTGATAGTGCTATTTAAAGTAGAAGAAATCGATGAAGAGAGCGAAGAGTCAACCCGAGACGATGCCCAAGCAATCAACTTAAGCCCTATGAACCCACCCTTGAGATATCGAAGACCACGATACTACTGCCATATGAATGATTTGCGACAGTGTCCGACGAACATCAAACGGAGGTAATGTCTGTTATTTCCCAATTTGTCGTAAGCCATGCTGCCTTGTCCTAAGTAATGAATGGTAACTCGGGTATTGATAGATATTTATGTAATACTAAATAATAATTAAATCTAAGTAGGACGATAGTGCGCGCCAGATAGTAGAATGATGACAGTTATTAATTAAGTCTGTTAAGTATATGCAGTTGAAGAACAATGAGTAATTAATTGAATGTTCAAAATTTATTTCAAGTATGATGATTTTCTTGATTATGAGTGTGTATATATATATATATATATATATATATATATATATATATATATGTGTGTGTGTGTGTGTGTGTGTGTGTGTGTGTGTGTGTGTGTGTGTGTATGTATGTGTGTGTGTTTAATGTTCAATAAATCAATTTGTTAATTAAAGTCAGAGTGAAGGTGTGATTCTCACAACGAATTAATCAATGTACTACCACGATACGAGAAGGGGATATTTTGAGTACGTAACATATACGTAACATATTGAGATATTTTATATATACATTAATAATTGATTTAATCACTAAAAAATCCTTCCCAAATATACTATCCAAAGTTTAAACCGATTTCCCGGTCACACCATGTTTTGATTTTCACTTAACAAATGAAAAGTATAAATTTCGTGGTATATGTTTTGCCTTTATGTTTAGTAATATCTCTGAAACAAATATTTTAAACCACCTCATAAAATCATCATCTGAATCACAATTTTTTCCTTTCAATTTATTTACCATATATTTTACAGTATATGAGATTTCTGTTAAACTTAAATTATTTTATTCCGACTTGGAGATGTTTGTTTAGTGACCATGTTCATCCTGCGGGTCCTTTTGGGCCAGTGGGAGTGCGGTCGAGCCACTAGTCATCAGTTTATTTTGCCGATAAGCGAAAGCGTGTTGTTGTTCGAATTATTTACCATAAATTAAGAATCACATGAATAATGATATCCAATTACATTTTTAAACTATTGCAGTTCTTAATTTACTTAAAGAAACCAAACAAAAGTTATGTGATAACAGATGGAAAAAAATGGTCACTGTAAATTTCATGCAATAAAAATTTCGTATATGAAACTTTTATATTTTTCACATGTTCAACGTAAAGTGGCTACTGACAATCAATCACTAAGATACGTCATTCATATTTTATCATTATAATATTTTTTTCAAATTTTTTCAAGGACATATTCAGCCAAAATTAAAAATGAATCATTTATTTTAATTCCGATTTCAGATTATTTCAATCGATAAAATTATATATTATATAATTTTTTCTTATAAAAATCGATTATATATAGCAACCATTTAGGAAGTGGCTTACATTGTAGATAATTCTGAGAACAAAACGAACAAAAAACCTAATGGCTTTTTTTCAGAATTTTTCCTTTTCTTAATTTTTTTCAGAGGAATTGGTTAAAACATTTCAGACAGTAATGTCTTCTTTCATTTGAAATTTCTTATAAACCCTTATCTACGAGACTAACTTGGTCAGATCATCTTTCAACTAAACGGTGCTGTCGATTTGAGACTGAAATAAAAGCTATCGTGGAAAAGCAAATGTTTGGACTAAAATATTTTTCACTGTTTTCTATCATTAGTGCTGGTAGATATTTTGTTATTTGCTCTGTTTTATATTTTTCTTCAAGGAGGAAAACTCTCTATTTTCACTTATAAAACATATCTTTTATTGCAACATGATTTTAATTGAAGTACCCAGAAGATTTCATCGTAACATCTGATTTTAGTTTTTTCTTGAAATGAGTGCCATAAATTTGAATACATGAATATGATTACGCAATGCGTGCGAAAAACGCATTTCATGATTTGCAGTTTGTCGTGAAAAATGTATCTTTTACGTACTTAATGTGAAAATAGAGAATATTTTCTCCTCCAATGCTTAAGCAGGAATATGAGATTATACTAGTTAATTTTATTTATACCTTTAAATGTAGTGTAATAAGGTGCACGTTAGTAGATCTGGTTTCTGGCAATGTCAGCCATCAAGAATGTTTACGGAATAAAGTTTTAAGAGAACAATATTACACAATTAAAAAATTTTATTAATTTATTACAAGTTTAATTGATAAGCTGAGTCTTTTTATACATTTAATTTAAGTTCATGGAATAGGAGATTAAACTAATCCTTAATGTTTTCTTACTTCAAACGACAAACTATTAATGATGTACATTTTAACCAAAAAATGTATACGTACGTAAAACAATTTTATGTATCTCCTTATTTTAAACCGACCATTCTGTTTAAACCTCTACTTACGTTGTAGGTAAGTTGTAGTTAAATTTTTTCCCATTTGAGAAATCGATTTCATTATATTAATCATGCTTACAACATCCTGCATCAAGTAGGTATTTCAGTTATATCAGTAGGATGCGCGTCTTATTGCGTAACATTTGGTTCATATAGTTTAATACTATTCCAAGTCTTAATTTTCTTTCGTAAAAAGCAATTCATTGCTATTTTTTTCTTCGCTAAACAGCATTTTTATAAATTGATTCACTACCTTTTTGGATACTATATAGGTTAATCAACTATATAGGGAACTATATAGGGGAGGTTGAAATCGGTGATGCTAAAATTTCTTTATCTTTCAATTTATTTTTGTGGGGCAAAAAGCAAAACCTTTTTTTTAAAATCACTTTAAATATAAGAAGGAATCATAAAAAAAATTGTTATACTGTCTTTTTAATATTCTTGCAGAAATTTAAGATTGAAACTTGAGATATTTTGTTTATATATATGAAATTTTTGTAAGTGATAAAGTTGGCCCTTTATATTTAAAATTTTTATTTTGTTTGAAGCCTTAACAATGCATAAGGTTATGCAAGTAAGAATACTGAATAAAGCTTTACCTAATATTCTTTACCAGTTAAAACAGTACTATTTCATTAACTTGGACTGTTTGTTATTTCATTATTTTTTGTGAACCCATCATATAAATATAATAAGTTATGCTTTATAGATTTAATTTAATATTTCAAGACTAAAGAAAATTTCAAATGTTTGAACAAAAAATCAATCTTAAAGAATACCGAATACTGTTGCGAAACTGAAGTACTAAATATATATATTACAAAAAAGTATCAAAAAGTTTAATCTGTTTTCAAACTTTCCGATGTCCAAGAAAATCAGTCTAAAGGTTTTATAATTTTTGACGTTATGATATCTAACAAACACATCTATAAAATACAATTTTACTTTTATGTTCCGATATATATTTATTTGTTCATCACCTAGAAAAATAAAAGGCTCTTTGAAGTTCAATTCGTATGTTACTTGGAAACGAATCTACGATCAAATAATCTATAAACGTGTTTAACAATGTTTAGCTGAAATATTGTCTAGAATAAAGACTGTCTAGTTCAAGCTAATTCACGTAATCGGAACAAGCTACAACGTTTGTACTGGAGAGTTCTAGTTCCCAACTCTGTTTTCTAGGATGACTGTTGTATTTTGAAGTAAAAAATAAGTTGATGAATGCAAACTTTGATAGTTCTTTTCATAATAATGTTTTTTTTTTTTTTTTGCTTTGCAATTCAATGTAATGATTAGAAAAATCTCAAGTAAGGTATTTTCTCTATTTGACATTGATGGTAATATGCTGTATAAGGCAAAAATATCATAGTTAGTAATAATTGATTCAAACGTTATTGTTTAATGGTGTGTTGTAATTTTTAGAATTGAATATTATTTGATCTAGTCCTCATGATTAATACACTTTCTTGATATCCTTCCTGTATATGTAATGTACTAGAAATATAGGTTTTATTTTATGACGATGGAATTATTATCAAAGATTATCGGTCTAGGTTTCTTAAACTAGCATTTTCAATCTATTGATATAATTTTACAGTTATCAAGAAACTGCCGAGTAAATGTAGTCTGGTTATATTCATTAGCTTTTAAAAAGCAACGTTTGAATTCTGTTGTTAAAAAATTCATATTATATAAAATTTTGGACTCACTTTCAGTGAAATATATGTAAGTTTTCACCATTAGAAAGGTCCAAGCTGTTGGTTAACATTTAAAATATATCCTAAATTAAACATTAAAAACATTACCGTACATATAAAAAATTCGATGCAAGATGTATGCCTTTTTTTAACCTATACATTATAAATTTGCTGGAATTGTCATACGGCGTTTCTATGTAAGATGTAGAATATCATGTTATTAGTTCATAAATAAATCCAGCCAAATAAGGAGAAGTAATATATTCCGTGACAAACTGGTCACGTGCAAAATGAAATGTCAGTGTCGGGCAAGCATTGTCAGCCATAATAATTTTTTACCGCTGCACAGTAGTTACCTTCGAGATATATGGGTGTAATATTTTTTCTGTTGCAAATGAACCCCCATATTAACACAACGGAAGCAATATTTAGTCGTAATTGAACAATCATTCCATACGGGCTTTAGACTGACTCCTTGTTTGTCATTCGTTGAAGGCACAACGAAGCATGATTTCTTGGGAACATAACGCTTTCCAAAACTTATGTATAGTCTAAAGTTGTTTTGTTTATGTAGATGTAAGGGAAAGTCCTTTATATTATTTTTAACTACATTCAAATATTAGATAAGTTGGTGTGTATTCTGTAATACCTATTCCAGTACAAACATATTCTGTACCTCAAGCATATAGCAGATATTTATGTTCCTTGATCTTAGAAAATAAATTATAGACCTCTTATTATTTCAAGACAAAAGACAACGATTTATTCTTTCCTCTTCAACAAACCCTTCAAAACTAATTTTTAGATACCAGTCAATATTGAGGATTTTTTAATCTTAAGCTTTTTTAAAGAGAACCCATAATTAGACATTTCGTTAAACGTCTAAAGACTTTACAATGGACTGTTGACTTGAACTAGCTTAAAATACTTAAACAGCTGTTTTAGACACGTAATCAACTACGTGGTTAATTGCTTATAAAGGGGCAAAATTTCTGCTGGAATTCTTAGGTTATTGATTTTTAATGTTGAGTACTTAGAGTATACATTTCGAAAGGATAAAATTTCTAGTTCTTGAAATAAAATTTTATAAATTTTAATGATAACTTTTGAGTAAAATGCTCGTAGTTTTTCTCAAGACAATAACAGCAATTCATCGCAATTAAATTATTCTATAATCAATTACTGAAATTTAAAATTAAGTAAGATGGGAAAGACATATATTAAATACATAACTTAATTGCATGTATTAATATTTAGGAAATATTACTTCAGTTTATTCTCGGTAAAAATTATTGAAAAAATTATTACCCAAAATATATTTTGGTTTGGTACGATTTGGCGCGACCGTTTAGGCGCGACCGTTTCGGTGCGGATATTTGCATTCCGAACTTTTCAAGTGTAAGAAATATTAATTTTTAAAAAATCGGCTTTTGAACATTACAGTAGCATTACTGAGGTATTCATATATCCTACTAGATATATGATGGCTAATTTCTTGAAGGTCAGCTAGATACAGGGTAAGGGATATACCAAAACGTACAAACAATAAAACATGTACATCTGTTGATTTGGATTACTTAATTGCACAGCTTCTAAAATTCCCGATTGTGATTCACGTAACAAATTTGTGAATTATCTAAACTTGTTGTTGTTTTATTTTATTATTTCTCTACCATGGTATTTTACAAATGATGTTTTCATGTTGTAGGAAGATTTGTGAATGCCGGGGTCGTTAAATCTAGAATAATAAAAAAAGGATAGAAACAATCATCACAAAGTAAGACTAAAAAAGAGAATTTTTAGTGAAAGCTCATGAAATAAAAGCAGTAAATTCTAAATTATGTGAAGAAAAAAGTAGATAGATTTTTTCTTCAAACTACGTTAGATTAGACGTTTCCAGCTAGTAACAGTTCACTCTTGTTTCAGCAAGACGTTTCAACATATCGCATTACCTTTTATTTTGAAACAGGTTATATTATACAGGGATATGATATTATTTTAGATTAAATCTATTGAATTTTAAATTTCTAAAGGAAGAAAAAACTGTTGCTTTGACAGTATTTATCTTAAAGCTTTCAAAATCTCAAATTCTTTTTAAATTGCTAAAATCTGTCTAAGTATAAAATTCCCTTTAAAAGATAAATCGAGATGCTTTTTGCATAGAATACCATTTCGCTTTGATAAATATTAGGTCCATATCATTTATAAAAGTTGAGTTCAATTTCATGAGATTTTAGTCAATTCATCAAGTCTCATGACAGAAATGGGCTCAAAGGTTTTATATGACATATAAAGTTTTCATGTGAAAAATACAAAAATATATTTCCATGATTCATTTTGAGATGTAAATGACAAAATGTAGATGACAAAACTGTATGAATGACAGCCAGGTATGCATTTTAATTTTTTTTTATAATTCACATCATTAACTACCAAGATATATAACTCCTAAATTAGCATTTAAATATATAAACGAATTAAAGGTGTTAAATCCATTTGAATATTAGTTCCTTTTGTAATGCATATTTTATATAAATATATATAAATCTAATATGCTCATCTTAATGCTAGTTGGGATTTTTTTTAAATTTTAAACACAGTTAAGTCACCAAATTATTAGATACTCTAGTCAAAATATTTAGAGTTAATATTCTTTAATTTCCTTATTTTTTAATACCAATTCTCTTATTTATTTCAACTGATTCAACATTTTATTGAAAAACTGTTTGTTCCTTTACTTATTCAATATTAGTGTATTAAGAAAATCTATTATACTCTTCAAAATTTCAATGTATAAATACCGAAAACAATAATTTATTAGCATTAAAATGAAAGGATTTTCCACTTTTCTAGGTTCTAAATTCCCTCTATACCGTACATTAAGAAAAAACTTACACAAGATCCAAAATAAATGTTTAATAAGGGTTCTTCAATATCTGTATATAAATACATATTCATTACATTATTTTTTAACTTATACTGTTCTGAAAGCAGTTGGATAATATTGAAGCTGAATGTAACATTTTTGTACTGTCCTATTATATTTTGGGGGTAAGATTAATTTATGAATTAAATATATTTGTATTTAAAAATAAATTTATCATGAGTTTAAATTTTTTTAATAAATAAATAAAATATCATATGCAAACGATGAATCTTATAAATACAAACTATAATATATATTGTCCCAGTATGTTACATAATATTTAAAAAAATACACATGTATATATTGGAACATTGTTATCAGTGGCTCCCCCAAGGGGGAAGGGGACTAGGGATCCTGGCCCCTCTCCTCAAAGAAAACGGGGAAAAAAATCTAGAAAATATTCCAAAAATATTCTTTCTAGTTATTAACTTAATTTATGTTGTGTCTTGTATTGTATTACTAAACTAGTATTTATGAAAGAGCTGTCACATAAGGTGGAATTTTAGTGGTTTGGCAGGTAACACACTAATAACTATTTTTTTGTTATTTATATTTGTGTTAAATAACTATATTTAATATTACGTGCATCAATTTTAATTCACGTTTGCTTGCAGAATGGCAAAGATTATTTATAAAAAGCTGATTGTATTTTTTTTCTTTTGCTATTCTACAGATTTTCTAGTTACATAGACCATGAAATTATGTAATGGTATTAATAAAAGATGTTAAAAAAGTGTTTGTAAAAATTGAAATAAATATGGTATAATAGGATTATTGTCCTTGTCATTATTATCTGCATTTGCTAATAATTCAAGACGACTGATATAGGAGCTACAGAAGTATACTACAGCTCTCTGATATTTCGGCCTCTGTGGACACAAAGCGAACGATGCAATGAATGCTCGGTAGAACGGATATCGCAAGTATCATGTATTTACAATCATTGCAGATGCTCAGTCATAGGTCGTATGCGATGCGTAGCGTGTATTCTCAAATCGTCTACTCAAATTCCGTGCTCTGTGCTAAACTGCATAGAGCTTATTGAAAAACATATCTTGAACTTGAAACTTGGCTTTTCATCTCATTAATAGTAAGGTCAAATGTTCCGACCGATATTTCAGACTGAATTGTTTTTATTCTAATTTATTACCAAATATTGTCTAAACTTCATGAACGTTTATCTTGGCACTGCAAAATTTTGAAATATTATTCTTATTTGTCTGTCAAATTGAAAGAAAAATGCTCCTATAGCAACTGCAACAGGAAGGTTTTCGTCAGTTGAGGGAGTGTTATGCCCGCGATTTGCCATCTACAATTCCAGCAGTTTTGAACACCGGATTCAAATTGTGTTATAAAAAATCTGAAAAACTCTTTGCAATAGCTCCATTCAAAAATACGATTGATGCACTTTCTAATTGGGACAAAATGATATATCTTAGCTTCTATAACTTATTAAAAATATTTGAAACGGTTTCGGTAACAACATGTATCCGGGAAATGTCATTTTGTACCTGACACATTTTTAAAACCTATGGGGTGACATCCCCTTTGCACTCGCAAAAGTGCACTGATTTTGCTACCAAGCTTAATGTGTCGTGAAGCAGTTAATTTAAAATCTATTTAAACCAATTTTTTTGATCAATTTTACAAAGCTTTATCTATTTGAAAACAAAATCAGAATTGTTTGGAGATTATTAGAAATTATTTTATGTATTATATATATATACTACATAGAATAATTATATATATATATATATATATATATATATATATATATATATATATATATATATATATATATACAAATTATGTATATATATATATATACACTCATGGACAAAAAAATTAGCGCACCAAGAGATAATTGCGGGATCGTAACGAAACTTGCAATGAAGGTACATGTCGGGGAGATATGCAAATGATTAGATATGCAGCGTCATTGCGCATTACGTATAGCCGATAGAGGGCGTTGAACATCGTAATCTGTGGAGTATAAAACAGGTAACGAAAGCTTGTTTGAGTGTGCTGAATCATTTACAAAGGAAGAGCTGAGATAGACATGCCATTACGCCGTGTTCGAAGACAATATAAGCAGTTGTCGCAGTTTGAGAGGGGGAGAATCGTCGGGATGATGGAAGCTGGGTGGTCAGCTAGGCGAGTAGTTCGTCAATTAGGCCGCTCTGATTGTGTTGTGAGGAGGTGTTGGGACCAGTGGACCCGATAGATGTCATGTACACGAAGACCAGGCTCAGGACGCCCTCGACAGACCAGTCGTCGAGAAGACCGCCACATCGTAAGAAATGCACGCGTACAGCCAACTGCTTCATCGGCCGCCATCCAGGCACAGGTAGCACCTTCACTAGGGGCCTCTGTGTCTTCTCGAACCATACGAAGGCGCCTGGCTGAAGGACAGTTGGTATCGCGGCGCCCATTACGTGTGCTGTCCTTGACGCCCACCCATCGAAGCCTCCGTTTGGAGTTTTGCCGCGCACGAGGAAACTGGACTGCAGCGGAATGGAACCAGGTCGTCTTTAGCGACGAATCCAGATTAAATCTCGGCAGTGATGACAATCGTGTTCGTGTGTGGAGAGCCCGTGGTGAACGCTTCAATCCTGCCTTTGCTGTACAGCGACACATCGCTCCCACAACTGGTGTGATGGTATGGGGGTGCCATTGCCTACAATACACGGTTACCCCTAGTATTGTTCCGTGGCACCATGACACCCCAGCTGTATGTTCATGAAATCCTGCAACCACATGTGTTGCCACTCATGCAACGGCTCCCAGGAGCCATTTTTCAACAAGACAATGCTCGGCCTCATACGGCAAGGGTGTCACAAGACTGTCTCCGCACTGTTACTACCCTTCCTTGGCCTGCCCGATCCCCAGATTTGTCTCCAATCGAGCATATCTTGGATCATTTGGGACGACGAGTTGGGCATCCCACGAGTTTGAACGAACTAGAGGCAAGTTTACAGCAAATATGGAAAGAAATGTCTCAAAACATCATACAGAACTTGTATGACTCAATGCCCGATCGTATCGCATCGTGCATTCGCGCTAGAGGGGGTCCAACGGAGTATTAACTCCTCAGTTCTTTTGCCTTTTTCCCTGAAATAAATTATTCTTTTTCTTTGATTTTCTTACCATTTACTTATATTAAAGTAGTCATTACGTATGTAAAATTTCGTTTCATTTTGACGACTCCTTCTTGGTGCGCTAATTTTTTTGTCCATGAGTGTATATATATATATATAGAGAGAGAGAGAGAGATTAAATTACTTGTATATATTCCATCCATAGATTGTACTTTAATATGTACCTAAAACAATTACCATATTTCACATAAAAATACATTTTCAGGCAAATGTATTGTAATGTACAAGAAATATCACAATTTTTTTACAAAAAATTGCTGTAAAAATTTAGTAATATACACTTATCTAAATTTAGGTGGAAATTGTATAAACATACTAGATATAAATCAATTAAAATTTTTTGCAATTTATGACATTAGTTTTGAAGAAATAGTCCGTACAAGTTTCAAAATAACAGTTTTTAGAAAAAGCCCTTTGATGTTTAAAGTTTCAATAAATTAATGTACTAGTAGCTTTATACATTTGGCCTTAAAATCGGTTATAATTCTGGTATCGACTTAAGTTTTTTAAAGATTCCTTACATTCCATTGTTCATAATTAAATACCAGTAAAAGTTTTAGATTTTTGAAGGTTTTAGGGTGATCTCCTTCCTTAAAACAGTGACGTAATCATGACTGAGCTGACTGGATTCACTATATGTATACAGACAGATTAGGGCAACCACATTGAATTCATTCAAAGACTTTGTTATACGAAATGAAAATTGGATTTCATTCTTTAGATACAGTTTTATGCTTACCTAATGAATCTTATTGAACTTGCATTAAAAATATGTTTATAAGTTCAATTCAGCCCCACCCCCAATAAGATTAAACCCTCAGTGCTCCACTGACGGTGATAAAGTAAAACACAAAACAAAATTCGTTGAGGTGCCAAATTTAAAACTAACTAGGTCCATTTATCATACATATCATTTTCCTATAAAACAAAAGCCCCAAAAAAGGAAGGAGCTAGATATTTTGAATTCTGTACGTAGATGATACTTACAGCTTTTTTATTTAATTGAAGATTGTCTTCAAGTATTTTCAGGAAGGAGTTGGATAACTGTAAAAAAAATAATTCTGTGGAATCGGATAGATTTCTAAAAAAGTTTCAGGACAGTCCTGACAAATGATGTGATACGATATGATATAACTTCAGTTTCAACGATGTCATTTTCACTTTAATTCTAATGTTTCATACATTGAGGAAAAAGGATTTTTTGATATAATCACAACTGATATGAAATATAGAAAATATTGAAAAATAATGATCGCGCATAAGTTAAAAGAACTTTATTTAAAAGAAATGTGATATTTTATATCAGACGCATTTTGTATGAAGGTTTTAAAATGCATCAGTATTTTTGTTTGTTTTTTTACTCAATTGCTTTTGGAAGGAGTATCTTAATGTATAAGAAAATATTTCATATAATTCGTGAAAAGTTTTTCAGCTTTAAAGCTGTTATGTAATAATACTTTGCAAAACGAATATAAAAAATACTGGACTTTAAATTTCATAACAGAATAATTAAAGAAAACTTTCTGTATTTGCATTTTATTTTGGAAGGATTAGCGGTCAGAGGTAGCCTGTTCATAGACTGTCGGATTTCGGTGCTGAGGGTGCTTGTATCAAATCCCGACATCAGCCATTAAACACCTCCGTGTCTAGGAATATAAGGTAGTTTTTGTATGGGTAGTTTTTAGTTACTAATTTTAAAGCATCTGAGGATGATTTTTTTCTAATTTCTGTAGTACACAAAAATACTCAGTAGATCTCAATACTTTAAAACGATAAAAAATAACTATTTTATCTGCAATCTAAGCTTGCAGACCTTGGTTCAAATTGAGGTAGCTCCTGGCTTAATCGGACAACGACCCTTGTGGTGCCATTATATACCGGAACAGCACATTTCAGATCTCTTGCCTATATAGACCTTTTCTGGAATATATCCAGCCAGGGCGTATAAGAAACAACAACAACAACGGAAGGATTAAGCATATTGTGAGGTTCCATTTCGGAACTCTCAATAAATCGTTGTCAATCGTTATCAATAACGCCCTTGCCAGGAGAACCAGGCAATTTCTATGACCCAACGCCATCTAGTCTACGAAACGGCGTTACAAGAGAAATAATTCATGCTCAGGCAATGCCCTTGACGGGCGTTAACTAATGGTTGACTCAGTCAGCTGTTCGGTGAGTCGCCATCGTGTCACCATCGACGAAACCAGTCAGGGGTGAGAACACTGACGTCACAGTAGTCGTCCGACCAACCGGAGGTTAAATCCCGCCACGTGGCTGGGAGCGCGAATTTCCGAAAGAGGAAAGAAAAAATCAAGATATTTTAGACTTGGATCAGATCTTATCCAGAGAATTCCATTCCTCAAAGGTCCTTGAGCGGCCGATAACTACACTCCATCCCGGAGGTATTTTATCTTCAGAACAGAACGCTCTAGAGGCTTCGTGCCCTTTTAAATCCCCGGACTGCTAATTTATAGGAACCAGGAGAGTTCCTGTAGTTAAGAGATAATCTTGCATCTTTTGAGACAAGCACGGTCTATTATTATATCGCATCCCGCGAAAGCGCTATTTCAACCTTGGAAAAGTCTCACGAATTGTGTTTCACGACTTCGTATTAGATAAATTACGGGCTACTGTGAAGGCCAGTTCCCTCTATGCCTAGAGGCTGTTTAACGGTAATTGTAAATAATTTGTACAACTCATCTAATCAAGAATCTATACAAATATGTTATTAATTCAGTAGACTGGACTCTTAATATCCTCTATTATTCGCTACCCTGAGTCCAACATATTACAACATAAATAATTAAGAAATCTAAACTATCTTTTAAGGATATACATTGAATTATGAGTAATAAATTACGCCTAAATATAAAATATTTTGATTGCATTTATTATTCAACCTACAAAGTATAAGATTTCATCGAATTTTTAATTTTTGTATAGTTTATTTGCACAGTAATTTACTGAATGTATATGAATAATTTCATGCTTAGTTTAAGACGAAACTAATACAGGATTTAAATTTAACTCACTTTATCCACAATACATAATTACAGTGAAACTGTTATATGGGCCAAGCTCTGAGCAATGAAAATACCCCTAAATATTTATAAAACCTAATATAAGAGAACTGAAACGGCCAAAAGTAACGAAGAATGAAGAAGAAAAAAATTAAAATAAAACGTTATATGTGGACATTATCTATAGTTAGCTGTTACGATATGAAAAGCTTTTAAGCAGCTAACAAAAAAATATAATTGAAATAATGAAATGTAGGTTTCTGAACTAACTATTTTCAGCATTTAACCGAAAAGGTACACGCTAAAAGTAATAACTGAATGTCTTTTAGCGATCATTTTATGTTCCATAAAAATACGTCGTTAGTGTTTGAAATGAGCTGCTATCTGCATTGTCCATTAGAAACGTTTTCATATAACAACGGCAAAAAAAAAGTATTAGCTTAAAATGTAGTAAATATATTTATCCTGGAACATTTCCGTCATAACAGATGAAAAAATATCCATTGTAGAATATTACTGTAGTGTCTTTAGTAAAAAAATTACCTAGAAACGTATGTAACCTACACTTTTCATTTTTAGGTATAAAATATATGTGGTTAATAGATGTTGATCTTTTTATATGTTTAATGTACTTCACGCACAAACTCAGTTATATGGTAATAGTAAATTACACTAATGAGATTTTTTTAGAATTTTTAGAGGACATAAGGTGTTTATTAAAGCCCATCACACTATCGAACAACTTTAACAAGACATATATAGCGTTTAGTAGTTAAACTATGTAAACATGTTTAGATTGTTTCATCCTTTGCAAAGATTCGGTTTGCTTTTTATCTATTCTGTACCGCAATTATATCGGTTGTGAATTTTTAAGAATACTTTTAAAATGAAATATGTATTTTAATATAATGTTTTGGAATTTATGGAAGCGTATTTCAAAGTTATTTCTCATTGATACCTGATACGTTTACAAATTAGGGAATAAATTATTTTCTACAATAAGCTTCTCATTTCAAAAAAAAAAAAGAAAAACCCTTTTTTTTAATAAAAATCTTAATTTTTTACAAACCTCAGTGCTTTTTCAATCCCTTTTCCACGGCTTTTAAACCCAATTCACAGCTTAAGTTTAAATTTGGTTTAAGGGCTGCACACAAAAGTGATTTGACCTAAGATTGCAGTTTCAGTACATACTGAATTTGAAATATTTTACAAAATGGTAGATACTGTTAGAATCCTAAATGATGCAGCCAAAGATAACAAGAAAATAAATGCCAATATTTTATAACATATCACATGTTTTGAAAAATCGATGCTTCATAGTCCATAAATTATAATTTAATAAAGAGTTTAAACAATAGCTTCTATTCGATTTGGAATTTCCATTGAAATGAAAATATAACATATTGTTAAATCCTGAAACATTATGGTTATAAATGTTTTCATATTATTATGAAATTTATTGTAACTGTAAGGCAGTAAAAGATAAAATTTCGACTATTAATAAGATACCTGTATTTTTCAGTTGCATTTATTCTGATGTGATGCATCATTTTACCCCATCTAAATTTCACCAAACTCTATGTCAATTTAGAATATTATACGCAGAGTTTATGGTCGGACAAATATCATATTTCAGAACAACTATATCCTTTATAAGTCTGATATAAAGCTTAATTATTTCTATCGTTAAATAATACGAAATATTAAATTTATTATCCAAATGTCCCGAGGTAAAACATACAAGGAGTAGCATTTCCTATTAAACTGCTTCGTGAAAGTAATATATATTTGACCTTTACCATTTTCAAAATGTTATGAGTGTGATAACTTAAGAAAGTAATCTGTGAAATTTCCCATGATATGCTTTGAGAATAATTATCTATAAAATGGGGAAAATAAGAATGTTACAAAATATATACTATTTTTCAGATTGTTTGTTTCTATATTATTCTACTAATTAAATGTTGTATTTTCGCCATTAATTAATTTATAATTAACATAACCTGATAAATATATATATAATGTTTAAACATGTTGCATAACTATACTAATACATATTTATACTAGTATACTATACATTTGTGCATAGTATATTGCTATAAATTTTTATAATATATTAGTATATACTAAGCATAAATACAATATATATATATATATATATATATGCAAAATATAGACGAATATACTATGCATGTACTATACAAACTTAAAGATATATTTTCCCGTATATATATTCATTAGTAAATATTTCTGCATAACAAAGCCAACGACAACAAAATTAGATTGTGTCTGCAGTCATGAACCGAGATAGCAATTAACAACAAAGCTTACGTAACCATATTGAGAATTACGACTAGCGAAAATTCTTCTGAGTTTGGTCCGAAATAAATAAATAAAATGAATAATAAATAATAAATATATATATATATATATATATATATATATATATATATATTTATTTATTTATTTATTCAGCAAGTACGAATGTATGTATTACGTTCAGTATCATAAAAGAAAATCTTCTCTCCCTCAAAAATACTTTAACAAGTACTTTAATAAATTTCTTTTCGAAATAACAATATTTAATTCACTCTTTTAAACACCCATCTCTTACTGTCAAATCTATATATTTTTCATTTTGTCATTGCAGTTTTGCAGAAGGATTTGTTTGCCTAACCAGCTCAAAAGTTTATGCGATGTTGGAGAACCTGGCATTTCCCACTCTCGCATTCAAACACTTAATTCTATTTTCACCCTATCGGCGAATTCTTGTACGAAATTCAATTATCAATTGCATTCTATTTTCATTGTACTCAACGTCTTCCCTAAAACTTTGAACATCTCACGAGTCTTTGACTTTCTTCATATGTTTTCTCAATTTTATTGACAGAGAGCTGCAGAGTCAATTTCTCTAATGAAATTTCCAAGAGCTCTTTCCATTATTGATATTGATAGCTCAACTAGTGCTGCCGCCGCTTTATAGAGAATGTCCCAATAAATTTCAATAGACATGTTATCTCGAGAAAACTAGTAAATCCCCATTACCTTTTTATCCAGTGATCGCAAAATATAGACAACGAACAGTATTAAATTATCGTAGGTATTTTTTTAGCTAACGGCGATATTTCTATTTTTTGTTTTGTTTGTTAATTCACATACCTAAAGTTTATTTCATCTAACAATTTACAAAATCATTTTCACGAGTCTAAGAGAAAATAACATTTTAGATGTAGCTACTACTCTAAATTTGTCTGAACATAAGATATATTAACTGTTGAAAACCTTTGACAAAGTGGCTTCATATTACTCGTATTTTATATATAACTTTATTTCCTGTTCTAGAACATAAATGTCTGTGCTATTTTTTTTGTTGTTCTTTTATCGTGAAAATAATACCAAATATTTTACTAATCATATGTGGGAACAATGAAGAAAATTAAATGAAATATTAATGGTTTACTTAAAATTTCGTTTTATGTCAATCTTGATTATTATTGCTTTAACATCACTAAATTTTCTTTCTTACTTTTATAGTGTTGAGTAAGCTTTGAGATTCAAAAGAGACAAAACACATTTTAGTCTTCAAATGTGTCTGTTTTTGAACTGAATATTATACTTAAAGCTTCTTTTTAACTAAGTTTTAAAAGTTATGATCTTTTCGTCTTTAAATAGCTAATTGTTTCCTAAGTTAAGAAAACTGCGTAAATAATTTTATGAAGTATATAAAATAACTCCTCCATATATAAGGATAAGTTAATTATTTTCTACTATACGAAAAAAGAAATTGAATTCTTGGTTTTGTAAGAAAAATCTGCTTTACGATACTTAATAAATTCCTAGGATGCTTTCAAGTGCAATGTTAAAAAAACTACAGCTATGAATTCCTATTATAAACAGAATCTAGCCCTCATATTACACAATATACCACCCTCTAGCTGGAAGACCTCAAAACGTTTTCTCAAATACACATTACATTAATTTAACTGTTCCTTTTACAGGTGACACTAATTGAGTAACCTAGGGTCCTACTTATCCTAGTGGTAGCGCGTTGGGATTTAGACTTTCAGCTCAAAACCTGATGAATGCTGTTAATTACCCTCGTGTCAAGACCGGATATCAACACCTTAAATCCACAGACCAAACATGCACAACATACGACCCGCTGGCTATGCCTCTTTGGCCCGCGAATCTTTTGTAATATTGTAAATGTAAAATTATAAGGAATGTTATTTTAATATTTATGAAATATTTAAGAAATGAATATTAATATCTATTTATTTTTTATATAATCATCAATTTATTTTTACTAAGATAAAATATTTTCCATTTTCATATATATATACTATTTTCTTACGGTCCGCAGCACCTTTCCTTAAAGTAATATGGTCCTCATCACATTTCCAGTTGTGCAGGCCTCCGTAAACCGGAAAGTTATTCTATGACGTCAGTGGGTAGGAGAAGGTACAAGCTCCCCAAATGTCGCCCCTAGGGGGTATTTGGTCAATATTAAAGTGGCATCTGGCTAAAGTCGGACTCCGAATCATGTGGTGCCATTTTAAACCCGCAAATCTCTTCCCACAGTCCAGATCTGGTCTGGCATGTTCCGGCCAGAAAGAGAGGGGAAGGGGGAAAAGATCCAAAAAGACGACACAACTTATTTTAAATTCAGTTCACGAAAATTTTCTTCTTGCTATATTGAGTAGTTAAATTTCTAAACCAGATGGTTCTTTATCTCAGATTATTATTGTTATTTTATTTCTTCTTTAACCCTTTGAAGATCGCTGTTTGCACAGTGCAAATGCCTAAATCTCGTCTTTTTTCCATTGCATTCAATGTATGCCAGTTAAATGTGCAGAAAAATAGTTAGTACTTCCATATGTTATCAGTTTAAAGATGTAAAAACGTTTTACAACCTTTAATTGGAAAAAAGAAATTCAAGATTCTTTAGGTTAAAAAAATATCGAAAAAAATTCTGCTCCGTGCAAATAGTGAAGATTTTTGACCCTGAAAGGGTTATCCAACCAGTAAGTTACAAAAACTTTGCTAACAAGTAATATAGAGAATGAAATGGAGGATCATCTTTCAATTTTCAACTTCGGTTTACATACGATATCTCTAGTATTTCGTAGTAAGTTTTAACACTTCCTGCCAATCGCTAACACGGAAATTTAAAAATATAAAACAGAAAAGGAATAGGAGCCCTTTTCTCAAAGCCATATAAACATAATCAGCTGAGCTTGAAATTTGAAAGTCACAGATGTAAATGGATCAAGGAGAGTGTGCAGCTGTTCATTTTAGTCATATAATAGAATTTCTTGATAAATACCTTTATAGATTGCCCTTATTTTGAAAAACGTTAATTTACTTTATAATGCAACACATGTTTTTCTGCTATTTCAGCAAACTCATTTATAGTATAGTAAATTCATTTATAAAAAATTAAATTCCATGCAGCTACTATTAATATTATTCACGATGCAAAACTGTTTATCGGAAATTCTGCCAAACTTTTTAACTATTTAAATGTATTTAATTCCAGAAAATAAAAAAAAGATTAGAAAATAAGTAAATCAGGCTTTTGTAGTAAAGTGAAAAAACACTAAAGGGATTAAATTTGTTAAATATTATTGACACTCTATGAAAGAAAATCTTCTCCTTTACTCAAGAGTGTTTCTTCTTTTCTACTAGAATAAACTACTTCTTTAGACTAAGAAATAAATTTGTGTTAAATATAAATAGAATTACAATGAAAGTTTTATAGTTTATTATCAAACACATTAAAAGTTCTTTATTATTTGAGTCTGTTCTTCATAAACCCTTTTAAATAATAACTTATTTCATTGAGTTATTTGAATTATATGACATTTGGACATTTCTTTAAAAAGTACATCATTTAATTTTTGTACTGAATTTTAGTGATATCTCATAGTATATAGGGAAACACAATTTTATATATTTCACAATATAACACAGGCCTGCAACCAAAAAAGTATTTAGAAACCAAAAGCAGATACTGATAGATATTTGGACGCTGATTTAAGGAAAAATAGTAAAACAATTCCATAACGTACCAATTTTTCAAAAAAATAAATAAAATTGAAAAAATTGAAAATTGAAAAAATTGAAAATTTTGATTTTTGTAGCCACGAAAATCGATTGTGTAAATTAAAGAGGAGGATGGGCACATAGTGTCATAAGTCGTCATTACTGGAGAACTGGAGATATTTTGTCTCTGGTGCGAAAAAAAAGGAAAAAAGAAACAATCTAAAGAATTTGCCGAACTCTTAGGATCTAGGCTAAAGCAAAAGAATTTATTGGCTCATGGTACCCCTTTCTCATGGTTCAGAAAAAGAGAAACAGATTTCGTTCCATACTTTTCTCATGATAGTGGCTTGGTTTACTGTAGGAATATCCCTGTATTGATGGAGGTGTTTAATATACAGTATTACGTGAACGAGTGGAGGCTCTTTATTGAATCTTCAAAATGAAGCCTCAAAGTAGTGCTTATGCCTAATGGTAGCAAGTATACTTCAGTGCCATTAGGACATTATGTGTACCTGTAAGAATCTTACGAGAATTTAGCTTTGATTCTCACCCATTTGAAATATAAAGAACATGGATGGATGATATGCGGCGATCTAAAAGTGCTTTCCATGCTTATT
Organism: Dolomedes plantarius; assembly: GCA_907164885.2. NCBI lineage: Eukaryota > Metazoa > Arthropoda > Arachnida > Araneae > Dolomedidae > Dolomedes > Dolomedes plantarius. The sequence continues at coordinate 61,043,428 of OU015496.1, read as the reverse complement.
GGACAACAAGCAGGAAACACCAAATACCCCTGCTTCTTGTGTGAATGGGACAGTCGGGATAAAATGAATCATTGGATCAAAAACGATTGGCCGCAAATGAAAGCATTAACACCCGAAAACAAAAATGTAGTAAAAGAAAGTTTGGTTGATCCCAGGAAGGTCCTGTTGCTTCCACTTCTCATCAAGCTTGGCTTGATGAAACAATTTGGTAAAGCTCTTTCAAAAGAAGGAGAGTACTTTAAATACCTAGCCAACAATTTTCCAGGACTGTCGGAAGAAAAAATAAAGGAAGGTGTTTTCTTAGGTCCAGATATTCCGAAACTTTTTAAAGACAAAGTGTTTGAAAGCAAAATTCTTTCGAGGGAAAAAGAGGCCTGGGGAGCTTTTAAAGAAGTCGTCACAAAATTTCTCGGGAACGTTAAGGACTCCAACTATAAATCTATCATGGAAAACGTGTTAATGAAATTCAAAGAATTGGGTTGTTCAATGAGTTTGAAAGTTCATTTTTTAAATTCGCATTTGGACTACTTCCCCTTTTTGGTGCAGTTAGTGATCTTGGGGCAATTAGTGAAAAACAGGGTTAAAGATTTCACCAAGATATCATAGAGATGGAGCTTAGATACAAAGGTAGATGGAAAGTCAGTATGATGGGGACTACTGTTGGATGCTACACAGAGAAGTCCCGCGTACTGACTGCAACAGACTAAGTGCTAAAACGAGCTTTCAGGGAAAAATGAAAATAAAGCATTAAGGATATATGAATCCAGGATGTATTAAACAATGGTAACCATTAAATGATCTAATTAATAAAATTTCTAATTAATATATATTTAGAAAATCATTTCCAACTGTTTTATATATTAATTCATTCGTAAATAAAATATTTAAAAATATTTTGAAAAGACCTTCTTCTCCCCAGAATATGTACAGTAGGCTTTCTTGTCCATATATTCAAGCCCATTTTGTGAAAAATCCTTACGTGATTAGGAAAAGTGGATGTCATATTTGAAATCAGCACACCAAATAATATAAAATTCAGTCATTACATTTCAAACACTTTTCTATGACTTACATTTTTCAGGCCTGTGTAATTAGCGAGGTGGCGACATGTTTGAATTAAATAATAATTCATCGGTAGGCAGAGAAGTATTAGGTGTTATTATCACTATAAAAAATTCCGAAATGGACTTCTCGACGTCATAATGAACAATAAATTAGTTTGAAACACACCGCCACACTCTTATTCTGAAATATAAAAAGTTGTGTTTTCGCGTTTGCACTTTCCACAAGTTTGCTGTATGCCATAGTAACCATTTTCGTTTATTTGGATCGATAATATATCAAATGCTACTATTTCTTACTAATATTAATATTTATAACTTAGTGAGAATTTTTCTTACGTGGACTTATTCAAATTTCAGCGAATTTCAGAAGACAAAAAATATATAATGTTTGATACACTACAGAAAATATGCGTTAAACATTTTGTCAAAATATCATTTGTTTAAAAAAAAAACTTTGATCTATACAGATAGGAAATTCTTCAGTACAAACTTAGGAGTACAGGAAGAGGAAAAAATTTTAATCCACATAACTTTTATTAGATTAAACCAGATATGCGTCATACGAAATGTTACATATATTTTTCTTGGGAAAAACATGGTTACACAATATAGGGGTACATTTTATTATTATGCCCGGATGTGTTGAGTTGAGGCATCCTGTGCTTTGATCAAAGTATCAGATCTTTTAGAATGACCCTTGTATACATAAATCATACGCGGAAGTCATCGACATCCTATCTTCTAAACAGCAAAGTCAAGTGTTTTCGCCATTTATTTCGCAGTGGCTAGACAGTGAATGCAGTTTAATCTGCTAGTGATGTCAAACACAAGATTGTTCATACATTTTGTTTGACAGAAGTGTTATACTATCTATTTTATGTATCATATTTTGTGATTCAAAATTTTATCGTTTTTTCGAACATACTATAGAGTTAAAACTTGCAAATCATGGTACAAAAGGGAGAAACAATAATTGAAGATAAGTATTTTTAACCAATATGAAGTCTAGAATAATAAGTCATATATGCATTACCCTTGATAAACATTAACAGTAGAAGATGGAAGATATGAGCTTCTGTAAAACCACTCCCGTTTCAAGTTTATATAGGAATTATATTTTCCATAACTACGTTTTCTTTAGTATTTTTTGTGGTACTTAAAAACTTAAATAAAACAGCTAGCTCGGCTTAACACAATGCATTGATTGTAATGCAGAAATGCATAACATTATCATACTAAAGCACGTAAATTTGTCAGTGGATAGATAGTAAAGTCTTCAGATTCATATTATCTACTATGTCCTTGCTTCTATTTATATTCCACCACATAGAGAAATACACTGCTTTAGGGTGCAAAACCGCATAGTCTCAATTTTTTCTATCACTTAATTTTGTTTCTATTAATACTAAACGTGACAGACAGTGATGGATACAGGGCCTAAGGCTTGTAAATACAGATACAAAATAACTTGTCTCTAAGCAAAATTCCTCAAATTTCTTTTTTCAAAGGCTCAGCATTAAAGTACTAAAGTCCGTAGTTTTGGAAATACCAATATACGAGTAGACCCACAAATAATAAACTAAAATGTGCAACTCTGACAGTGAGCAGTGTTTTGAATTGTTTTCTCATCTATGCACTACTTTCGGCACATAATTCCTCAAATACAGAGATATGTTGCTTTGTGAATCAAAACTGCAAAATACCAATATTTCATGCACCGACTTGATGGATAAATGTGATTTGGCTTGGAAACAAAAAAAAAAAAGTAGAGTCTCAAAATCAACACTCTTTAATATTTTTTCCAATGACCCAACATTAAAAAACAAATGTACTGAGTCTTGGAAATATCAATACAGAACTGCAAATAGCTGACATACTAAAATGATCATCTCAGTCAATGGATGGTCACGAGTTTGATATGGATGTCTATTTATGCTGTCTCTTCGATACATAATATATGCATATAATCAGATGCTGCTTCATGGTTCAAAACTGCAAAATATGTTTTTTTTTAAATTTCTAATACCATAACAATTAACATATGTATGTTTGGAAATACAATTAAAGACACACAAAAGTATTCATAGCTCTGCATAATTATGACTAACACTGATTTCAAAATACCTATGTACATGTTAACACTCTAAAATTATGTTAGTAAACAAGGGTCTTTAACTGTTTAAAACTCTTGTCTTAAAATGGATAATTCCAAAAAAGGATAACAAATATTAAGTGAATAAATTTTTTTGCATATAAAAAAATTTAAACCTTTTGTATCTATATTTAATTGAAACATTGTTACTTCAGTAAACTGGTATCAAGTCGTAGTAAATCCCAACATATTTTCTTCAAATACTCAAAAGGTTTAAACGCTATTTTAAAACTTTTCAAAAACTTTGTTATTTTTTTTCATGCTGAAACACTAACACACATATCATTATTGTATAACATTATATTTTATATAAATTTTCCCTAGTAATAGAAAATATTTTCTCCTAGCTCATGAACAGAAATGTAAAACGAAAATTTAACACTACCTTAGTTCCACCTAGAAAGAAAATATCAGCTTCCTTTGTCACAAAAAACACATTCATTTCTCCTTTCTCCTTGCCATACACCGTAAATACATTTTCAAAATATACCCTTAATGAAAACTCAAGTATTGCAAATTAAAATTATGTTATTTCCCACTATCTAAAAATTTCCAAGGATTTAACCCAAATACAAAAATTCTTAGTTTCTATTTTTCAACATTTAATCTAACTCTAATTAAAAATCTGTTTTAACGTATATCTTTCTTCTCCTTCGTGACGACCTATTTCAAGAGTCGTAAAAAACTGTAAAATGCCTTTTTGTCCATCGTCATGACAACGGAGTAATAATAATACGAAATGCTTCGATTCTCCTCAATGACACCGTGCTAAATCATCTTCGCCATTAATTAGAAGAATCGCGAAGTTTTATTTTCTTTGCTACAAGTAAGAAAACTTTATTATGTATTGTACAACAAGTATGTTACTTGCGATATTGAAGGAAGTTTTGCTGCTATCTTCCAATTTCTTGAAGCGAAAAATATTTATTGAACGGCGAACTGTCGGGGAGTAAATCTAATAAACTTTCGTTATATATCCGCAAGTTGTGTCGCAATTGGACATTTCTGCCTTTATTTTTTTGTTGTTTTTCCGAAAAATTTTGATGTCATGGTTATGTTTGATAAGTAGAAATATGTTTTCGCTCTTCTTATATTTTTGCGAACTTTATTTCGTTATTTAAATATTGGTTGTGTATTTATTTTTAAGTTTTACTATGAAATATTTTGTTCGTTTTTTTCAAGTTGTGTTTGACTTTAGGTATTATCTTATTTGCAAAACATGTTTTAAAATTCTGAAATCAAAATAAATTCAAAACCACTTATATTGCAAAATTTATCTGCAAATTTTTATAACAATCAATATATATATATATATATATATATATATATATATATATATATATATATATATTACTCTAATAGTTGCCGTGTTCTGTGTATGTATCTCTCATGTAACGCTTCCGGATCAACCGCTTCATAAATACATCAGCCTATGGCATCCATTTTATTTTATGGGTTAGGCTTAACAAGTTAAAAGTAAAGTTAAAAAAATTTGCTATCTAAACCCAGATAATTTATTAGAAACATCGTAACATCGACACAAATCAACTTTATTTCGATTTTTAGACGGCTCCAATAAACGGTTATGACAGTTAAAAAATATCTCCCCACCGTTTAGAAATGTTCTCAGCATAAAATATCTTTACATTGTAACGTATTTTCGTTGTGATTTTCATATTCATTAGAGAATCTCTTTTCCGCCACGTTTCGCGTTATCACAGTGTTTCAATTAAGTTAATAACAAGTACTTATTCTATGTACTCAGAACTTGAAAATGTAAACACGAGTAAGTCATTCATTCACCGTGATACATTCATCGTCGTTAATTTAAGAAAAATTCAATCAGAGAATTTTTTTTCACAGTAAAACAGTTTTAAAACTGAATATTTATAAATTGCATAACACGTGACGTTCATGTGCTCACGTGTGGCTTTCGCGTGATTTTTGGTAAAGAATTATATTATTGTATTTTTAATATTTATTATTGCATTTTTAATATTACATTTAGTAGTACTTTTATAACAATTCCGCCACCTTTCCCGTTATTATAGTGTTTCCATTAAATTAATAACAAGTTTTCATTTTATATACTCAGAAATTGAAACATTTTATATACTCAGAAGTTTTGTTTTGAGAATATTCCGCAGTAACTAAAATTGTCAATGTTGCTCATTAAATGATTAGTATCAAGGTAGTTAAATTTGGGTGTATTGCCAATATATAAATTATTTAACATACTACCTGATTGTTTGATCGATTAATATCATATTCTTGAATTGCGTTGTGTTTTTTTTTTTTTAATAAGCTAATCATCTGAGTGAAATTGTAAATGGATAGATTTATTGAACAACACACATAAATACATTACAATACATACATGAACCAACATACATAAATACATTACAATACATTTCATAACTATTATCCTAACTACCTTATTTAATTCTTCTATTTTTTTAATATCTATACGTGGACTTCATTGTACTCAACTACATATAATTCACTTAGTTATGACTGAGGTATTATTTAAATAGTTAATGGATGAGTTATAGATAGGCATACACAGTGTTACAGGGTCAATGAATGACTGCCACACGTACCTTTACTGATGCTTCATTTGTAGACATGGGCACGCGTCTGGAATCACGATGCACCTTGCACGGTAATAGCTTAGGCGGGGGGGGGTCTAGCAGGTAGCTGATGGCGGACGTCCTTCATTAGGTCCCCTGGGAGCGGGTAGTCACTCTTTCGTCTATCGGCCAGTTCTCGGGAATCGCTTTGTCATCCGTCGGGTCAGGGAGCACGTCTCGCAGCAGGACTACCAGTTCTGGTTCACGTTCACTGTCGATGGGTCAAATCGTCGGGTATCGCCTCTTTCAATATCGCTCTTTCATTCGTCGGGGGATGGCTTTCGTTACGTATTACGACCCTTCGGTCATCTTTCTTAGGCATAAAAAATCTCTGTGTCTAATCTTTATCCCACTTCTATTTATATCTGTCTCTTCTGCCGCTAACTCCTCCTATATTCTCTTGATTGGGCCCTTGTTTTTTCTGGTAGTATCCATCCCGCCCTGCTGAAGGCGTTTATTCTCATCTCATTACCCGACCTTTCCCGGGGATCGCATTTGATCTGTTCCGCTATCCTCTCGCCTCAGACCTCCTAATATTTCGGCTAAGTCATTTTTCTTCCGTCTTTCATCCCTCTCTATTCATCTTCTCCCTTCTTAAAGACCTATTTTTCATTTTAACCGTTTCCCATCAGTCATCTCTTATCGTTCCATAATTGCTTCGTTCAACTTAATCATCTGGCGTCTCCTCGTAGCGTTTCTTATCATACCCTAATGACATTTTATTTCTTCAGGATCTATCTACCGTCACCGCCTATTGTATCCAATATTCTCTTTTTACCCTCTTCTCTGGACTATTATTTTCCCCAGTTTGCTTCATCTTCCGACATTTTCAAAGGTTCATTCATTATCCATTTTACTTTATATAATGTCACCCTTTAACCGTGACAATATATATTACTTTATATATATCTATTATATATATATATATGTATTATATATATAATAGTTATATGTATATTTTATATATCTATTTCTTTGGGTTTTTTTTGCCCCCCCCCCCAAAGAAATAGATATTGCAATATGAATATGTAATTATAAATATGGCATTAAAAACATTTTTATCCGTTCAACTGGGCCGCACCCCCAAGATTAAATCCTGGGTGCGCTACTGTATATATATATATATATATATATATATATATATATATATATATATATATATATATATATATATATATATATATATATATATATATATATATATATATATATATATATATATATATAGCATATTATCACATTTTAAACATATAGCATATTTTTCACATTTTAAACAAATTTAGGCAAAAATATATTTGTTTATATACTTTAGATTTCTACGGTGTTTTAAATTTCATTAATACTTTGTTGTATGATATATATTTCATGATACTGTGTAAGAAAAATTTAGTGAGATTCGAGTAAATTAATTTTAAATTCTCACATGGCGGTAATTTTTTTGACATAAATAATTCTATGGTCCGCTTGTTTATTCGTTATGCCGGTAAAGCTTAATCAATTAGATAGATTTTCTCGATACGATAAAATACATTCTAGCATGTAGTCACGGTGATTGAAGGATGTAAAAAAAATCTTTACTCTATCTTTTTTTAATTATTACTGACGAAAAAAAGCTACACTTCATCATAATGGCACGTGCGAGATATTTTACAAAGTTTGCATTTAGTATTTAATTGAGTGTCACTTAATGCTACTTTGTGTCACCTTATGAAAATAAATAGATCTTAATTTGATGTAATTAATTTTATATAATTAATCTCATGTCATTCATAAAAGCTATAGATACTGATTTATTTTCTATGATAATATTTTGTTTTCCTCAAATATGACAAAACTGTGATAGGGACATGGGAGCAAACAGTTATACCATCAAAGGGAGATTTTCTAAATTATCGTAAGGATTAGGTAAAAGATATTTATAGAAATAACACAGATATATGGCTCGTTAGCGAAAAAACAGAAAGAAGAAAGCATCGATTTATTTATGTTCGCTTTTATATATTATGTTTATGCAAAATCATGTAATAACATGCTTAGCCATCTGAATTTCAGCATTCTTTAGTTCTACTATTTTAATGGCCACAGAACCATCTATGATTTCACTTGAATTAGAAACCAGTATTCCTCCATAGCATTTATATTCATAAGATTTCTGTAATAACAAATTTGTAACTCAGCCAAATATGCTGTAAATGGCTATCACAGACATTAGTGTATAACATACTTACTTTTGCACAATATGTATATTCATTAATATTTACAGTGTAAACATTTCTTATATTACAAAAAAAACTGTAAGATTCATTGTAAATATTCCGCTGTAGAGTTAATAAGTTTCGTTGTATTTATTTCGTTTTTTAATTACAAGCGTTATTTGATTTGTCCATTTTTGTTAGGGTCATTTTGATATACATAAAGTGCGAAACTTTCATTACGAATTAGGTACTTTATGTACTTTAGGTGCAATTAGGTACTTATTTTGCCTAAAGGAATATGGTTACTAGAATATGAAATATTGGTGGGTAAGACTTAGATATGTAAGATTGCTGGAACAATGACATTACTCTTGTAAATTCGTTGGTGTTTTTGAATAGATTTTAAACTGTACGTCTGTGCAGAAACTTCAAATTTCAGAAGATGGGAAAGAAAAGTATATTTTTGAGATATTTTTCCAAGACGGCTGGTACTTATTCTGAAAACATTGGGCAATATCCACCACTACTAGTGTTAGGTACTTTACTGGAATATGTAATATTGGTGGTTAAGATTTAGATATATAAGATTGCTGGAACAATGACATTACTCTTGTAAATTGGTTAGTGTTTTTGACGCCGCGGGAATATTTTGACCTGCTATGTATAAAGAGATTAGACACAGAGGATAAAGGTTATTTATAAAAGCTGCTAACGTTCGAGAAACCGCCGCGCAATCGGTATGTTGTAGTTCAAAGCTGGGTCCAACTAATCTAGTGGATCAGAATAGAAACTTTATAATTAGTTTATACTTTGCTTCCGAATGAGGAATAGTAGTAAAAAGTTATACTTTTTCATTTTAAGCTGGTTCTTAGATGGACTAATGAAGGGCACACTTGCAACAAGTTTTTCAATGGCTGTCTGAAATAGCTTTCCAGTATGAAATGGCAGCACTTCTTGCAAATCCTAAAAAATGCACAATTTGGAGGATAATGGTGATTTTTGAACAATAGAAATTTTAACTAAGAGTTATATTTTAACCAAGGGGAAATATTTTTTTTTATGGATGAACTAAAATACTTTCAATAAATTATCTCATTATTCAACCCACTTTAGTTTTAGCTTTTTTTATAATAATCTCATGAATATAGATAATATTAAAATATCGCATTGCACAAATTTGATTTAATATAATGCATCATATATCATTACATTATACAAAATTTCCCCTGCTCCAGAAAGCCTTGAATAGATGATATATTCAATGAATTTTGTCCAGAAAATATAAGGATCAGCGCACGACAAAGAACCAAATTTTTTTCCAAATATGAGTTGGATAAGGCTTGCACATTCCATTAGATAAATAGTTTCAGTAAAACAGAAGGAGTCAAATTTATAAAGTACATAGAGGGGACTTTGAAATTTCAAGTGAGTCATTTGTCAAAATGGAGTTCGTTTCGGATCTGAAAGAATCTTCAACACAGCAATTCAATTTGTAAGAGGCAGTTCGTAGTCGAGTGGAATGGAAATAAATGGTGGTGAAAAATACTCTTTCTTCATGGATCCTTTGACGCATCAGTAATTCTATTCGATATGATTAGTAAAAAAAAGCAATACTGTATAGAAATTATATTCACTGAGGTTGCCGACGTAATACATTTTAAATATATGAACAAGTGATTGCATTCATGGGAAACATTTTAATATACTACAATTATTTACTAATTATAATTTAAGGAATTATCAAATATTAATGTGAAATAACGTTTCTAATGTTATAAGCGAAAACTGTTTTTCATACAAATTTTATCTGCCACACTTAATGGATTTAATTAAGTCATAGCGATAATACAAGTAAATTAGTTTACAATACATTCGAATGTATAGTTTATTATCAACAAAAGCAAATATCTTTAAATGTTCAAATAATACATACAGTGTTAAACAATATTTACAAAGTTATTAAAGCTATTACTGTAGGGAATATTTTCATAGTAAATTCGGCATTACATATAAAGAATATGTAATAATTATCTGGAAATGTCATACAACTTTAACTTTTGCAAATGAATTCCGGAGCTAAAAAACAGCATACATCAGGGATGGCCGAGACCAACAGTGTTAAAAGCCATTTGAGAATGTTTATATACACAAGATGGTCAAAAATAGAATTATATCATATTTGTTATAGAAGAATTTTTTATCGAAGTTTTTATAAAATATTACATTATCCAATTGGTAGAATAATTAATATTTATGATTTTTAAATAGTTATTTATTAAATAATTATTTTTCTTCTTAGATTCATAAATTATCCCAAACCTGGCCTATATATTGAGTTGTTGCAGTTCGCAGTCATCCAGTTAAATGTTCATTATATGAAGAGAAAAAAAGTGTGAAAAAAAAATCAAACAACAATTTATAAGACCATTCATGTAAAAAATATTTGTAAAAGTTTTCTTTGCTAAATGAGCTACAGAACAACAAAAATAGCTGCAGGCCGCGGTTTGACAACCCCATTCATATACAGGGTCATCGGAAAAGGTTGGACACATTTCATATAATCATATTTAATGAAATGATTACAATACAAACAATTCTTTCTTTGGGTAATGTACAGAATTTAATAGAATTTTACCCTAATAAGTTTCAATATGAGCACCGTTGGTTGCTCTACACCTATCAATTCGATAATCAATCTCTAACCAAGTGTTACGGAGCATGTCTGACGTCACTGTGACAATTACATCGGCAATTCTCTTCCGTAAATGTGTCGAGTCCCGTACCTTTACGCTGTATACAATGTTCTTGACGAAACCTCAGATTTGTACTTCGCTAACCACAACACACACTGAGCTTTCTCCTGAACGGTCGGCATTGCACTGACGGAAAGCCGAACGGAGACCTTGCCTCGAATCGGCGCAACGTTCCAAGTTACGGTTGCGTACCAGTTACATTTAGAAATTTTCGACACTTGCCAAGTTGTTTGAAAAGAATATTATTATGTTTGAAAATAATATTATTGCGAAAGAATATTATTGCCTTTTTCGATGATCCTGTATATTTCTATAGCCCACAAGTCTGCATACTAACTGTGAGTCTGGTGCGCAGATGATGAAATTATTTTCTAATGTAATTCATTTAGAGAAAGTTTTATTAGCTTTAAAAAAAAGTTAAATATGAAGAACTTTTTTAAAAAATTGTAGGTGGTAAAAAGAAAATTGTTAGTGGTTCGAGCATAGTTGATAATTTTATTTCTTTACACAAAGAAAGCTAAAACATTTTCTAGTGTATTATAAGAATAGTTATATAATGCTATTATGATACTTACGCGCACATCTAAAATATTCATTTCGCACACAAATAGTAAAATAATTTTTATTCACATTTATGACAAAGCAAATTTTTCAATTTCCTGACAGGCTTGAGTCTGAAATATGTTTTAAGATCATCATTTCCTTAATGATATATTGCAACTAGTAAAACAATATACGATAAAATACTAAGACTTTTGAAGAAGAGTTTAAAATTTCATAGATGCTAGAGATTATGTGAAGGATATATGGGGAGCTATGTATTGTTCATGAATGCAAAGGTCATGTATAAATAATGCCCATGATTATAGAATGTGAGACGAATAAAAATAAACATATAAAGATTAATGCTTTCAGATTTCAGCGATATAAATCACACGACTGCGTTTATATAATATAAAAAATTCAGACATGTTCTCATATGATAAATAACACTGGAATGTTTCAATAAATATGCTTAGTCTGAAATACCTCTTGTTATCCTTTTACTTGTTAAAAATTCTTTAAGCAGATAAAAGGTTAGTTATGTCACTAATTTATAAATGAAAATGTCTGTATTGTTTTTCATTGTTGTTATAAAAAATCACCGTTTGGGAACTATGTTTCCACCTGCGTCATACATTATTTGATAAATTACCCTTATCTTAAGTGAACTTTTATTACAAAACTCAAGACAATGTCATAGTCTACTAAATTTCCTCTATATTTTTCTGTCTGTATCAGTAATTTATGATGGCATTTTTATGAACTTATATCTTTAATCCTTTGAGGGGCGCCGTTTGCACAGTGCAAACGCCTAAAACTAGTCCTTTTTTCACTTGCATTCCATGTATTCCAGTTAAATGAGAAAAAAATGGGTAGTACTGCCATCTGTTATCGGTTTAAAGAAGTAAGAACATTTTGCAACGTTTAATTGTAAAATATTTCAAGATTCTCTAGGTTAAAAAAAAGGGAAAAGAATCTGCACTGTGCAAACGGGAGAGTTTGTTGCCCCTGAAAGAGTTAAAGCGTGTGAATCTCATAGAGAACTTTCTAAGAGAATACTCTGTTGCAGTTTCTTCTGAGCTTTTGTAACGGAAATTTCAACGTCGTTACTAATTTATCCAGAATCTCACTTTGGCAATTTCAGCCAGCTATATTAGTTACTCAAAAACCAAATTTTATGTTTAATATATAGATTATGTGAATGGAAATCGTCAAACAAAGACATCAGTTGTGAGTTAATTTAAAAAAAAAATTTTTTTTTAAAATTATTTGGGTAAAATGAAAATCAAATATATCAAAATTTCATTTATTATTTGATAAATTGCCATTATCTTAAGTGAAATTCCACTGTAGAACTCTTTAATTGGTTGTGTCCTAAAAAGTCATACTCTTATTAATTTCCACTATATTTTCTGTCTCTTTCGTTAATTTATAAACTTTTTATGAACTTATATTGTTAGTTCATGTTAACCATAGTGTTAAACTTTAAAAAAAAAACATTGTTGGGGGTTCAACAGTGTTGACAACTTCCAGGCCACGCCCAAGTAGGCTTTAAGGAATGATAGTGCGGATTCAGTTTATAATACGACGACAAGGGTCGGAGACCTTTTCAGCTAGGTGCCATCCCAATTTTGACCGAACACCCCCAGGTTCGACATTTGTGTCGATCGTACCCTGTCCCAGTCTTCCTGACTTTATAGAGGGACTTTTAGGTCTACGGATTTAACGCGCTGATATCCGGAGTAGACACGACGGTATTTAATGGTGCTTGTAGGAATTGGAACTAAGTACCCTCGACGCCGATAGACGATGCGCTACCTCGTTTCCGTTGTTTCTTCTAGGCTATTGTAACGGAAACGGCAACATCGCTATTGATATATTAGAAATTATTTTTGTCAATTTTAGCCTGTTATTCCTATTAAGCCCTAATAGCTAAATTTTCTGTTTGAAACATACATTATGTGAATAGGAATATTCTAATAAAGACCTCAGTTGTGGGTCAGCAAATTTATTTATTTATTTATCAGCAAATTTATCGACTAACAAAGGGTTTTGGGTAAGAATCAAATAAAACAAAACTATTGTTATGTCATTTAAGGAAATAAAATATTCCTGTAATAAAAGTAGTTAAAAATAAGTAAATGGAACATATGTTTACTTCATGAAAAAGTATGACAGTTTAGAACAATGAAAAAATTTTTTAGTGTTGTCTGAATCACACTTAAATTGCGTCATAGTTTAAAAAATAAAGAAAACTCTGTTATGAACATGATTTACGGTAAAGTTAAATTTTAACATTTTCTTTGAAAGTTAACGTCGAATAGTAACATATTCTGTAACTGCAAACCCAGTCAGCCTCATAATTTTGTTTTCCCTAACATTTAATTCAACAAGCAAAAAGTTGCTATGAAACTTTTTACTTGACTCACCAACCTTTTACCCCATCTCTGCTCTTTTAGGAACGCCCTGTCACAGAAGCGAATGGTTTTACCTACCTTGGCGCCTCTTTTGACCGAAAATTAACGTGGAGACTGCATACTGAGAACATTCTTAAGGGGACTCGGTACATCTCATTTTGTCGAAAAATGACCAAATTGACGAATTTCATATTTTTATTCTAAATTATTCCTTCACATGTCTAGAAGATTCCACCCAAATTTCGTGTCATTCTGATAAATATTTAAGGAGTTATGGTTAATTTTCGTAACCCATATCTTTAATTTTCCCTTTAAATGTCCCTTTAAATCCCAGCTGTTTCAATGTTTACAGCTGAGATCTGATCGTCTCCCTGGTTTATTGTAAAAATAATTATTTTTATATCGATGCTGCTTTCAAAGTTAGATTATCCACAACCGTAGCGCCAACTTGTTTACATTTACGAGTGCTGAACACTGTTTTTTTTTCATGGATTGCGTTTTATAATTCGAGTTCGTTTAGAGAAGTGGAAGCTTCGTTCATTTTTATTTATTTTGTGTGTTCTTCTGAAATCATGCCTAGAAGGAAAAGAAAATCTGTTCTTGCAACATTAAATAATAATAAAAGATGGAAAAAACCGAAGGTAACATAATAAGTGATAGTAGTGCAGAATCACGTTGCATGAACACAAGCATGTCATCAAACAGTTGTGCTCGATTGCAGAATTTTCAATCTTGTAATCAAATAGAAACAGAAAATATTAATGGTGAATATATTTTTGTAAATACTGTTGAACTGTGAAATTTGTTTTCTAATGTGAAATGTGTAGATTGTGGAAACATATCTCTCAAATTAGACTGTAGCAGTGCAGTTGGTTTTTACAGAAATTTAAAACTTGTTTGTTTAGAGTGCACCAATGTATTATCAGGCACTAAAAGGAAACAAGAATGTTCTAATTTAAATATTCAAGTTGACAGTCCCTTTTCTAATATTGGGAAAGGATATACTGCTATTGAAAAATTTTGTATGTCAATGAATATAGCCCCATTTTCTTCACGAACTTATATGAGGTGTGTTGAAAAGCTTAACTCTGCAACTTGTACTTTATCAAAAAATATGTTCGAACAAGTTCATAAGGAAGTGAAAGAAGCTTATAGATCAGGTTCAAAAACTTCAGCTATTTGTGATATTTCTGTTTCCTGTTTGTGATATTTCTGTAGAAATTAAAAAGGAAGAATGTGTAAATCGCGTAAGTAAGACATTAGGGACAGCTTTGCGAAATGCTGTTAAAGATTGGCGTGTTCATGGTGTCAATTTAGGAGGCAAAGAGCATGGTAGTCTTAAGGAAACGACAATAAAAAAGCTCACAAAATACTATCAAAGAGCAATTTTACAGAACAAGGGTGATGTAAATAATATGAAAACTGCAATATATGCTACATTGTTCCACGGTATTTCAACTGACCAAAAACCACAGCACCACAAATGTCGAAGTGGGGCTGATTCATGGTGTTTCTATCAGTCTGCAGTTTCGAAAGTTGTAAAACCAGGAAATCATAAGTTAAATATTGGAACACCGATTAAAGAAGAATTTTTACCAAAGATACTTCCTATTTACCAACGACTAGCATCAAATGAACTTTTAGAAAAGTGCATTAGTTACAAAACGCAAAATGCAAATGAAAGTTTGCATAATATGATTTGGTCTAGGTGTACCAAAGACATATTTGTGTATAAAAAACGTGTAGATTGTTCTGTTAGACAAGCAATTTGCGAATATAACAAAGGTGTGAGTTTTACATTAAAAGGAGTTCATAAAATACTAGGAATAAAGTCAGGGTGCCATACATAAAGACTTGCAAAAATGTTAGATATGCGAAAACAATCTTTTCGAGAAAGACGAGCTACATCTAAATATCAATATGTAAGAAAAATTGTAAAAAATGCAAAAGCTAAAAGAGAAATTGTAGAAAAAAAGAGAGAAGGAATTACTTATAGTGCTGGCTCCTTTTAAATCTATTGGAAAGTAATTGACCCTTGTTCATTAAATTTAGAAATTGAAATATTAAAATTTGGTGGTTTCAAAATTCATATCTTAAGCTATTAATAGTTTATGTTTATTATTATTTAGGATTTATGACAGTAGTGCATCTTATTATAAATATATAACAAGTAAGTAGTATATATTATGCCTTAATTTTTGTACATTTACAGCATTTGTCTATTTCAAGATAATTTTACTGCAGTAAACGAGTGGATAACAGCTTATATATGCATCTCAATTTTTTAAATTAAAGTTTCTAGCTTTTATTTTTTGTTGTGAAAACAAATAATATATCCTATTATTGTTGGCAAAAAAGTTTTCATGAATTAAGATTATATTTAATATGGTTTTTCTATAAATGAAATCTTTAAACTCATTTTTCTCAGTTTGTGATTTTTCAAATTCTCCCCATCTTCGAAATGCTAAGGCTTCTACAATTCTAATGCAAATAGTCTAATTTTTTTTTTGATTAATCTTGATACTTACTGCATCAAAACGTCTGAGTGGTTTTTTGATATCTATGAAAAAACTTTTTAAAAAAATTTATGAATCTAAAAAAGTACTATTTTCTATCGTTTTTTCCATATGCAACCACATTTTATTTTTTTTTACCCTGATCTACTTATTTTATTTAAAATCTGCTCAGAAGTTTTATGTAGTTAGGTATGATGAACAAGTGGTAAAAAAATCTAGTTCCAAATATAAAAATTAAAAAAGAAGTAGGAATTTGAAAATTATTGAATTTTTTTTAAAAAATTCAAATTTTTATAAAAAATTATAAAAATGTTAACAATTTGAAATGTTTTATTATTTTGTATCATTCAGACTTACTTAAATATGATTTCAGAATTTTAATATAGGCATTATTTAAGAAAAAAAAAATTTTGGTACCGAGTCCCCTTAAAAGGGCTTTAAGGAGATTGACACTACTTAAACGTTACGTACTACAAGTTAGAAAATGATAGGCGGAATTCAGGCCAACAGATCGGTAATTAAATGCTTTAGTAGAATTTACGTATTATAATTTGCATAAGAAAAAAAAAGTTTAGAGTAGGACTTCGAATAGCTGCGCTCCCTTAATGGCCGTTGGACTGGCCTAGTCTAGTCGGGATCCAATCATTTTTCATTTTTCAAATAAGTTTCTACGCCTTTGAATCTGCAAGAGAGTACAGGGGAAGGACAATAACAAGTTTACTTTCATGAACACAAAGTCATAACGTTCTATTCATATAAATTTATTTTATTTTTATGAGCTGCATTCTGAGGTCGGCATATGAACTCCAAAAAACGTATGCATTTGTTAATAAGAGACACCTGAAAACACGAGTGTCTGATTAAATGTCAAGATATATAGCCACAATACGTCTGATAATATTGTATGAATTGAAAAGTATTGTTGCGACTACCCTCTGTGTCGAGGTTACAGAATCGTTGTTAAAGAACGCCTCGATAACGAAAGCGCAATGTTCTCTAGACCAGGGATTCTCAACCTTTCAGGCTCTGTGCCCCCCCCCCTTTGAACACTGATGTGAGGTCACGCCTCCCCCCCCCCACCATATGTGGTCAATACAAATAGTGCATTCGGAATTTCAAACTGAAGCTGGTTATTAAATAAAAATATAGAATACATAATTTCATACACAAAATTTAATATTACTACACATATCTTAATTTGGAACATATTATTAGAACATACGAAATCAAAGAATTAAATACAGATCAAATATATTTGAGGTAATCAAGGATCTAGGTTAGGTTGGCATGTAATACCAGTCTCTTTCACAACATTGATGAGAGAGCTGGCACTGTTTGTCTTTGACAAGTTTTTGAATATTAGGTTGTAACTGTGACAAAGCACACCTTAGGTCACTTTCAACGTCCAGACATACAATTATCGTGTTCGTGTTCATATGTCGAAAATACGTTACGGTTACATTGTGACCGCAAAATTGAGTACAGTAAATTACAGTTAGTTTTACTTTTTATTTTACTTTTTTTAAGCTCACGCCTCCCTTGAAATTCTTCTACGCCCCCCAGGTTGAGAACCGCTGCTCTAGACGAACTGAGGATATCTACTGAAAACTAAATAATCCTCCCGAACATTTGCCCCCTCCTACACCACCCTACCTACACCTTCCCCTTACCAGTGACCTTCAATGTGGGTGTCCATTCTGCCGCATTCTACTGTCCATACTTCGTGAATCAGATTCTGCTTTAAACATTTTAGGCCACATTTATTTTTCTTTGATCTCATATATGATGGGGAATCAGTAAAAGATTGAGTGTATAATTACACAGTTTTGTGTTTTAGATATCATAAAAACCGTGTTACGGAAAAATAGTCATTAATTTACCACCTTATTTTTTATAAGCTTTTCTATGTCTTCGTTTCTTCGTTTCTATGTCTTCGTTTTAAAACAGTAGCATTTATTCCATATCAGTGGATCATGAGTCTTACACATATTTCTCTACTTTCGCTGTAGTTTCGACATGCTAGGTCTATATACAGGGTGCGGCAGAATGGACAACCGCATTTCAAAGGGTAGTAAAAAAGAAACGAAACAGTTTACAGAATAAAGCAGTATATTTTCAAAAAGTAATTATAATCTAGCTTTTTTTTCGCACTAGGTTTTGAAAATAACATCGCTCAGGTGGAATCCTTTATTTGTAAAGCACTGCTTAAGTCATATTTCCTAAAGTTTTCCATCACTCTGTTGATCATCTCTAGGAGAGTTGCAGTAAATTCCTCACGAATGGCGTATTCACGGACTCGTTGCACATTTTCAGGTTTTTAATATTTCGAAGACGGCCGCTTGGTTTTCTTGGTGAAGCAGATTTACTTGTTTTCGCTTTTGAAACCCATCGCAGGATTGTTTTTCGATCAGGAACGATATCAGCTGATTAGAGCCCGAAACGCTTACTAAATACCCTATGTGTCGCGGTTACAGAATCGTTGTTTTCAACCCTTCGTTGGGTGTAACGGAACCAACCCCTAAATAAATAAGCTATATCGTGTAGACCGCGAGAGGGCGTTCCCAGCACTTCGCACGGCCAGAAAAATAGTGTTTTGAAAAACACCAGAACCACCGATGATTGCCTAGCTGGAGTGTGGGAAAGGGGAATATGTCCCTATGCTCTTCATGTCGGAGCAATACTGTAGGCACACTTCCAGAAGCTTAGGTAAGCGATAATAAATTTGTATTATTAAAGAATTTGGTTTCTAATTTGTATTATTTATCGGTAACACCATGGCGATCATGAAAGCTAATCTTTGGCGTCATGGTGCATCGGCCGGGAAATGCCGATGTTAATAGTAGAATTTAATTTAATTCGAGATTGGATTTAATGGTGTATAGGATTTATTATTGTTTTTGACCTCATTAGATGTGTATGTTGTGATAAGTTAACAAATGATTATTTTCGGTTATATCAATTCCAACTGTATTTTTGAAAGGAATTAAGGTTATATATATTCTTATGAGGTTGATTACTTATATTTTGATTTTTGTATTGTGTATATAATTAGTATAACTGCATGATTTTAGAATTGCATTGATCTTTTCTTTAACTGTTTTCGAAAGGAGAATTGAAAATGTCGGTACACAACTCTAGTTCTAGTGTAGAGGTTGATTTAGAAACGCTTAAGAAAAAGCGTAGCGTAATTAGGCAGTTGACAACAAAACTAATTACTAGGATAGAAAATATTTTCGTTACACCAGTAGATCAAAATTACACACTTGCGGAGAAAAATGAGGATTTAGGGGAAGCAGATGATCAGTTAAGAGAGAAATCTGAAATATTGAAAAAATTGGATTTAGAAATTGAACCCTTAATTGATGCTGATGATCTAGAGAATGAAGTTTTACAAAGTCAGGAATATTTTGAGAAAATTGTAAAATACCGAGGTAAAATCAGTAGGCATTTTAGTCATTTAGTAAATTTAGAAAATGGAACTACTGTACAGAATACAGTTCCGAATCAAATTGAAAGTACCTCACATGGTAGGGGAAATGTTTACCTATCTAATGAATCTAATGTTGTAAAATTGCCAAAGTTGGTAATTTCTAAATTTTTTGGTGATTCTAGTGGGTGGTTAGATTTTTGGAATCAATACGAAAATGCGATTCACAACAATGACTGCCTGAACAAAATTGACAAATTTAACTACTTGAAAATGTATTTGGGAGGGAATGCGCTTAGTGCAGTTTCTGGTTTTGCTTTGACTGCTGAAAATTATGATTCCTCAATAAAATTATTAAAGGAGCGTTTTGGACGCATTTCCTTGATCATATCCTCACACATGGGAAAATTATTATCTGTTGAGCCAGTAAAAAATGTGTCTAATGGGAGAGCTCTGAGAAAATTCTATGATAATTGCGAAATACAAATACGCAGTTTGCAGTCATTAAACGTTGCGGCTGGTTCATACGGAAATTTATTATGCCCCGTAATACTTAAAAAAATGCCCGATGAATTATGTTTGGAGTATAATCGAAAGCAAAGCAATGATTCCGAATTTGATATTTTAGAGCTTGTAGATTTTATCCGTAAAGAAGTCGAGTGTCGTGAAGCGTCTTTTATGCTTAAACAAGATTCCACTAGTAAAGATTTTGAGTCGGGAATTCAGTATAGAAATAAAAGTGAGAATAATTATAAAAGCTCTCCACGTAGAATGCCTTCAGCATCTGCGTTATCAGCTAATTCTAATATATATTGCATATTTTGTAACAAAAAAACCCATGACACGGCTAACTGTTTTTTAACTGTTGATAAGAAAAAGGCGTCAATTAAAAATCAGCGACGCTGTTTTAAATGCTTGAAAAGGGGCCATGTCTCTAAATTCTGTTTTTATAAAATCTCGTGCGGATCGTGTAATCAGTCGCATAATAGTTTGATCTGTGACAAAGAATTTAATTCTATAATGCCGAAAGAGGAAACTAAAGAACTTTCTCAAGCCTCACAGGAAGATAAAACCCCGACACAAGTTTCGGTTTCAGAAACGCATCTGGCAAATGGTCCTACGTTACTTCAAACTTGTTGCGCAATTCTTAAAACAAAACATAAGGAAAAACGGCTGAGATTACTGTATGATTCAGGCAGTCATAGGACTTTTGTGAAAAGGAGTATATGCCATGACTTGAACCTCCAGGCCATTAAATCAGAGCAGTTACAGATTCATGGGTTCGGCAGCGAGAATCCGAAACACTTGAGCTGTCAAACATTTCGGCTCCCCCTGCAAAGCATAAACAATCCAACGCAACAAATTGAGCTGGAAGCGCTTGCGGTCAGTAACATTACGAGCGGAATTATTGCCCCCCCCCGCCTTTGAAAGTAAAAAATATGGCTTGGCAAAGGGGGATCCAACTGGGTGACACTGCGCAAAGTTTCGATATAGACATACTTGTGGGAGCTGATTATTTATCTGAAGTGTTAAAGGGCACATCTGTTCCACTGGGTGAAAAGCTCGTAGCGACTGATAGTATATTTGGATTTGTAGTTCAGGGTCGCGAGACTAGTGAACACAACAATTCTGTTTCGGGATATATAACTGTGAATCATGCTGCTAGTTCTGATTTTGAAAGGAATGATTTTAGACTGTTTTTTGAACTAGAAGGTATGGGCATTGATGTAGAAAAAGAAAATATTTCAGATTCTGATAACGAATTACTTGAAAAATTTAGATCCAATCTCGAATATAAAAATGGTCGTTATGGTGTTGGGTTAATGTGGAAACCAAATGCTAAGGAATCGTTAAAAAATAACTTCGAGGTAGCGTCAGAGAGATTCGGTAAGTTACGTAAACGCTTTAAAAAGGATCCCTCGTCCTTTGATAAATACAAGGAAGTAATTGAAGAATATGAACTTGAAGGGATAATTGAAAAGGCCCCAGAAAATGATAATAAAGTAGAGTTTTATTTACCCCATAGGGCTGTAATTCGCGAAGACAAAGTCACAAATAAAATACGTCTTGTATTCGATGGAAGTTCTCATGCTAGAAATGAGCTGTCAATTAATGATTGCCTCCACATTGGACCAAATTTATATCCAGATATTTTTGATCTAATAATTAGGTTTAGAAAAAATGCTATTGCCTTTACCGCTGACATAAAACAAGCGTTCCTTCAGGTAGGCATACATGAGGAGGATAGAGACGCGACGAAATTTATTTGGAAGAATAATCCTAATGATGATTCCAACACTATTGTTTATCGATTTTGTCGGGTTTTGTTTGGAATCAACTGTAGCCCATTTTTGTTAGCGGCTACCATAAAAGAGCATATAAAAAGATATGAAGTTAAATTTCCTTCAACATTTGAGTTTCTAAATGAAAATGTTTATGTTGATGACGTAATTGGTGGTCATTCAGATGTTGAAAAGGCGTATCAAACTAGTTTAGAGTGTATTAAAATCTTCCAAGAGGCTGGGATGGATTTAAGGAAATGGTTAACAAATAATAATAAATTAAGGGAGATGTGGAAAAATTCGGGTGTTCACATGCAAGATGATTGGGATGAACCTTTAGGCCAGTCTGTGTTTCCCTTTAAAGTCCTAGGTGTAGGTTGGAAACCGACAAATGATATGCTTAATTTTGACGTAAAAAATATAACCAAAATTATTTCTGAGGAAGATATTACTAAACGTTTTCTGTTAGCAATTATCGGCCGCGTATTCGATCCTGTGGGATTCGTAGGTCCCTTTACTGTAAAATTGAAACTCTTGATTCAAAATATATGGAAATTAGGCTTGGGATGGGACAAAGAACTCCCGCCAGAGATAATTTCAGAGTGGAGGCTATTATGCAAAGATTTTTTAGAATTAGGAAGTTTGGATATACCACGGTATTATTTTTTCGAGATAGGGATTAAAGAGGTAGAAAAAACTGAGCTCCACATTTTCTCTGACGCTAGTTCGAAGGCCTTTGGTGCGGTTGCTTATTTAAGAGTAATTACGTACGATGGAATTGTGACTACATCCTTTGTTGCCGCAAAAAGCAGAGTTGCACCCTTAAAGCAACAAACTCTTCCCCGTTTGGAATTATTAGGTGCTCTCCTAGCTGCAAGATTAAGCAAAAGTATTTCGAGAGCTTTAAAAGAAAAAATGCAGCGTTATTTTTGGACAGATTCTTCAACTGTATGTTGTTGGGTCAAGATTCCATATATCCACCTCAAATAATTCGTAAGCAATCGCGTTAAAGACATTCAGACGTTAACCGAGACTTCTGCCTGGTCCCACTGCCCTGGTTAAACCAATCCGGCGGACTTGATATCTCGTGGTACATCCATGGTAGATTTGAAAAATAACGAACTGTGGTGGAAAGGGCCCAAATGGTTGATTGAACACAAAGAAATGTGGCCTGAGCAGAAATTGCGAGACGTTAACGAAGGTGATTTAGAATATCGCAACAATGTAGTGTCTCAAGATTGCATAGTGTCAAAACAAGATCACTTAATAGATGTGTCAAAATCGTGTAAATTCTTGAAGGTTTTAAGAATAACTGCATGGGTAATACGATTTATATCACGTGCTAGACAGAAATCCAACAACTGTGGTGATATAAGTACGTCAGAGCTTCTAGATGCTGAGAATTTTTGGCTAAAAAATACCCAAGCGGAATTTTATGCCGCTGAAATAAGAGCTTTGGAGAAAAACAAACATATTTCACCTGTGTCTCCTTTGTATAGTCTGTCCCCCATTCTTGATGAAAAGGGAATTTTACGAATAAGGGGCAGATTGGGAGAAAGTGCCTTCTCATTTGAAGAGAAACAACCAATAATTCTCCCATGACAATCTAAGTTTGTCTAACTGCTTGTAAAGAGGGAGCATGAAAGTGTGTTTCACGGCGGAACTGACACAACATTGACAAAAATTCGGAGAAGGTATTGGATAACTAAGGGTCATCAGACTGTCAAAAGAATAATCAGTGTTTAATTTGCCAAAGGTATAGCGCAAGGCCTGCTGAGCAGCTCACATCACAATTACCCAGAGACAGAATAGCCGAAACTCCTCCATTCGCAGTTTGCGGACTAGATTTCACGGGCCCCGTGTACGTAAGAAATCAGGATCAGTCACAGAAAGCCTATCTCACACTTTTTACCTGTGCTGTCACCAGGGCTGTACACTTGGAGTTGGTCTCGGGTATGAGCACTTCAAAGTTTTTACTTGCCTTTCGCAGATTCCTATCTAGAAGAGGACATTGTAAAGTTATTTACTCAGACACTGCCAAATCCTATAAGTGTGCAGATAAAGAACTACGTAGATTTATGGACATTTTAAAGGACTCTAAAATCAAAGACTTCATTTCCACGGGAGGTATCACCTGGAAGTTCATTGTGGAACGTGCCCCATGGTGGGGAGGGTTTTACGAAAGACTCATGAGGAGTGTGAAAGACCCCCTACGAAACATTTTGGGAAAATCTCTCCTTAATTTCAAAGAAATTCATTCTGACTACACTCACAGATGTATTGACCGTTCTAAACCATCGACCTATATCATACGTTTATAATGAGCCTGATGAACCGAGTCCTCTTACACCAACTCACTTCCTACTATTTGGAAGAAAAAACATCCAACTCCCTGTGCATTTCATTGAGATGTTGGAGAAAACGTCCACAAGAGAGCATCTCACTAAGAGACAGCAGTACCAATCGAGGCTCTTGAATCAACTTTGGAAGAAATGGAAAGAGCAATACCTGTTCCAACTGAGGACTTCACACAAGTTTAAAACTCCAACGCCTCAACAAGACTTGCAAAAAAATCAAGTAGTGTTAGTGCAAGGTACAAACAAATCGAAATTGCTCTGGGATATAGGAATCATAGAAAATGTTTTTTATGGTCGTGACGGGTTTGTGCGATCTTGCATCGTACGCACTGCAAAAGGTCAACTTAGGCGACCAATACAGTTACTATATCCTTTAGAGACTTAAAACTTTTTATTGACTTTATATTTACAAATTTACATATATATTTTTTATATAATCTCTTTCAGTATTTTACATTTGATGATTGTTTAAAGTGTTTAAATTTTTTCTTAATTGCTTATTTAAGTGATTTATGTGTTAAATGTTGAATTTTATTATGAGTAATTAATTATGTTATCGGTTTGTGTATTGAAATTTTAGTTTTGATGATTATTGCTTTCAAGTGTTATTGGTTGTGCGGAATGCTGGAAGAGGTTGCTGTCTATCAATTTAGGTTTGGTAATTGAACTCTTGGAGTTCAAGGTGGGGAGTGTAACGGAACCAACCCCTAAATAAATAAGCTATATCGTGTAGACCGCGAGAGGGCGTTCCCAGCACTTCGCACGGCCAAAAAAATAATGTTTTGAAAAACACCAGAATCACCGATGATTGCCTAGCTGGAGTGTGGGAAAGGGGAATATGTCCCTATGCTCTTCATGTCGGAGCAATACTGTAGGCACACTTCCAGAAGCTTAGGTAAGCGATAATAAATTTGTATTATTAAAGAATTTGGTTTCTAATTTGTATTATTTATCGGTAACACCATGGCGATCATGAAAGCTAATCTTTGGCGTCATTGGGAGCATGATTGTTTTCCCGTTTAGTGGGGGAATCTGCCTGGAAAATATGTCTTTCTCTGGTATTCCTACCTAGAAATTTAGAGGGTATTTGTGGCTTATCACATTTCATGGTATCCACAATCGTCAAACCATTTCTCCTTAATTCTTGTCCGGCCCCTATTGAACAGAACCAATTATCACAGGTTATATTACGATTCGTTTTGTAAAGACACTTAGTCGAAAGAGTGATTGGGTTGGTATTTTTAATTTTTGCTCTGATTATTCTAATTTTTCCTGAATTATAGAAAGCTGGCGTCAGTAATCACCGTTTCACACTGAAGGCAAGATGTTGACTGAAGTATGTGTAGACTCACAGCACCCAAGATCGAAGGGTTTGAGACCCAGCGTTGAGTGAAAAACCATAGCTGCCTGAGAGGCAGATGTTCCCGTCGAAGGGTTAAAGAACGTCTCGATAAAGATACAGCTATGTTCACCAGACGAACTTATATTTTCTAGTGTCTACTAACAACTATAAAATCCGAACGAACATTCCTACACCGACCAACCTCCCACCACTCTCACCCCAGTGACCTTCAGAAACGTGGGTGTCCATTATGCCGCACTCTGTATCATAGCGTCCATAGCGTCCTAAATTAGATGCTACATTAAACATTTTAGGTCACACTTTTTGATTCTAACTCATATATGCTGAGAAATCAGTTTTCATGACCATATATTCAGTGTGCAGTTTGATATATTTACACTTTGTGGGGATTTTCGGAAAATAATTGGCTTGTACATTAATTCAAAATCTTAAAGAATACCCTCCACTAAACAAATTCTTCCACAAATCAGTTCGGTACGGTAATTTTACTTTTAACTAGGAATTGTCGTAATATGTCAAAAAATACGTAGAATGCAGCACAACGGTGGTAATGGGAAACTAATAGGATAACAACGAGACATTTAAAGGACATCCAAATAAACTGTCAAATATATTATCTTTTTAGAAGCAGAGGTATGCAAATGAGAGATAAAATTCACTGGGTAATAAATCTAGTGAGAAACACGATGTATTTTGTTTGGTTAGTCGTTCATGCAATTAATTTTAAAAAGATATATTGAAACAAACAAATGTCATAAAATATTAGGAAAATTTATTATGTTACATTACATAGAAAACAGTCTAGGTATTTTTCTTTATTAAAAAGTATTGGACTTTATTTAAAAGAACAGTTTTCCAAGAAATGGATTCCCTTAAGAATATCCACTGTATGAATATATATATATATATATATATATATATATATATATATATATATATATATATATATATATATATATATATATATATATATATATATATATATATATATATATATATAAACTTTTGGATCTAAATAATGAGGTAAGGTTCTTTTAAAATTAAAATTAAAATCATAATATTAAATTCAAATTCATGGCTGCATTTACGTCGTGCCACCATTTTACGCCACCCTAGGAATTGATACACCACCCTAGGGAAGTCGATTTTTACTTTAAACATTTTATGAAGTAAAAAGGAAATAATGAATTTACATCTTAAATAAAATGAAGTGATAAGTATTATTTAAGAATAAAAAAACCTGTTTTAAATTCTTGACCATGTTTCTTAATTTTCTAAATTTTTTTAGAAAAATATGTATTTTTAAGCACTCTTAAATCTATTTAATAGAATATTAATACAGATCTCTCTTGAGTACGTTTATGTAACAAAATTACCTCTCATTTAATAAGAGAAGCCGGAATTAAATGGAAAATTCTTAAATAAATCTTTTAAGACTGTTTGAACACAGTTTGACTTTAAATTTTCTCTGGATTCCTCGCACTTGAAATACAATGATGTGATTAATAGAATATCTCAGACAGATGCCATTAGAATTAAAAATAAGCTTACGACAAAATAAATGAATAGTAAACGAGCATTTGAATTTCTCAAATAACATTGCATATTTTCAAGGGATTATATTTGGGGAACATTAATACACTTGCGAAATGCGAAATGCGAAAATTAAAATTATTCTTTGGAGATGATTTATGAAAAATTAGACTCGAGATCATGCTAGTCCAATTCCATTCATTTTAAATGAAAAATATTCAGAATTAAAATCGTGGTATGTAAAGAACTGATTTAACCTTTTAATAATCAATGTTCTGAATTGAAACATGATTTTATATACAGCGTAAAACATATTTTTTTCAGGTGATTAACGATATTGTCATTTTTTCTATAAGGTTAAAGTTAGGTATGGAAATTTGAAGGAAAAGTATATTTTCATTGAGGCATGTATCTAAGAGATAAAAAATGTTAAATATCGCCAATTTAAAGGAAATAAAAAATTATTTTTTATCTTATTTTTACATTATTTACATTTGAAATTTTTTATTTCAACTTTGCATACAAAACTTGGAATTTGTGGAAAAGACCATTGTTCGTCAGTGGATCTCGGGTCCCTTTTGATTAAGTGACAACGAACAGGCTGATGTGCTGACGAAGAAGGGTGCTGGTGTATTACAACTCACACGTGATAATGTCCCATTTTGCACAATAAAATGTCTTACCAAGAATTCTATATCTTCCCGACATCACAAAGATTTGAGGGCTTGAACTGCTTGCAAAAGTTAGATGTTTTTAGAGCAAATCACCATACCTGACTTGCCCCGCAGCAAGGCTGTTGCAATTTTTAGACTCTATACATAGCATTACTGCCTGGCTGGATACCTTTTTAAATTTGGTGTCTTTCCAGACCCTTAATGTACCCTTTGTGGGAACCATGGCGTTATGGATGGCCACCATTTTTTTTATCGCAGAGCGCTCCATGGGGCTTCCTTGGTCGGGCAATACTGGGAGGCAAGATGTCAAATGAAACATTGTCACTTTTTTCTGTATTTCGTTCTTTGTTGTGTTTATCTGTTATTCATTATGTCAAGTTTTCTGTCATTAGAAATTTTTAAAAAATGAGATTTGCTCACCTATTTTTTTTTACAATTAGAAAAATTAGTCAAGAACTATAAACAGTTCTATTTAACAAAAAATTGTCAGTTTTGCATACAATGAAATATTGTGCTCTCGGTGGGAAATTTGGCCGGTTTCTGTATATGCTGAAAGAGGATAATTTCCTTTCTCAACTAGTTTCTAAGGAAAAGAAAGTTCCAGGGAAGTGAATTAAACTTCTCTTCTCTATTTTGTCTAAGATGTTTGATCAGAAATTGGATTTGAATATTAAATGTTGTCAGTTTTGTTTTTTGGGGGGAGGGTTCAGTGAAGTATCAGGCACCTTTACCTGATACTATTTTTGGAAATGAGACTGCTGATGTTCTTGCTAAGGATGTAGCCTCTCTTCCTATTTCTTCGCGAGATACTTTGACTTATCTTGAAATTTACTCAAGAAGAAAACTTATAAACCAGCATTCATGCAAGACCCCTTCGATACACCACTGATACTATCGAAAATCTCCTGGTGGTGCCCATACTGTCAAGGGCAACAGAAGGATACTGACCACCATTAGGAGATTTGCTAGTGGACACCAAAGGAGTCTTGTATACAGTGAAGGTCAAAAATCTTACCCTTTTTGTTCCAAATGCAATACTGCTGAAGCCTCTCCTGAGCATATTTTAAACTGCCTGGGGCTTGTCAAAGAGGATATTTATAGAGAACCTTTGCTTGTTTCCGATTTCATTGTAACTTTTGGCCTCTTGGACCTGGTCTAGCCTACGACTAGAGCGGGTGGAATAAGTCACACACACACACACTTGATACTAAGGTATGAAGAAAGGTGTAAGGATACTTTACCTGATATGAAGCAGAGGTAGCCAACCTGGTCCTACCGCTCTATAGCGGGCGATTCAAGATTTTATGTAGGGCGGTAGGTGTTTTTGTCCATTGTTATAAATTTTGTTCTTTCTCCCTATATTGAAAACAAATTTGCGAGTTTAACATTTTAAAACAAGCTTTTGTAATTATCCTTGGAATTAAATCTCTAAACTTTGAATACAGATAATAATCCCCTGGGCACTTCTCGATGCATACTCGGGGAGGATGGAGCAACACATGACCATCGTAGCCATTAGTAGCTATCTAACTATAAACATACATAAAGTAAAAATAAAAGGATAAATTTAAATACACATTTTTTACAAACCCTCCCCTCAAAAAGTTACTTAGAACTTGCGCTAAACTGAGTTAATGCTGCACTGGTTGGTTGTAAGGAAATTTTATCATCAACATGGGTACAAAACTGGGCTGTAGGCAGTAAAAAGTTGACTACCCCTGATGTAGTCTGTTGGTGAACAATAAAGATCACGTAGAACAAAAGGGAGAAACGGCTATCACTAAGGTTTCAGTGTCTCTTGGAAAGGGGAGGAAGTGCCCTCGTCAAAGAGATTGCAGAGCAACGTGGTGTGGGTCATATGTGGAAATTCTGGAGAAATTGCCATATATAGTGCGAATTACCATATATAGTCCGAACACGTAGATTTATTAAGTGTGTGTGTAATAAATGAGGCCTTTTTTTTCAAATTCGTACTCGCTAACATAACGCAGAATGCACGTGTGGCACAATCTAGACATTCACAATGAATTGAAATCAGATGAGAATTACAATGGTATAGACCCTGTGATTGATTCTAACCAATTAAATAATTATAACCCTGTTGGTGAAATAAGAAAATGTCCACTTCATTTACGTCTCCAAGGATGACTCGTCTTATTCTTGTAATTTTTGGCCGAAATGAAAGACCAAGTTCTTCCCTAAGTATGAGTTGTCCTGCAATAAAGCTTATTTCAATTTCCGCTCTACGGAAAAGTCCGAATGTCACTACTGCTAATCTGTCTTCATAATACAACTGACTAAAATGATTTGGATGAACTGCAAACCCGTCGTGTGTGAATGATCACTGAATTCGTCTCTTTCCTTCCTTCTCCATTTTATGTGTCATCACATAATTATGAAGACAGAGTTATAAATGTATGACAGCCATCATCAACGAATCTATTTCATCAGAATGAAATTAAATTAAAAATATTTCTGACAGAAGAATAGGAACGGGATTATTTTTAGTTCTCTAACTTCAATAATAATTCTTAACAGTAAAACAACAGAGAAAAGTTATGCTCAATTTGCATGTTTCTTAGAATAATAAGAGACAGGAAATATTAAGTAGAAATATAATATTTCAGAGAAACATTAACCTAGTATAATATGCATTAAATCAATTTTCCACATTCTCGTCTAGTGGGAAAAAGAAGATTTATTTCCAACGCTGGGTGGTTCATTAGATATATATCACGTCTAAAAAGAACACTTGGGTACGAATAAAATTAATTATAGAAGTCTGCCCTCGTGGAATTTGCTGTACAATGAAGTTAAAAAATATGATAAATATCGGGGTAAATTCGAATATAGCGTTTTACAAGTAATTTTTCTTCATTTATGTATAATTTTACAAATACAATATTTATAATTGTATCAATACGTTGATAACACACAGTTGAATTCCCATACATCTGAAACTTGACCCAATTGAAAAGGCATACATTTTGTTAAGATGATGGTACCATCGGATATTAAAAGATTCGACCTTGTTTCATGCCCTAACTGCAACGGAGGCTCAATTTGTTTTCAAGGCCACGCTATACAGTGTTAGGAGGGAGCCTCCTGCTTCAGCATTAGTATCAGGCCAAGCGCCCTGGTCTGGCCTTTCTCTTTAAAGGTCCAAGATCAATACAATCTGCCAGGGCTCGTCTTCGGAATGACCATACATAAAGTATACTTTTCGAGAACACTACTGAGGTCTTTCCTCCTTGTTCCTGTTCTGCTTCTCCAGAGAATCCTGCCCGTATTGTGAGCTGCTTTGGTATCCCTGTCAGCATGCTTGCAGAAGACCGGGATACTGCTACCCCCTTTAGCTCTCACGAAAGAACTTTGTGGACCTGGTCTTGCATTTTCTAGTCCACGGGGGCTTAGTAACAACAAAAACCACGGGATATTCCGAATTAGACATTTTTTGTTAGATTTATGGTATACATTTGAAAATACTTACCATAAACTAAATATCAGATAATTCCAGAGATATTTAATAATGTACTATTCAATTTTACATTTTAGTAATCTGAAACAAAACACTCGATAAAAGTTATCGTAACTAGGCGTATTAAGTATCGGGGAGGAGTTGTCTATGTATTAACCTTTTCCTTACGCGGTGGGATAGCATGTATCCCAAGAATACGGGTATATATATATATATATATATATATATATACCGGGTGGTCATAAAGAAACTTTGCCGATATATGGACATCTAGCGGCCGATCCGTTAAACCTATCGAGATTTCCGATATAGTTATTCAGAGGTATGTGGTCGGAATTGTAAGACCGGCAACACAGTGTCGTTCACGTTTACGGTTATAGGTATAGAAACTCGAAATTTTCAAATAGCAACGCGCACTTTTTCCCTTCGCAAAATGCTCCGCGCATGCAAAAACCCTAAGAAGCGTTGGATGGTACGTGTATCACAAAAAACGGACGCGTTATCACGGACAAAAAACAGCTCTGCGAATGCCAACTAAGATACGATCGGGGCACACGGAGGAAATTTGCATATGACAGAAGCTGGAGACCAATCACAGAACGCCATTCGCCAGAT
This sequence comes from Dolomedes plantarius, assembly GCA_907164885.2. NCBI lineage: Eukaryota > Metazoa > Arthropoda > Arachnida > Araneae > Dolomedidae > Dolomedes > Dolomedes plantarius. The sequence goes on along the minus strand of OU015496.1, from coordinate 61,011,429 downwards.
ATTTAGCGTAGAAAACCGATAAAAAGCTCTCTCATCGTGTTTCTGTTAGCCCTTCACAGAGCTGTTTTTTGTGCGTGCATAACGCGTACGTTTTTTGTGATACACGTACCGTCCCAAAGCCTTCTAGGGTTTTCGCATGCGCTGAGCATTTTGCGATGGGAAAAGTGGGCGTTCGCATTTGAAAATTTCGAGTTTCTATATCTATAACCGTAACCGTGAGCGTCACTGTGTTGCCATTCTCAGAATTCCGAGCTCATACATTTGAATAACTATATCTGAAATCTCATCTCGATAGGTTGAACGGAACGACCGCTAGATGTCCATATATCGTATTTGTACGCCGTTCTCTAGCTGTTTTTTATGCGTGCATAACGCGTCCGTTTTTTATGACACACGTAACGTTCAAACGCTCTTTAGGATTGTCGCATGCGCTGAAACTTTTGCGATGGAAAAAAAGGGTGTTGCCATTTGAAAATTTCGAGCTTCTGTACCTATAAACGTAACCGTTAGCGCCACTTGGTTGGCATTCACAGAATACCGTATTCATACTTTTTAATAACTATATCTGAAATCTCAACTCGATCGATTGAACGGAACAGCCGCTAGAGATTCATATATCGGTAAAGTTTATTTATGACCACCCTGTATATATATATATATATGTGTGTGTGTGTGTGTGTGATAGACAGAGCTGTGGCAACAGTATTCACAACACCCGTGACCAATCACAAGCGTTCCCGCCGGACGGAGAGCTTCGGCGTGCTGCAGGGAACGCACGACTGGGGGAAGAGGAAAAGACTCGGAGAAAGAAAGAGGTTACAAATATTAGCGTGGTGGCAGACAGCACCCGGTGAAGACGTGAATTTACCCATAGTTTTTGTTTAACTGTTCTTTTTTGTCCTGTGAGTCGTCCTGTGAGTCGTTAATAAATAATGTTAGTGTAGAAAAGCGTGCTCCATATCCCACTTCTATTTAATATCAATTTTATATGGGAGCTCGGCCGAAGCATTTTTCTCAAAATGCGTTCTAGGCCACTATTCCATATCCCCTAGCCAGCAATCCTACGACGTTATTAACGAACTGGATTAATTTATTTCTTGCCCATCTACGACGAACCGGTGAGTCTAATTTAATTTGTCAATTGAAGATCTATGAACATATTTAAGAAACATTTCAAAAAGAAAGTATCTTTTTCTAACAACTGTGTGCATGTTTAATTCCAATACAAGAAGTCTTTTACTTTTGTTTTTGGAGATCTATGAACTTATTTAAGAAATATTTTGAAAACGAAAGTATATTTTTCTAACAACTGTGTGCATGTTTAATTCCAATACAAGAAGTCTTTTACTTTTGTTTTTGAAGATCTATGAACATATTTAAGAAATATTTAAAAGAGAAAGTATATTTTTCTACCAACTGTGTGCATGTTATATTCCAATACAAGAAGTCTTTTACTTTTGTTTTTGAAGATATATGAACATATTTAAGAAATATTTAGAAAAGAAAGTACATTTTTCTAACAAATGATTGCATTTTTAATTCTGATACAAGAAGTGTTTTGTTTTTGAAGATATATTTGCATATTTATATTTTCTACTGTTTACTTTCAGTATGAGTACTCTAAATGATGTCCCGCATATTTCAAAAGCCCTTCAATCAGGGTCCACAAAAGCAATTCGATTATTACATCAGTTTATATTTGACACTGATTCTGGGAGAGATAATCGAAAAGAACTCCGCATTTTTTCTGGTTTCCCTAAAACTTTTCATGTCAATGACGAACGGGATAAAAGACTTAAAACATTCTCCAGCACCGATTCAATTTGTATTGCGAATTTGCTATATCTCGAGTGTTCAACAGACCCAGCTCAGAGCTGTGAAACTATTATCAATGCTTTAAATAACTTTGAATTATTCCCCCCCCCCCTGTGCTCTCGTATACGAGTGAAACCGAAAATGATTCACATGACGCCACCACAAGATCTACGGTTTTGGCGACTAGCAAGGTGCCAGTTCAAGGTTCATTTCCAACCGCAGCTTCACATTCTAATATAAATAACTCTTTCCAGACGAGACAGATGAATCCTTTTTTATCTGTTGTTGATTCGCAATGTTTTCCAGCCTCTAACAGTGGAATACATTTATCATTACGAGACCTCGCTGAGTGCATTAAGAATTTTAATGGTTCATCCGATGCTTATAGAGTTAAAATTTTCATACAGGATTTAGAGGAACTTTTTGATTTTAATAGCATCACAAATGACGTCCACAAAATTGTCTTTACGAAAAAATGTTTTGTGGGTTCCGCAAAAACATTTATTAATTCTCTTCATGGCATAACCACTTGGAATTCGCTAAAAGAAAACTTACTAGAAGAATTTTCCTCCAAATTAAATAGCGCCGATCTTCACACGATGTTGCTCCGAAGACGATTACAACCTAATGAATCCTTGCACGACTACTTCATAGCTATGCGAGAAATCGGTTCAAGAGGTCAAATTGACATTTCTTCAATTTTTAATTATGTTATCAACGGTATTCCCGATTCTACATCTAATAAAATTTTGTTATATGGTGCTAAATCTGTTTCAGAATTCAAAGAAAAATTGACAGTTTATCAGAAATTTCTTTCATCGTCCAAATTAAGTAAACCTTCTAAGGATATTAAATTCACAAATGATAATCGTCAACGAAATTATACCTTCGACAAAAACTCCCCAACAATTCTTCAAAACCCCCCGTTTGCTACAATTTTGGTTCCAAGAGCCACAAAAGTTCCAGTTGCCCGCATACGACTCCAAAATCTTTTTCATGCAATTCTTTTGGACATTTATCCTCAACTTGCTCCCAACGCGTCGGACAGACAATTCCAGAAAATTCTTCGGAAACTACTCCACCTAATGACGCCTTACATGTTTCTACACCATCCATTTATAAGTGTTATCCAATAATGATAAACAACGATGATCTTCATGAGCAACACGATTCAGAAAGCGAAGCTAAAATGATTACTGACCAAACCCACCAACTCAAAAAATTGCAGAGTCAGGTGAACGATTTTCAGCGAGAAGTGGAAGAATCTCGGTTAGTTAAAGATGAACTGAATGCTCAAGCGAAAGAAGCTATAAAGAAACAAAAAGCTTTGGAATCTGAACTGATTCACTTAAAAGAAGATTTAGCAATGTCTGAAATGCAGAAAATAAACTTAAATGAGGAGTTAGAATATTTGAGGAATAAACTTACTGATGAAATGGATTCAACAGATAAACAACAAGATTTGGGAACTAAAATGGAGGAATAATTCAATATTTTTAAGAGAAACTTGGAAGACGAAACTGCTGCACACCAAAACCAGATTCGTAATTTAAAGCAGAAACATGCAATTGACACTGAAAAATTAAATGAACAGTTAGATTCAGTGCAAAAAGCTATAATTGATCTAGAGAAGACTAAGCACAATCTTGAACGTGAACGTGCGAGTTTACAAGAGCAAGTATTTGAAGAAGTAGAAGCAAGGGAAAACTTACAGAAAAAGTTAGATATTGCCGAAATCCAGATTGCAGAACATAAAAAGAAAGCTGAAGAAGAAGCAGATGCTTCTGCTTTGTTAAAAGAACAAACGGAGACGATGTCAAAAGATATTGACATACTGCACCACAAATTAGATGATATGCAAAATAATTCAGGAAAAGCTGAAAACATCAAAGAACAAATTCCAGAAGAACAAAGACCTTAACATTGAACTAGACAACTAAATTGACGAACTTGAAGACGACTTACAGTTAACTGACGATTCCAAATTACGTTTAGAAGTGAATATGCAAGACCTAAAGACTCACTTAGAAAAATACTTGCCATCTCGAGATGAACAAAATGAAGAAAAACGACTAGCTTTGATAACGCAGGTTTCTGACATAGAAGACGAGTTTATCAACATGACATTTTCAGCCACAAATCATCTTCGCAACGACGCAAAAAACTGCATTTTGAAACTACAAGAGCAGAACAAGCGACAGTATAACACACGTCGAAAACAAGAAACTACCTATCATGACGCAGTTCAACGTAACTAAATTGGTCCTTACGAAATCATAAATATTCGACCACATGACCGATATGATGTCCGAAAAGTTGGTCTGCACGATGGTCCCAACTTGACATCTACAGCTGCTGATCAACTCAAAAGTTGGCCAAACACCTAGTGACTATACCTACGATACCTATACACCTAGTCCTATACACCTAGTCCTTTACGATAACGACTTGGACATGAACAATGGACATTCTCTCATGATCCTGAACTATTGTTAATGACTTTTTTTTCTTTTCTTTTCTCTTTGTTTTGTGTAATGTTTCAATGACGGCAAGACTATGGCACCTATGAAGAACAATTGCTATACAACGACGATGATGTAGCTTTAAGACGACAATGCCATGTTTTTGTTTTGTTTGCTTTCTCCCCTTTCTTGCTTTTTTTTAGGTTTGGTTCCTTTCATTTTTCTTCGGCGACAGGAGGACCTGTCGAGCCAGGATGCCCGAGTGTGATATACAGAGCTGTGGCAACAGCTTCCACAACACCCGTGACCAATCGCAAGCGTTCCCGCCGGACGGAGAGCTTCGGCGTGCTGCGGGGAGCGCACGATTGGGGGAAGAGGAAAAGACGCGGAGAAAGAAAGAGGTTACGAATATTAGCGTGGTGGCAGACGGCCCCCGCGACGACGTGAATTTACCTATAGTTTTTCTTTAACTGTTCTTTTTGTCCTGTGAGTCGTTAATAAATAATGCTAGTGTAGAAAAGCGTGCTCCATATCCCGCTTCTGTTTAATAGCAATTTTACATATATATATAAATATATATATATATATATATATATATATATTAGCGTGGAGCGCTCATATAGGGAAAAAAAATTCAAATTTTCATTTCTAATAGTGATAAATGTTTGATCTACCTATAGAGGAACAAAAATTGTATTACAATTTTTTTATTAATATTTTCCTTTCACCGGGGCATTTGTTTTGAAAATTTTCATTTTTGCTGGCATACAGATGAAACTTGAACGAGGATATTGTTCTAAATTCTACATAAACTGTTAGTTATTAAGAATAAAACGACTCACAAGGAACAAAAGATTACTAATTTAATAAAAAAAAGCTTCACTTAAAACATAAAACATATATAAAACTAGTCAATGGATACTTTAAAATCACGTTTGGTGCCGAATTTGGGCATCAATTTTCTTGACTCAATTTTGGAATTCATGAGACCTTCTCTGGACTTTTTATCACACACCTGCATAGAAACCTCCGTTAGTGTCTTTACTGAACGTTCTACGGCTTGGGTGTTGCATGAAAATCTTAGAAAAGTTATCTTTTCACTTCCTTTTGTTTCCACCATTGAGAGCAAATCTTCATCCTTGACTAAGAATGGGAGGTTGGAAATACTTTTGTTGCCAATCTATAAGGTCTGTGTAAGAATTGGCATTAAAATTTATTTTACAGACCTCAAAAACACGAGGAAACAGTCCATGATGAATCGCGTGTCTTGCTTTTAAGATTCTTCTAGCAGCAAGTTCATGAACGTGTTTTTCAGGATCTGAGAGCATCGATAATAGAACATTCTCAGGATGCGCAAAGAAGCTGTTCCGTTGAATGACACACACACACGTGTATGTGTGTGCCATTCAGTCAGTCAGTCAATATCGACTACTTCTTTTAGTTCAGGTGGACGGTATCGAGAATATGAAACCAATTTCCAAAAATGTCTAGACCCATCTTTTCATGACGGATTAATTTTAATTTGGAACCAAACAGGCGCGTAAACTCTAACAACAAACGTGGCAAGATGTTTAAGATTTTAGGACGGTTTTCTCGTCGAAAAAAATAGCCTTAATATCCTGTTGGCTTTCGTTAACCATCGAGCATGCGACATTTTTCCTGGAGCTCTGTTTGCTAGATCGGAAGAACACTCGACACTAATTACAGCTGATGTAATATCATACAAATAACGTTGATCTGAACTTAGAGCTCTGATGATATCCTACTGAATATCCGGCAACATGCTTTCTATCTTTTCATACTGAATAAATAATCCAACAGATATAGATAAAAAATTATACTAAAATAGACAAAAAACAAACAGAAATCAAGCACTCTGGGCATCCACGCACCAACGGCAAGATTCTGCATAAGAGCCGGAACTGAACCATAAAACGACAGAGATAATCGACAGGTCACGTCATCAGGGGGCCTAACCAAGTCAATTACCTCAAGGTGAACTTTCTGAATAGGATGCAGGTAAGCCCAAAAGACATCCCAAGGCCCCGAGTCCCCCAAAGAAGCAATTAGTCAAGAAGAAAATGAAAAGACAAACACAACTTGATGACGTGACCTGTCGATTACCTCTGTCGTTTTATGGTTCAGTTCCGGCTCTTATTCAGAATCTTGCCGTTGGTGCGTGGATGCCCAGAGTGCTTGATTTCTGTTTGTATTTTGTCTATTTTAGTATAATTTTTTATCTATATCTGTTGGATTATTTATTTGTTTTTTCATTATGGGGATATGAAGCTTCTGCGCTATCCTCTATTGAAAATGTTTTCTTTGCAGGAAATGTTTTATGTTATAGTGATTTAGCAGTCTATGCTTGAATTTTAATTTTGTTTATTTCTATGGTTTACTTTTTAAATTTTCATACTGAACATACTGATTGTTTTCACATTTTTCTAGTATAGGAACTTCCCTTTCCAATAGTACCAGAATATGAAGTAGGCCCAGTAGTTTAGCCATCTAAGTATGAAAGAAGGTAACTTAAAGGCAATTCATTTGTGTGTAATAGGCATATGATCCATTGTAAAGGCTGATTCAAGCGTCTTTCTAAGAACCGTATAACACCACCTTTTTTTGTCCTGTATATGTAACTGTCCCATCGCATCCGACCTCTACAGTTTCTCTCATTGAAATGTTTTTAGAAGAAAGCAAGTCACATATAGCAAGTTCTATGCTTTTAGCTGTCCCAGTACTTGGGACAGCGTAGCAGACATAAACAGAGTCTGGTTCCTTGATAACTGAAATGTGTTCTTCTTCCATCACTTGGCGGTATTTTTTGACACCCTTTTTCACTGTCATTTAAACTTTATCCTTTCTGACATCAAAGACTAAAGATGAAACACTGAAATCTCAATGTTTAGCTAATATTTCTGTGCGTTCTTTTGCTCTCTCACGGCGCAATTTTGATCTGTCTATTATTTCGGCATCTGATTTAATGTCATGAAGAACTGCAGACGCGATTGCTGCACCTGCTCTATCAGATTGGCCATATCGATCACATGTTTTTGACAAAGATGACAAGCTGAGATTTGATTTTTTCTGGGGCACTTGGAGCTTTGAAGAACACTGTTCTAAATTATCGCATATATCAATTGTATCTTCTGACTCGTCCGATATAACAGAGCTTCGCGGAGAAAGTTCTGTATTCCTGAGTTTCTCTGTATTTGTCACAGCAGCATAATATAGTTCTATCTTTCTATTTCTACCATTTCGTTTTTGCATTTTTTTCGTTTGTGAAAAGTCTATACCACCAATAATCATTTTTCTTTCAGTCCTCTGAACAGTCAAAAAACTTTGTTCTTTTTTCGCTACTTTTGTTCCTTTTGGACACTTACATTGTAGAAAATTTTTGCACTTACAAGAACAGATATCAAATTGTTTGTTACTACGGGTATGGAAATCTTTTTTATCGTCAGTCAATCGTTTCCAAAATTTTATAATTTTTTTTTTTGATTTCGAATGGTTAGCTTTTATCAACTGTATAATGCGAGTGTGGGATACGATTGGAATTGAAGCTTTTTGCCATATAGTTTGGATTCTCACCGCAACAATTTCTGCAATATGTAAAACATCTGTCTCCTTTCGAGTATCCAATTTAAGCTTTAGCTGAAATCTTACAAAATTATAAAATTTCATGACCTCCTTATACGTAGGTAATATACTACCTTTCACCTCTTCAATGTTGCCAAAAATACAAGAACTAGAAGCTTTTCCTGTTTTATTCATATTAAACTCTGTAACAATTAGTAATCAAAACTCTAGTTACGACCGAACTGTGAACAATAATGGTTGAAAATCACTGATTCTGACCAAAGAATTGTGTATGGCGCGTGTGCTTGCACATGTGCACGGGCAGAGGAGTAATGACCACTTAAGGACATTGACCCGACCACACATATATGATTGCAAAAATATCCGCTCTTTGGCTACTTAATTTATTTTTGCTTTCTCGCTCTTTCACGGTTACAAATGATATTGCAAATAGAAATTGGATCAGATTTGGAGAAATTCAAATCAAATGCGCCGGTAAATAGACTCAAAATAAATTTAAAATATTTTAGGATAAGCTTTTTGAACGGTTGGTTCAAATTATTTTCGCTATTAGGAAAGAATTTGGCAAAATTGCATTTTACGCTCCACCCTAATATATATATATATATATATATATATATATATATATATATATATATATATATTCAAAACCACCTTAATGGCCGTTCTTACAAAGGAGGTATGAAATTTCCTTAAGAAGGAATTAAAAAAAATGGGCCCCGTAAATTAAAGATTAAAGAAACTTGCGAAGAAGTGGTAAAATTTATATTCTTTTCCTATTATGACAAGTAAATGCTCTCTAAAAAAAGTTACATTTATGGTGATGTGTTATGATTGATAACATAGCAAACACGATTTTCTCTAACAATGATAAAACTAAAAGTAAAGGGCATGCAGAATAGTTAGGATGAACTCCATGAACTGACCATCGTATATTATGTTAGTTTCTCTAACCATCAAGATCCGCATTTCTTTAACATCAAAGTGCCAGCGAACATCAAAGTGTCAACGACCTTCTTTATTTCTTATTCATATATTGAGTTATGAAGAATGCTTGACTAAAGCGACAGCAGACAAAAATATTAAAAGTAAACTGAATTAAAAGAATGCCGCTAAAATTACACAATACATTATGAGACGTCTACGCAAAACAAATAAATACGTCTTCATTGTGTTCCCTCAGAATTTTATTAGACAGCATATAATATATTATATACTTCCCCTTACAATTCCCTGATGTATATTAAAAATCCGCGATTAAAAATCTTATCTAGAAAATATAGGATTAAGAAAGATTGCATATTTATATGTGCTCAAAAACTTTATTACGACTAGGTTTGGGGTAGAAATTCAATATTGTATTGTATTAAAGATTAGTTCTTTAAAATGTTAAGGATTAATAATGATATATTCCAGACATATTTTGAATAGGATGATACACAAACGTAGTTCAAAATCAAAACTTTAATTGTATTGTTTGAAAATAGAATATGTGAGTTTAATACCAAAATAACTGTGTTTTAGAAAATAATTATTGCATTACAATTAATAATTCCCACGACTAATCTCTAGGTAATTAAAATGATCCAAACAAATGTTGAATTTAAATTTTACTTTATTTAATACATGTTGTAAATCTAGTTGTACTAGAAAACAAAGAATTTTCTATTTTATACACTTCAGAAATGGAGTCTATTTGTTGTATATATCTTTATTTAATACCGTTATTTAAATCTTGCCTTTATTTTTGTCATGGAACCTAAAATATCAGTAATGAAATATGAGGCAACGTGACAAAAAAAATGCATTTGAAGCACCTAAGTAGTTAATTAAACATATTTCCCTTTTTTCTCTATGTTTATTTTCTGGCATCTTGACAACTTAACGTACACGGAGAAACACTTTACCAAGTTTAAAATGAGTCCCGTGAATGGATTTTCATTAATAAATTTCGCAATAGCCCTAGCAACATTTTGCTTTTAAATTAATGGTGCACATTTAAAGTTTAACCTAAAAGACTTTTTTTCCGCATTAAGAGAAAGGGATTCGTTTAGTTATAGCATGATTGATGAGTATTTTAATTTGTTTTGTTTCTGAATTATATGTAGGGTATAAATAAGATATTTTGTGAGAGATTAATTTAACAAAGCGATTTAATATCCGTAATCAGAAAAAGATAGACTTTCAGTAATTTTTTTTCTCATTTTCGTAGTTCAATCTTGTAAATAATTTGTTGCTTTGATATAGATGGAATATTAAGTAGAAAGTGTCGCAAAAAACCTTAACACATTTTAAAAATAAAAAAAATAACTATGAAAGGTAGGAACTGGAAAGTCACAGATGTGCTACCGCATGTATTAAATTTTTTTTTTCTGTGTCAAGTAAGTTCAAGAGACAACGCTAGTTGTTCCGTGAAAGAGGAAGTCGTAAAATGACTGAAGTTGTAAATGGCTATTTTGTTGTCCACAAATTTCTTATTTACATCCCAAAATCATTTGGCAACAAGACGGTGCACCGCTTCACTGGGGTACGATTGTACGAGACTTTTTAAATGAAGAATTTCCAAACAGGTGGATTGGACGAGATGGTCCCATCCAATGGCCGCCTCGATTTCCAGGCATTGCACCGCTTGACTTTTTTCTTTGGGGATTTGTTAAAGACAAAGTTTGATTCAACAGAAGTGGACAGTATTAAAGAACTAAAATAAAAGCAAAATTGCTGCAGTTTCATGTTTTACGGAATCCATTTCGGAACGCACATGGGTTGAAATGGCTTACTGGCTGGATATTCTCCGTGACACAAAAGGAGCACATATTGACACGTATGTGAATTTCTAGTCCCTACCCTGAGTACTTTGTTTAATATTATTTTTTTTTAAATGTGTCAAGGTTTTTTGAGACGCCCTATATAATAAAAAGAAGAAGCAACTGTGTTATATTCAAGTAACAACTGAATTATAAATTAGTTATGAATGCCAAATTTTATGTAACTGTAGTGCTTGTCAGTTTAATTTGAATTTTATATTCACTCTTAGACAAAAAAATGACTCAAAAATGGGTAATATAAATTGGACACAAATTGATATGCATGCATGTTTCGACGGAAAATGCAAAGTTTTAAATTTTGGCAGCCAATGAATGAACATTTGACGCTGCAGCGCATTTTAACTTAGCAACTAGCAGGATACTAAAGAGGAGAAATTTTCTATTCCAGGTCATAAATTATTTGCGAATTTCATTCCGTTTATTCAGGTAGACAGTAACTATGCCTTACATACAGGTGCGCGAACTATATGCGCATATGTCAGCATTTGAGAGAGGACGTGTATTTGAACTCAAATAAGCCAGTTGGTCTAAGAGGTGAATCGCTCAACATATGGATAGGAGCGATGCTACTATTAGACGATGTTGGCAGAAATTGGTGAACCATCGCCGAACAAAGCGCCAAGAAGGAAGCGATCGGCCTAGAGAAACGACAGACCGCGAGGACTGAACAATCGTCAGAGCGGCACTCACAGCCCCAGATTCATCATTATCATCGATAGTATATGCAGCTGGTGCTTCAGTGACCATTCGTAGGCGGCCTGATCTCATGGCGCCCCTTGCTGCCCGTCTGCAATGGTTTCGGGCACATTCGACGTAGAATGTGATGAGTCCCGCTACGAATTGAGCCCCGATGACCAGCGAATACATGTTTGGAGACACCCCAGATAGAAGTGGGAACCAACTTGACTGTATTCCGCCATTCGGGCCGACAACCAGGAAAGATGGTATGGTGTGCTATTTCATTTCATAGCAGGATCCCTTTAGTTGTCATCCGCGGCACTCTTACAGCACAGTGGTACGTCGACGATATTGTTGCCGTTATGTTGCCCTTCATGTCACGCCATCCTGGGCTTACATTTCAGCAAGATAATGCCCACCCGCACAAGGTGATGGTTCCTACTGCTTGCCTTCGTGCTTACCAAATGCTACCTTGGCCAGCAAGTGTCCCCATTGAGCATGTTTGGAGCATTATGGGCAAGGCCCTTCAACCAGCACGGGATTTTCACGATCTAACACGCTAATTTGACATAATTCGGCACGATATCCTGCAGGAGGACCTCCGCCACCTCTATCAATCAATGCCAAACCGAATAACTGCTTGAATAAGGGCCAAGAGGTGGACCAACGCGTTACTGACTTTTTCAATTTTTGAAGCTCTTTCTCTTGAATAAATCATCCAATTTTTCTCAAATTGTAATCAGTTGTTTTTCTGTACATTTACATTACATCTACCGATTTTCGTTTCATTCGGATAACTCGTTCTTGGTGCGTCTTTTTTTCTTGTCTAAGAATGTATGTTGAAAATACCTAGTTTAATAATTTCAATAAAATATAAAATTACGCAAAGTCGCAAAATATACGGTAATAAGGAAAAAAACACATTGTCATATTAAAATGCATTTTTTTCTTATTTCAATATGCACCCGTTCTCCTGGTTTTGCCTTTTTATTATTAAGATACGACTTTGAATTTTAAAGTAAATAGATTCTACATCCATTTTTATTAATAAAAAATGTATTAACATTTCACGATCTATTAAATTAATTGTGAATTATGATTATTTGTTAGAATTAAGCGGATAGATTATACTTTGCGCATATTTCTTTGAATATACGGTAGTAATTTCAATATTTTCCTGAGAGTATTAAATCTAGAAATATGCTGCTTTGAATTCCAGGTATATGTTATCGGTGGCAGAATAATATTATCTATCGTGTAATATTTTCATTGAAATATTCATATTCCGATGAGACAGCTAATTCCTCTTTTGAAAAGACTTTTCTGCATCTCAAGCGATGTACAAAATAAACCGCCTCCATATAAAGGATTTAGAAATTCATATGAACAAAAAAATATTTCTCTACCTCATTATTTAACACTTTTAGTCATGTCGAATTCTTTCCTTGTAAAATATTTATGCAAATAAAAAAAAATATGGAATTTCTATAGTATAAATGGTCCAATATAACAAGACATTTTTGTTCAAATATTTTTACATTTTTTTATTTTGTGTTTTAAGTTTTAGTTTAGTAGACTCAGTTTCAAAAATACATATTTTCGGATTATATGGGAGGTCAGAATTAAAGCTACAGTAAAAATGTTGAAAACCTGAATTTTGATCTCTCATGAAATATATTTCGAGTGAAACAGAAACGGTAAGGAGCCAAACAAAACTGGTAATACGGATAACCGTCAAATGCAATAATTTTTAAATGAAACCTATGGTTACAGAACTTTTAACCATGCATTTTTATGAATTTTAATAAATATGTTTAAAAAATATATAGCAATTAATTTTCATGTGTATGTTTCTCAATTAAATTATATCTATGAATTTTAAAGTATGAATGGTGCGTGATCAAAACTAGCAATCTCCATTTTTTCCAAAACTTTCAACCATGCATCTTTATAAATTTTAATAAATATGTTTCAAAATAAAATTATAGCTATAAATTTTAATGTGCATGCTTCCCAGTTAAATTATATCAATGACCTTTTAAATATGAATGCTGCGGGATCAAAACTAGCAATGTCCATTTTTTTCAACACTTTCAACTATGCATCAACTTTCAACCATGCTTTTTTATGAATTTTAATAAATATGTTTCAAAATAAAATCGTAGATATGGATTTTAATGTGTGTGTTTCCAAATTAAATTATATCTTTGAAGTTAAAAGTATAAATGGTGCAGGATGAAAACTAACAATCTTCATTTTTTTTTTTTTTAAACTGAGTTAAGAATTCTTTCTTAGAACATTTGAAACAGTTAAAAACAATTTTTTTTTTAAAAATGGGCCTATTGGTAAAAATTAATGTGGGAATTTTTTCTAAAGTTAATTTTAAATTTATATCTTTAAAAATGCATAAGATATAGTTATTTACGTTTTACCGAAAACAAAAGGTCTCATTGATATTGCTAGTTTTTATCCTAAACCACGTATATAATCGCCAGACGTGTGAAAAGTATATCTAACAAAATGTAAATAGCTTTATGACATTTTTCTGATTAGAAAAAGCATTACAAAACATTCTTTAATCTATATTTATAACTTGATCATTAACTCTATATTTCAGTCGATATCTTCTGCAGATATGTGTTTAATAAATTCATGACTATTACGAAACACTTCTATCTTAATATGGTGAGAACATTTTATATAATTTATTATTTTGTAAAGATAAATGTGATACATGGAAAAATTAATATGAGGAACCCGGAATAGGAAGGATGAATATGAAATTCACGGTGTTGGAAAATCGGGATTACTTTGGAAATGCTCTCAGGATTTAAAGGGCGAATATGGATTTTTGCATGTAAAATGTATAAGTAATAAAGTGTGAGAATATTCAAGGTAGTGAAAGGTCGAACTTCAATTAATGATCGTGCTGATGTGAGATGCAGTACAGAAAAAAAAGGTTGTTTAATTGTCCTCGCTCCTCTTAGGGTGAATGGAAACTTGTGTGTGGTAATACAATGTTCTTAAGAAATCTATAAATAAATTTCTGTTTAAAAGAATAAATTAAAAATAAAAATATTTGTCCTTTCTCGTCCGAGCTCCTGACATGTTACAAATTGAGCAGGTTCTCATCCCATAATAAAAAAAATCGTATTAAATGAAAAGAAAGTGTGCATTTATAAAGGAAGAACATATTTATTTGCATAAAGTCTTTAAAATCATCAAATACTGATGAGTTTTCAAATACTAATTAATATATCTGACAAATTTCCAATTGTGTCTTCTTGATGTACATCGAAATTGAGGAAGGTAAATAATTGAGAGATCATAAATCATAATATTTTAATTAGACTCTTGAAATAAAAACCTGCAAAATACAACAAAGATCTCTTTCATTTATCACTTGGACACTTTCTTGTCGAAACAAAGGTCCAATGAAGGAAAACTAAGAAGCCAACTTTGTTTTTAAAGCGTACACACTCTTTTGTTTTTCGAGGCAAAAATAAAACCATTTTAATTAATTTTGAAATCGAAAAGAAAGTAAAATTCATCACGCAGAGTTAAAAGGCTCTGTAATTTATCAAAGAAGCACAAAGGCATTTTATTTCCAAAGACATTTCCAGGTCAATCGGCCCTAGTGTTTTTTATTAGTGATTAAATAAAATGTTCTTTTCTTAGTGGGGAAATAAAAAAGTATACAAATGTGTCCCTAACTTTAGAATTAGTAGCTTATTACATTTTCCTTTACCTAAATTTAAAAGTAAAGAAATCATTAAAAATGATGGTTTTTGAAACAATTTTTTTGTCCCATTTAAATTCAGATTGATAATAGATATTCTCATTTGTTACTACTTCACCTGAAAGAATAGTTACTGATAAATAATTAACGTAACATTCAGAATTGATTAGAATTACATTTCAGAATAGCCTCTTATAATCATTAAACAGTATTAGTCATAATAACAACTTTTTTTTTTGTCTCGGGACGCATGCATATGTTTGCTACTTTACGCAGGCCGCAACATAGTGCACTATACTTAAAAAAATAATAACGTAAAAAAGAAATCCAAAAACTAAAAACTTATTCAAACGTTTATTTTAAAATAAGTGCCATTTATTTTTATGTTGAGACAAACCCTTGACTATTTTTTGACGAATCAGGTTTATACTTGCTACATACTACTCTCAATACATGCATCATCAATGTAAGAGTCATTTCTTTTTATGTTGAGCAAAACCCTTGACTATTTTAGACGAACCAGGTTTATACTTGCTACATACTACTCTCAATACATACATCATCAAGGTAAGAGTCATTTCTTTTTATGTTGAGATAAACCCTTGCCTATTTTAGACGAATCGGGTTTATACTTGCTACATGCTACTCTCATTACATACATCATCAAGGTAAGAGTCAATAAGCCGATTTCTTTATACGTTTTTCGCAAATTTCATTATGTAATGGCATGATTGACAAAGATACGTGGAGGCAAACAACGTGAGCATCAGAGGCCACATTTTTGTATTGTTTTAAAAAATTCAGGGACTCGTTTCCAAAAGATTATGTTTACAAATAGCACCTGATAAAGCAGGGGTGTCAAACTCGCGGCCCGCGGTCCTCATGCGGCCCGCGACGAACATTTTTGCGGCCTGGTCAATATATTGGCACACAATAATATATAATAAAATACCGACGTAGAATTACATTAAGATAGGAAGAATTCGCTAAATGATTTCGAAATTATACTCTTTTTTTGCTATTATTAAACAAAATGCGTATATTTATGTTAAATATACTTTATTTAGGTAAAGAAACATACATTTCTATTAATATAGATTTTTTTGCGGCCCACCTATAGTTAAACCTTGTTTGTTTAGCCCAAGTTAGCCTTTGAGTTTGACTTCCCTGTGCTAAAGTATCTCGGCCCGCACATAAAAACTTGGTGGATTGAGTATCCCTGATATAGATTATCATATTTATGTAGCAACCTCAAATTTAAATACAATGATCGAGAATGTCAGCCCTAAATTAATGTAACACACATATTCATTAGCCAGAATTATCCATAATCTTTAGTAAATAGCAGAAATTTTGCATTATTATATTTTTAATATTATGCTCTTTGTCGTATGTGGATTTACAAAAATAAATTCCATTTTATACAGGAACAAAAGGCCATAGCTTTGAAATCTCGTCATTTGTGATAGAAAATGCAAATTCTAAACAGCATCGTGTATTTGTCGTGCATACTGTTGAGTAAGAGGGCCATTTTCCCTGTACAATTACTAGAAGTGGTAAATCATTCGGGTTCGGTTCGGTTGGTTTGGGGTGCTACGCGAGGGTTAATTTTACCGGGACCTACAGTTCAAAGCCCATTCCGAACGGTTACAAACATCGATAGCAACTGTGGGACTCTAACCCACAGGATCTGAACCGTCTGCTAGCGTCCTAGCCATTCGGTCATAGCCTGGCAAAAGTAGACCATTCAGATCACGCGTTTCCAATTGACAGAAACGAGGCTATTAATAACTAAAACTATCAGAAATAACGTATTACCAAATGTAATCCTTTTAAACTAATAAACAGGTTAACTTCCTTACGCATTCAAAAAACACAATGCCATGAAATAACACCGGAGGCTCATGCTCACCGACGCGTCTCTAACCCAAAAACACCGTGAAAACGTATGATTGTCGACAGGCCTAAGGAAATAACTGCCGTAAACCTCTACGTTTTCTGTGCAAATCACATAAAAACATACAGTAAACATACAGTAAAAATATGTTGAATAAATCATCCATATTATTTTTAGACCGTCGATGTTCTACCAGATTCTGTTTAGGAGTCTTTTATACGATCTCCCGAGGCGTTTGGTTTCGAGCGAATACTACCGTTTGTCACATTATAAAGCTAAATATATATATTCACAATATATAGGTAAATATCAGAACAGTATATGCTCATACGGATTTAAATCTACTATTACACTGATATATCAGTAAGTTTAAATTTACGAAAGACACGCATATTTAAAATTAAACTATTTCCGTATACATTTTCGAAAATTTAAAAGCAGAAAAAAAAACTTTTCTGTTTTATCTGTCATTTTGTTTTGCGAAAAGTGGAAAATAATACTTATTGAAAATAAATATTATTTCGATAACTTTTTGCTAATTAAACAAAACATTATTAGAATGACAAAATTTTTCATATATTTCTAATATATTTTGTAAGCATTTTAAATCAGTTACAAGCGATTTTATGTAGTGATTACCTATATAAAAGTGACCATTATTTTATTCTCCAAATGAATTTTTCTCGGCTGTGAAATGATTCATCACAGCACCAATAAAGGCCTCTAAAATTCATCATATTGGTGTGTCATAATTTTGCGCCTTTAAAATCATTTGTCCAACATTACTTTTTAAAAGTGAATATAACTAAGATATGTAGCCTCATATATTTTTTTACATGTACTTAAACTCTATATCACAACAATAAAAGAACATATATGGACAAAAAAATAAATTATACCGTAAAAATATTATTTTGGGAATATGTAATTGATCGCACCAGGTATAATAATTTTTCTTTCGATAGTTAACCATAATGCCGTGTTTTAAAACATTGTTAATGAAACTTCTGTCTAAATCGTATAACCACAGATGCACCCATGAAGGATTTTGATAACTGTCCTTTACTCTTTCTTCTCATGGAAATTAATTGCCAACAAAATAGTTTCAAAAATCACTATAAAATGATTAACTGCTTTCTGATTATAAAATTAAACAGTTAATCAAGCGAGAATGAAATAATCACCAAAATAGGTTGACCACAGTGTTTAGCTTAATTGAAGGACCTGAAGACCAGAAGTTGAGTAGCAATACCTGCAAACACAGCCGATGGTTGATTTCTCTTGTTCGGTTTATGTTTCGTATGGGCCTGGGCGCTTACGGACAGTACAGATCTGCTGACCAATTGGAGCAACCCGGGTCGCTTTGAGAATGAAATAATTCTAAGAGATTATGCCCACACCCACTTTCGCGTATAGGCCACTATCAAACTGAAGACCAGCGCTGCATAACTATTCCTGCAAACTCAGCCGAGGGTTGATTTCTCCTGTTCGGCGGTGTTTCATACAGGCCTGGGCGCCAGACGGACAGTACAGATTTGCTGACTAATTTGGGCAACCCTGCGCCCCTCGAAAATGAAATAAGTATTCAAAAATTACAGCGACCCAAGCTAGTGCTCATACGCCTTTGATCAAACTGGCAACCGGAAGCTACGTAGCATTACCCGTACTCGCAGCGGAGGGTTAATTTCCCAGGTTCGGTGCCATTTTGCATTCATGTAGGGCTCGAGGATGCCGGATATACAGTACAGTTGGATCTGCAATCCAAGCCCCTCGAAAATGAAATAAATCAGTTGTAAAATATGTTTATGTAAAGTCAGATAAAAATTAGTAACAATGGGCATAGTTACAATTAAATGCCATTACATGTAGGGCAAAGCATATTATCTATTTTTTCGAAAGTTATTCTCCAATTTGAGAATAACCTCTCACTATATGCGTATTCTTGCAGTTGTTTATATTTTACTCATATTGTTCAAGAAGTTTTCTGCTCTCAGATATTCTATATAACACTACTTTGAAAATGAACAACATGAATGAAAAGAAAAAGAAATAATCAGAGATAGGAACGAAAAGTTGTTTATTTTATTTTCAAACAATACCATTATACAACTGAAGATTATGACGATATTACAAAATATTTTAAAAGCTTTCGAATAGTTAATTGTATTAAATAAATGTTTTAGTCGCGACGCTCTTCTAAAAATCTTTCTTTATAAAATATCCCCTGTTTAATTTAGAAAACAGTTTCATAAAAATATATAAACAATTGCTTTTTGAAAATCCTTCTCAAATTTTCTTATTTTCTGAATAAAATACAATTTGATTCGACAAAAAACTTTCTATGTATATATTCACCATAATAGATATTACAATGCATGTTAAAAATAATTAGCAGTGTTATTTATTAATATCTTAGAATGTTTTGCTGAACAGAACATTTAAACCACAGTTTTTCGTCTTTCATCTGCTGCTCATTTTATATTATTCTCTATTGAACAATCTGCCCCGAAAACTGTGTACTATTCACTGAGAAAGATTATTTATTTATCTTATCATTACATAACACAGCATAATGAAATTTGTCCCCTCGTCCATAAAATACTAAATTATTTAAAACAGCTTCCCCGATCCCATATCTCACACGTTCATTCATTACCAGTATTCAATACATATAATATCGGGAAGAATTCTACATCTAGCTTACAGGAAATGAATGAATAAATTAAACCTTAAAACACCTCGTTATATTGTAGTCTAGCTGAACACCCGTGCTTCGCTACGGAGTACATTCGAATTAAATAGAATGGTCAATGTATGCAATTAATGCAAAATAAAAAATATATATATTTGTAAAAAATCTTAACGGATATTTTTATAGACAAAATTGTGTAGAAGAAAATATTCAAATTAAATTCAACGGTCAATGCATGCAATTAATGCCAAAAAAATATATTTATGAAAAAATCGTAACAGATATTTTTGTAGATAATGTATTGTAGAAGAAAATATTCAAATTAATGCAACGATCAATATATGCAATTGATTTGTATATTTAATATCCATAAAACATACTAATTTGAATTAAATTCTAAAAAAACATCATCCATCTCAATGAGTCTAGAGTTTAAATTTTATATTTTTCCGCATTCTAATATTTTTTTTGTCAATTTATTTCATTGTTATTCACGTGACGCAAAATTAATTTAAAGTATCAGAAAAAGAAAAGAAATCACGAGATCGGCATTTAATAAGTTAAATTCTAAAAATTAATCTTTAAAAATTCACCAAAAAAAAGAGAAAAGTGGTAAAGATTTGAAAAAGATTTCCTTTTAAAGCAATTTTATGATCTTTCTCGTGATATAAAATTTATAACCCTGAAATTATTATTTTAAATGTAAACTAAAAAAAGTTACAAAAACAGCTTAAAAATTTAATTAAGAAAAATCTAAGAAGAATTTTTTCAAAAATCTTTCTTAGTGCAGCCCTACACTATATGACGAATCCCCATGCAAAATTTCAGCCCTTTAGGTCCAGCGGTTTGGTCTGTGCGTTATCTGTCAGTGAGTCAGTGAGTCAGTCACGGAACTGTTTTATATATATAGATTAATATGCGATAGCTTTTACTGAATATAAATGCATTGATTAAGTCCAAAAGAAAATGCTCATTATGAATATAATTCATTATGAACAAGAAAATACAATGCGTAGTCATCTGCAGTAAAAACCTTAACTAGTGCTTGAAAAAGTTATATCACTGGAAAACAAATATAACTTTTAACTAAATATTCCCATCCATTATTTTATTATCTATCTTGATTACAGGACTTTTCAAACAAGGACTATCTTTGTATTTCAATAAACAGATGAAGCATCATCGCCCGAAATGCACATATTTATTCTGGGCAAGTATCATGCAAATTAGAACTGCTGACATCATAAGATAAATTACTACGGCATCATTTTATCGCTATCCAATTAAAGCTCGAAACAATCCGTTTTCCGAGCCGCTTTCGTGACAATGGTGGGGTTTAATTCAATATATCCGAGTAAATACTCGCAAAATTAACACAGAGCAAAATAACTGTGCTAAATTTTCTTACCAGCTTTAATGACTTTTCCCCTTTCCATCTTTGAATACTTACATTTATTGCGCCGGAGTTTCTATTTAAGTAACCGGCTGCCTGCGGAATTAAATGATGTTAAAATTACACGTATTAAAATCAGATATTTGCTTAAATTATGGCGTGGTCGTAAGGAGAAAGCAACTAATTAAAATCTTTCGGATATGCGGACGATTTTTCTGCGCTGAATAATTTGTATTTAATCTAGTTTCATCAATAACTATGTTCGTGTCATCACGTCACGCGAAATTTGATTTCCTTGATAAGAAAACCAAAATTATATATTTAAAATTCAATAGAATTAAGAAATATTTTGGTTAGCAGTAGATGATAATACTTAACAGTATAAAACAATATTAATAACGCTCTAAAGATAAAAATAATTCAGTTAATATGGTTTTCCGCAAGAGCTAAATTGTATTTGAAAACAAGCGAAAATGTTTTTAAATAAATTAAATGTTATTTACCTTTTGTATTTCCTCACGGAAAATTTAGCTATAAAACCCCTTTCTGTGATATCGGATTGAATTTCAGGCTTAAGACTGCTGAGTGTACTAACCCCTATTGGATTTGCTCACCTCAATGTTTAACCTATGGAGAAAATGTGTCCAATGATTGCCGACTTGGAGTTAAATATATATTTTTAATTGTACTCCGTAATAGAGAACGAAATTTTACACCTTGGGGCATTTTTAAATATTTTAATGTATTTCATATTTTAAAACTTAACTTATGCATTTCATATTTTGCACTTCATATTATGCATTTCATATTATGCATATTTTAAAATAAATCTGATGAGCGTGCTTTTAAACAGTCATAAATTCTTTGGGGGATGAAATTCATAAAATGAATCTTGTTGCAAGGTGTAGAAAAGCTCAGAGTATCTGAAACCATTTTAATTTGAATATCAGCATTTATGTACCTACTAGCTGAATACCGGTGCTTCGCTACGGAGTACATTTAACTTAAATACATTGGTCAATGTATGCAATTAATGCCAAAAAACACCAAAAAAATATATTTATAAAAAAAATCGTAACGGATATTTTTATAGACAAAGTAATGTGGAAAAAAATATTCAAATTAAATACTACTGTCAATGTATGCAATTAATTTGTATTTTTAATATCCATAAAACATATTAATTTTAATTAAATTCTAAAAAATCTTCCATCTCAATTAGTCTAGTCTTAAATTTTATCTTTTACTGTATTTTAATATTTTTCGTCAATTTATTTCGTTGGAATGCTCGCGACGCAAAATTAATTTGACGTCTCACAAAAAGAAAAGAAATCTCGTGACCAGCATTAAATAAATTAAATTCTTAAAATTAATTTTTAAAAGTTCACGAAAAATAAGACAATGGAGGTAAATGTTCGAAAAAGATTTCATTTTTAGGAGAATTTAAGATCTTCCATGTGATATACATTTTTATAAACCTCAGATTATTATTTTAAATGCGAACTTAAAAACATATGTTACAAAAACCGCTTAAAAGTTTAATTTAAAAAATCTACCAAGACTTTTTCAAAAATATTTCTTAGTGCATCCCTACACTATAAGTGGAATCGCCATGCAAAATTTCAGCCTTTTAGATCCAGCGGTTTGGTCTGTGCATTATCTGTCAGTCAGTCAGTCACGGAGCTGTTTTATATATATAGATTAGGGGTGGACAGACTTTTCCAGGGCACGGGCAACTTCTAATATTTTCAAGATGTTGCGGTCCACCCAGTGACGTAGGTTTGGTGAGCTAAAAAAAACAGTTTACAATATTTATTATAACTTAATAATAAATATGGAATATGTACTTACCTACATAACTGCAAGAGAAAACTCACTCTTTTTAAAATCGCATTTAAAGCAAATAGCGTCTTTGTTCCATAAATATGTTTCTTTTAGTATGCGCGTCTTAGGTCTTAGTAAAGGCGGTCACCCCAAAATGCCTTGATGGTTCACCGGTCGATCGCGATCGACTTAATGCCCACCCCTGATGTAGATGGTCTCAATGATACCACATTTTCTCAATAGGTTATCATTGAAATGAGAAAATCCACTGGGGTTAGTACACAGCAGCCTTAATTTCAGTGAACTTAATTTATTATTCTACTCTCGTACCCCACACCTATGAAATTCTCAAAGAATTCTTTTTTTTTTCAGTTCATTAGATACCTAAAGTATTTGAGTGAATTGTGCTCTGGAGAACATCAGGGTCAATCAAGCTACTTTACAGTCTTCTCACTCAGAAAATTGTTTGACTTTTATCTCAACATCCAAATGACTGCCACAGGTATGAAAGCACTATTTCCGCGTTCAATCTCCTCTTGGCCCTTTAGAAACTTTTTTACCTTTAAAATTTTTATGTTGATACAATTTTTATATAGTTAGGTCTGTATAGTTAAGTATGTTAAGTAGATGATCAGGAACTACGATTTTATTGAATTTACAAATAATTTTGCTGCAAGGTTTTGTTAGACTGTGATATAATGTGAATCAAGTATCTAAGCTACAACCATCTTCAAAGGGAAAGTATATTTTACAGAAAACCCGAAATGATGATTCACCATAAAATCAAACTTTCAGAATATTTTAACATTTAAATTTTTAAATTGCTAAGTAAATAAATGCTTAAATTTTATTTCAAAATAATTCAGAATATGTTCTTTACATCTTCTATAGACAGTTTCTAGTATTTAAGAAATTATGTAGCAAATTCTTCATTAATGTTATAATTTTTTTTCAGGCAGAAAGCAAGAGATGGCTAGAGAAGCTATTCGCCGAATCCTCAGGGGACAGTTAACTCCAGGATTACTCAGCCAGATTCTTGTGTATTTTTCTACTTTTTTTTTAGACTTTGCCTCTTATTTCTTGTTACACAAACATTTCCTATGAGGAGTAATTTAATGGCCTACAAATATTTATACACTTTGAACGTCAGTTCTACATTTTATTCGGGCATTTGACATACCTATGGATTGTATGTGGGAAGAACTAAACTTCATTACATAGCATACAGGTATTATATAAATA